>JAEIFV010000204.1:0-438396 GCA_018904265.1 Lordiphosa collinella | reverse complement strand
AACTCGTTGAATCGAGCCACTGACGAACACCTTAAAGCAGCAGGCAAGAAATACATTTACATTTTTGCATTTGCGTGAGTGAGAGCAGCGCAAAATTTGCTCTCAATTTCAGTAGCAACGACTGAGTTGCGGCGTAGGAGCATGCAACGCAGCGGCGCTTGTACAGCTTATACTGTTTGTGTCGGAGCAGGGCTGCTTTTAGGTTTTTCCTAAATACACGAGATAGCAATGTGCTGCCCCTGCTTTAAAGTGTGATTAATACTTGACTTGCGTACTGTGAAACTTTTTTCACTTTTTGAACTGTTTCTCAACAGTTCAAAAAGAAGATATCTAGTCTAGAAGTGTCTGACATAATCTTCAAGGAGTGTAAGGTCTGAGAACACGTGGTTAGTACCCGAAGCACCGAATTAACTTGAGAAGCTGGAGAAATTATTACCCACAGCGAAAAATCTGCTGCTGAACTGCAGTCATTTGAAGGAGGTTCTTAAGAAAGCTGTATAGACGTACAGACCTCCCTTATAGTATTGTGTGCCACTTTTCACTTCTTTTTTTGGACACAGCAGAATCATACTTTATGTAAAAATAAATGCAGAATCGAAGGGAAGGAACTACAGCATACCAGTTTTTCGATGGCTGAGCTAGCGAGAGCAATGGAACCAGTAGAACTAGCGACACTGCGCTTATTCCGTCTACCAAACTGATGTAGCGATTTCCATGCAGAGACTTAAGCAGTCTGACTAGTGACTAAGTAAATGAATATACACCTTAGATGAAACTCCAAGGGACATTTCAATTCGGGTCGACAGGCAGGCTGCTATGATAGAACTCACGGTTTCAGCGGTACAAGATAAGGTTGTACTCAGTGAGAGAACGTTGCCCAGGAACACCAAAACAACTCATGCGCAGCTGCGCTCGGGCAAAGGCCGACAACTCAATATGTAGTTATGTTGCGCGCCCTGAGGTCCAAGTCACATGCCCCAAATGTGCAACCTATGCCCACAAGAATCTCACTACACTTACCCTTATGACACTCTGGACCCAACCAGTAGAGGCTGCCACTTTTGTCGATCTGAACCTGCATATATTAATTGTGCGTTACTTTATACTCCATCTTCAAAACTCAAAATCAAAATCGATAATAGTACTCGATTCTAAGTATTTGATACTAAGCTCTCTATATTAAGTACTCGATACACAGTATTTGATACTCAGTATTAAGTACTCTATACCAAGTTCTCGATACTCAGTACACGATTCTGAGTAATCGATACTAAGTAATCGATATTAAGTACTCAGTACTCGATTCTTATTACTCAATACCAAGCACTCGATACTCAGTACCCGATTCTTATTACCAAGTACTTGATACCAAGTCCTTGATACCAAGTACGCGATACTCCGTACTCGATTCTAATTATTCGATACTAAGTATTACAGACTATGTGTTCGGTACTTAGTACTCGACTCTAAATATTCGGGTCAAAGTACTCGATGATAAGTTTTAGGTACTCAGTATTCTGTGTGTTTGTTTGTTTTTGTCTTTGAATTTGTCTTTGTTTTTGTCTTTGTTTTTGTGTTGTTTTTTTTACTTTGTTTTTGTGTTTGATTTTGTCTTAGTATTTGTGTTTGTTTTAGTCTTTGATTTTGTGTTTGCTTTTGTGTGTGTGTAGTTCAATGGAGTGTGTGTGTGTGTGCAGGAGGGTGGGTGGGTGTGCCTGGCCAGACATCTGATATTGCACACACCTTACCCCCCAATATAATGAGCCGAACCGAACCGTTTTGTTTGTTGGACTTCGATTGGTTTCAGGATTGGTTCGTCTGCGGCAATGCTAACAAATTTAATTCAATGCCAGGAAATATTTAGAATCAATTCACCCTTATTTTAATCCGCTTGCTTTTTACTTTAAAACTTTTTTCTCATCAATAAGATGAATCAACCTTCAACTATTTCTCCATCATTTGCCTCAGTCACGTTTTCGTAAGCGTTGCTTAGATGTTTTATGTTCCCGAATTTCTCTGTCACATTGCATCGTAAAACTCCAAGTTTCATTCAAAAGCAGTCTATAAAATCGAAAGAAATGCAATTTTGACAGCAACAAAATTTGTATTTTTATTATTCTTAAAGCTTATTAAAGGCGGCCCATTCAAGAAAAAACAGAGGAAAAAAACAGCGACGCGCTGCCTCACTCACTTTCATTTATATTACAACGAAATGCGACACTAAATATTGCCCTCAATGGAGTTGTAGATGTGATTGTTGTTGTTGTTGTTGCTGGTTACTGGGCAAGCCGCGGGCGGGCGGCGGCTTGTCGCACGCGGCGTATGAGTGACGCGCCTTTATTTTCGGTTATTGTTTTAGCCTGCGTAAAACAACGCAGGGCGGAGAAAAAGAAAGTGCGCTTAGGTATGCCTTTTGGGACGGTCTTGGGCCATGATTCACTTGTTGCGCCAATTTGCATAGCTTGAATTATGATGCCATCATTGATGAGATGCTCCAGGCCGCCGCGGTGGTCCAGTTTCGCATTCATTCATTCATTTACTGACGTAGCCAGCGACCTCGAAGTCATCGTCGTCGTCGCCGTCGTCATCGTTGTGAGTGAAAGTTATGTAATTTTCATTGAATTTTGCAATCTGCAATGCACACTAAAACCGGATTTCACAGGTGGCCAACGGAACATGCGTACGCTTCGTTGTCAAGCATCAAGTTGAATTGCTCGCTCAACTGTCAAATCATACCAAAAAATTTCTAAATGCCAATCATAAATAATTTCTCTTTTCAGTTTTGGTTTCTTCGCGAGAACTGTCAATACCGTCAATAGGTCCCTCGTGGTCCCGTAATGCGTTTCTGACAGCTCTCAGACAGCCTTTGCCAAAACGCTGAGCTTGAGTCGGAGTTAATTATTTATACAAAATCAATTAGCTACATTTTTCTGGCCCCGCGTCGCCCAATTAGCCGTTACAAGTGGCCGTAAGTCAATTGAAGCGAACGAGACGAGACTTTCGTCGTCTGTGTGTAGGTGTGGCAGGTGAGCTCTGGGTATCACGCGCGTTTACTTTTCAAATTAGCTTGGCATTTTTTTATTATTTTTGCAATTTTTGGGCTTGGGGCAGTCGGCGTACGTTCTACTGACCCACTTGAGTGTCATATTAACGCCATTTCAGATAACGACATACCAAATCGCATTTTTGGCATTCCCTCAGAGGCAGCTGGCAGTGAGAGAGAGTGAGAGTGGGATTACTTTAGCTCTTTAGAGGGAAGATCGGTAAGTACACATAGCCTGCTGAGCCTTGACATTGAGAATATCCTCACAAAATAATTGGGATGCCGAAAACAATGTACATGCCAGCAGGGGTCATTCAATCCTTGCACAGTGGTACGGGGTTTTGATATGCTCATTAACTTTTAAATATCCTTTGTTTGATTACACAGTGAAGCTCATAAATTGGTTACGCACTCGGACCCCGATATTTTTGAAGTACATATCGAAACTAAAACGAGGGCGTAAGTTAAAGTCGGTCCTGCCCGACATCGATATACCCGTTACTCAGGGCAATTAGTGTTTAATAGCCTTTCCCTGTGTTAATTAACAGAGCATCAACATTAATGTGACCCTTTCAACATTAGGTGAGCGTGCATGTATCGCCAAATAGTATGCAACGTTTTTATAACCTTTATAACTCTGTCATTTATTATTCGATCTTTATGAAACTTACAAAGATTGTTGATATTTTGCACATGCACTACACTGCAAAATATTAGCTTGATATCTCTAAAAATGTAGGAGTTATTCAACATTTTTTATTGTGGGGCGGGAGGGGGCGTGGGTAAAAGTTTGAAATAAACTTGATCTGCGTAGGGACAATAGTAGTCTATATACAAAATTTGGTGGCTCTAGCTTTTCTAGTCTCCGAGATCTAGGTGTTTATATAGACAGACGGACAGTCGGACATGGCTATAACGACTCTGCTGTTGATTCTGATCAAGAATGTATATACTATATGGGGTCGGAGATGCTTTCTTCTGCCTGTTACATACATTTGCACGACTTTAGTATACCCTTTTAACTCTACGAGTAACGGGTATAAAAATAGCCGGTGTCCAAATTTTATTTTATTTTGGAGCCATATAGTGCCCAAAAGTGAACAAAGCATAAGGTTTTCTCCGGAACTAAAGCTTGCTTATACCCGTTATTTTGATGAAGTTGATCCAAGCGGTGAATACTCTACGCCAAATTCAGCGTGCGGCATTCGTTACGGCCACTTTTTGGATTGGTATCATCGACTAGACAGAAAATTGAGTTGTATGAAGTCCCTGCTCGGGCGCCATCTGTAAGGTAGTGTCTAAGGCTGAGGTATAACTCAGTCTGGCCAAGGCCACTTAGAGCAAAATTGATAAGTGCTGGGACTAACAAGGACTAAATGGAATCGTGCTCAATTCAGGTGGAGGTCTGAGTCACGTCGATAATCTGCGTGTAAGAAAAAAGAACTCTGTGAGAAGAGCGCAGGGTATCTGTGGCCGGGGCCAATAGTTGACCAATCGCACCGGAGGTTTGTCAATTAAAGCCGTAGCCGACGAAGCAAGAAAATACCTGACAGCGATCCCTGCGTGGACAAAAGACCCAAATGGGCACGTCGAATCCAAACACTACGCTTGCATACATTTTTTTGCTTAGATAAATAAGCTAGCTTTGAAATACACAAAATATAATTTCAGTTTCAATGCCTGATGGTGCCGAAACGCCTAGCCTCAGAGTCCGGATGATATTTTTTGGACCGTTTGATCTTCACCACCTGTCTACTTCCCATCTTCAAGATATTTTAAGCAGGGATGCTAACCGGTTCTGAACCGAGCCAAGCCGTAATCGAACCGCTATTTCCGGCTATAAACCGATCCACAAACCGTACCGTCGTCCTTTTGAAAATGTTAAACCGAACCAAAAACCACTAAACTAAACAATGATACCAGTAAATTTGGGTATTTTCATTGACTCCCTTAAACAGTTTCTTCCGAATTTGGGTTAAACTAAGATTTGCTCATGGACTCACTAAGAAAAACGCCCCTCATAGACCGAATTGATCCTTAGCGATACCAAATTGATTTAGCTTCTTAGAATGACTTGTCAGTATTTTAACACTTGTGATCCTGTACATCTCCTGCAATTGTTTACAGACCTTTTTATATACCTTTCATTTGGTTACAAATCTGAGTAACCCATTTCCTTTATGGGTCGACTTCCTCAGTTAAGAGGATTTTAGAGTTGTTCACATGTTTTCTGGGAATACAATTTCGAAAGTGTGCGAAAAGTTACAAAAACATTTCTGAAATTATAATATTCCGAAATTCGAGAGCGGTAAAGCGAACGAAGCTCTTTACGAGGAATTATTATTGTTTTGGTCACTGTTTTAGTCACTTTTCGGTAACTATTTTAGTTACTGTTTTGGACACAATTTCGGTCACTGTTTTGGTCACTATTTAAGTCACTGTTTTAGTCACTATTTTGATCACAGTTTCGGTCACTACTTCAATCACCGCTTTGGTCACAATTTAAGTCAATGTTTAGGTTTCATACAACAATTTCTATTTGATTTCTTTAAATTTTCTGTAGGCAAGGGGAATGTTTAGAGCAGGATGCCCACATAATGCTTATGGCAAAGCAGACATCAATACAAATGAGCAAAGTCACTAGAAAGAGATAAAGAGACCTACGAGTATGCGCTGCATATAAAACGATGCTTAACAAAAACACTTGAGCTGCAAGGGCATAGATTTACATTTAATGTTCAGCCATCCAAGTAAAATCAACAGCTGGCTTCTTTACAGCTTGCATCCCCCATGATGGCGACAATCAATCAATAACTGGGCGAAAAGCTTGCTCCACCCCCTTCTACAAACCACCAACACAGCGACCGCCAACACCGAAATTGTATCTCTTCTCTTTTAATTTTTGGCTTTTTGGGTTAAACGCATAAATACCAACAGGTGAAATTGATTTTCTTTTCATTTGCGCAAATATGAAATGTCAATATTGTGCGTAGTTTGTCGTCAACGTTGGCTGAGAAAGTGCAGCGCCAGCGCGCTCTTCGTGCAATTGGGGGGCTTAAGGTTTCGGTTCGGCGTATGGGCTGGGTCTCTAGTTATTTGCTGTTAAAAATTCATAGCCATTGCCATGCGGGGGGCACTTCCACTCAACCCCAAAACCAATCCAATTCACTTTGCCCGCCTGAACTGTCGACTCGACACTCTGTGGCCAAATGTTAAGCGATCTATTGGCTTGTGAGCCTATTTTTTGGGGTTTATGGTAAGCAAATTGATTGAATGCGCCTGTGGGAACACTTTCACAGGTACGACCCCCGCACAATGTCGCTGCTTTGTTGAAGTCATTCGAAAGAAAGTGAAATTGATGAACAAACACGGGACAACGACGTAGTTGGTGTCTATGCTAAATGGCCTGGTTAAGTAATCTCGTGAGAGTCGCAAACATTGCGCAGGCAGAGCCAGAGCCAGCCAAGCGACCAGAGCTCCGAGACAATGCCGCGAGAATGCTGTGATGACAAAAGCCCACGACGCGACGCCTCCCGCCTGAGTTTAATTGCCACGCTAGAGTCAGCTTCACTTTCAACCTCATCTCTGTCTCTCTCTGGCTCACTTAGAAAGAAGTCGCAGTGTTGTTTTTGTTGCGGTTTTGTTGATCGATCTGTTAGATATGCGGCAAGTAAGCGCATGCCCGACGCTTGTCGTAGTTGCGGCCCCGCCCCGCCCTGCCACCGGCCCTGTCAGCTATGTTTACCATGAATTGTGCGCCCTATAACTTTCACTTGTGCGGTCCGGGTCTAGGCAGGCGTAGGCTGTCCAGGCAATGGGCGGCTTGTGTCATTCTTGGTATTATGTGATATTATTTAACTGGCACTCCGGTTACGGAGAGTTACTACTTTTTGTAATCATAACCTTTTGGAATTTAAGTCCATAATATAGTTCTGATCTTGCTTAACATCTCATACGTAGACTCAATGTTAATAGGCTGTGGGCCTTATTTTGGGTTGCTCTGCTGGAGCAATATTGTTGCCACCAGATGTTACGCGCTGTTACTCTACATGTATGCCATCGATCAGCTAGACTTAACTAAAATAAAACAATGGCAGAAAAATCAATGCGAAAGAGCCGATTGGAAATGTTGTCGCATGAAGACAAGGTTGCGCTGATTTTGGCGGTGAGACCAGGATGCCACTTGGGACTTATCCCACCTCAAACATTCGGACTCAAGGCATGGAGTGAAGTGGCCAAGCTTGTTCAAAAAGAAGATCTGTAACATACGTGAACACTTTGGATAAATTGATTTAAAATTCTACCAATATGTGACAGTTGCTGATTGCCGAACTGGATTAAAGGCTTTGCGGGAGAGCTATTGCTATCATAGCAGAAGCATATGCGTAAATCCAAAACAAAACACACCTGATTGAGCAGTGTGACCCTCCACCAGTTAATTTAAAAATTAAAAACCTGACGAAGCGATTCAGCGGCGTAATTATACCCTTGCAGAGGGTATTATAAAATTGTCCGGATGTTTGTAACGCATAGAAGGAAGCATCTCCGACCACATAAAGTATATATATTCTTGATCAGCATGACGAGCATAATTGACTTAGCCCTGTCCGTCCGTCCGTCTGTCCGTGTTTCTGTTTCTATGCTATCTCCTCCGTCAGTTTTAAAGCTATCCTCACCAAACTTTAATGATACAAAGTCATTATCTCTGGCATACACTGATTTTTTATACTGTTACATATATTCTACAAAGCTTAGTCGGGAACGGCGGATCGGATGACTGCATAGAAGATCGGTCAAAAAACTCGTTCTAGTGAGGAAAACTTTTTTGTTTTTAATAAAAACGTCC
Organism: Lordiphosa collinella; assembly: GCA_018904265.1. Taxonomy (NCBI): domain Eukaryota; kingdom Metazoa; phylum Arthropoda; class Insecta; order Diptera; family Drosophilidae; genus Lordiphosa; species Lordiphosa collinella. The sequence goes on along the minus strand of JAEIFV010000204.1, from coordinate 430,507 downwards.
TTTTTATTGGCATAATCTTAATTTATATACTTAAATACATTTCTACAAAGTTTAATCAAAATCGGATGACTATAGCATATAGCTGCAGTATGAATGATCGGTCGAAAAGAAGTTCTAGTGAGAAAAACTTTTTTGCTTTGAATGGGATCGCCTCCAAATTTCGTAATTAACAGTGTATTTTGCTTTCCATGATCTCACTAAGTTTGGTCGAAATCAGACATCTATATAGTATAGATCCCATAGAAAAGAAAGGTCCAAAAAGTAGTCTTAGTTAGAAAAACTTTTAAGTTTTCAATGGAAGCTGCAAGGGTATACAAAACTTCGGCCGAGCCGAAGTTAACTTTCCCCTATTTTATTTTGTTAGTTTTGGTCACACTAGGAATACGTTCTGGAAATCCGAAGAAGAATTACTTACTCTTGCAAACCGATGTTATTACGGGCTCAATAAGGAGTTCAAGAGCAGAGACCTCTCTCGGAAAACGAAAATTGCGCTATACAAGTCGCTTATCATCCCAGCCCTGCTATATGGCGCAGAAGCATGGACAATGACAAAAGAGGTTGAGGCGGCAATTGGCGTGTTCGAGAGAAAAGTTCTTCGGAGGATTTATGGACCTCTAAACGTTGGCGGCGAATTTCGCATCCGAATGAATCGCGAACTGTATGAGCTCTTTGGGGACACTGACCTAGTCAAGCGCATAAAACAACAGCGTTTGCGCTGGATAGGACATGTTACCCGTATGGATGATAACGCTCCAGCAAAGCGTGTGTACAATCGGCATGCGATAGAGTTGGGAGGCACTCCCCCGCCTGGTCGACCAAAGCGGAGATGGCGTGACCAGGTGCAAGGAGACATTGCGAAACTGGGAGTGTCCTTCTGGTGGAATGTCGCTCGGGACAGAGGCGAGTGGCGGGCATTAGTGGCAGCGGCCGAGACCGTAAAACGGTTGTGATGGCCAAAGAAGAAGAAGAAGGAATACGTTCCATGCTGACGCAATATGTAGTGGCGTATGCTGAATTACTTACGTCGTCAGTCCTTCGGGGCCTTTAGCAAGCCCGAGACCTAATGATACCAAGCGCACCGCCCTCTTTCGTAAAGGGAATCTGGCCCAACACCAAATGAATTAAAATGGTGCCACAGATCAAATCACGAACGTGTTCTGACACAGGAAATCCAACATGGGCTGTCTGGTATGACCGTATCTCGTTTCGCGAAAAATACCATAAAATCGACTACCAGATCAATGCTTAAGCTGCCAGATCAGTCGCCAGCGTTTTTACAGTCATGTCCAGAAAAGTGTACCCAGTGATCGATTAAGAAAAGTAGCACCATTACAATTTATATTGCCGAATTGGTAGAAGTTATTTGAAAATAAGGTGGTTTCTCAAGTCGTGTACCATTTCAATATGTTTCGTTTACTCTTTTTATTTCTACATGTAACATGTAGTTTTTCTACTTGCCACGTTTAACTTTCTGTTTTCTACATACATTAAGAGTGTGAAATATATCAGGGCGAACTACTTACGATTCTTTTAGGCACGGAAATGTCTTCACGCGGCATGTAGCTAATTGAGTTTTCTCTGTGTATATTCATTAAAAATATAATTCCAAATGTAAAACTTAATTATTTTGTATGTTATTAATTACTTCGAATGACATCAGACTGCGGTAGGTTTAGAAGAATTCTTCAAAAAACAAAGTCACTGCGATTAGTTCTAAATAAAAGGAAAAGGTTGATGAAACATAGACAGAAGATCGGGCAATTCAAAACATGTGAGTTTCTCAAAGCTTGGTAGGCCACCCAAGTCGTATACCCGAGTTGCATACTGATTGATTTGTGACGACCTGTTTATTGACATTGTCTTTACATAAGCCGCATTGTGACCGTCTGTCGTCGTTCATTGCAACACGCACAGCCGGAAGTGGCGCGACTTGACGACTTGGCCTGGGCTTTTGGTAGTTCGTGCGCAATAAACCGTTTTATGCATAACGACACGGCGCAATGCTGTTAATTTGTTCGCTCTTCGTACGCAGCGCAGTTGGCTTCTACGTAACGTCAGTTGGCTGGGCCAGGTGTTAATTAAATGCGGATGGAGTTGCGGGAGTTATGGATTTATTTGACGTTTAACACTGGACAAGTGCAGATCTATTGGACTATCTGTGCATCTCTTCCTATTCCCCTACAAAAATGGCTTATACCACTCCTTCTTGTCGTAGTTGTGCTGCGGGTAACGCAAATTGGCATCCTTGGACACCAACGGTATATACGCCTGCCGGATGGGCATCCAACTGCTGGCGCTAGAGGACAAATCAGCTGCATGTGTGGTGTGATAACTTTTAATCGCCGGCAATGAGGAGTGAATTATCTCCAGACGATCACGCGCATGCCCACTCGACATGATCCACTTCAAGGCCAACAGCCCGGAGGTGGCCAACGCTATTTTTCCCATGACAAATGATGAAGTCGAGAGCGCCGTTAGCCATTTCAAAGTCAAGGGCAGCAACACCATTTTGGCCAAGGCGGCGGCCACCAACAGGGGGAAGAGCATTTTCAACATCTTCTTGTGCTTTTTGTACTGGTGCTTGCCGCGAGCTGTGGGAAGAAGCATTGAGTTGAGTTGAGTTGGGTTTTCCCACAGGGGGAGCGTGCCACACACCTTCGGTTGCCCAAGTGCCGAGCTCCTCGGCGCTAAGCTGATCATTGAGGAATTTGCTTAGCTGTTGCTCTGCCTCTTGCAGCCAGGCACGTTCCTGGCGTTCCTCTGTGCTGGCCTCCTCCTGCTCCACCGCAGCCACTATGGCCCCGCCCAGCTGCACAGCCGGCGGCAGACTTTGTGCCTGGCCGCAGGATATCAAGCAGCAGCAACAGCACAGACACCAGAATACCAAAGCGAGCTGCATTTTCAACATGTTCACACCGCAGCACTGTTCCTGGCCCACTGATTCGTTGTGGGCGCCACCACAGACGGTGCACTCTCTCATCGTTGCACTCGGCTGCATTCATATTCCGTATTCAGAGTGCTACTGCGCCGATTCTTGCACTTGGCCAATTGGCTGATTATTGCTGCTTCTGGTTCTATTATTATGTTTTCGCTCGTTTTGTTTTGCTCACCTGCCGGTTTTCGATTCAGTTTTACTTGAGCGTGAACACACATTAAATTTTCCCTACTTTAATGAACGGTTTAGCCGCCACAGTTGGGGCTGCTGCTGCTGCTGCCGTTTTGGGCCAATGGCTTGAGCCATCAACAAGTAAAAACTCTTCATTATCGTTGGCAGGCATTTTACTGGGCGCTTTCCGGTTCACTTGCCATTTTTGCTGGCAACATTTTTCCATTTCTATGCTTTAGGGAAAAGCCAGCGAAAACACTCAAAGGCACAATGCGTGCATACATATAGAGGAGTATGCATGTTTGGCCTTCGGTCGCAGCAATATTTTCTATTTGGTTCAAATGCTTGTAGTTTAAATTCCATGAATATAAAATGTCTGCTTTTAAAACGTTTGTTTTGAGTATTTCTTAAATTTAAAAGACGTTAATGCAACCCAGAGTTGAGTAATCAAGCTAAGAGTTGTGCATCCGCCCACCTCTTGAATATTTTGGAAAGCGAATTCTTTCCGGAGTTGCTAATCGTGCTAGGCGATCGTGCTAGGCGATTTTAACGCAAAAATCGGGAGAGAAGCCGTTTTTAGTCCAACAATCGTCCGATTTAGCCTGATGGATAAAACCTCCAATAATGGAGAGAGACTAAGAGATTTTGCTGCGGGCAGGAATCTGGTCGTTAGTAGCACAAGATTTAAACACCGCGACAACCACATGATGACCTGAAGGTCCCCTGATCATAACACGGAAAACCAGATTGATCACGTTGTGATAGATGGAAGGCATTCATCGAGTCTTCTAGACTCATCGAGTCTTCTAGTCTCAGTGTGGCACATGCCGCGCGCTTTAGTTCACGTCGAAAGCTGAACGTCGAGAAGCTGCAATCACAACGGACCTCCGAAGCCTACACAGCAAAACTCACCCATTTGCATAAGGAAATTTCACCTTTCCCTTCAGGTATAAGTGAACAGTGGAAACATATTTCACACTCCATGAGTACGGCTGCCAAGGAGACTCTCGGATATGCCGAGCACTCCCCAAAAAAAGTCATGGTACGATGATGAGTGCCGCCGCGCTACTGCAGAGAAAGACGCTGCCTACAGAAGAACTCTGCAGTCGGGAGCAACGCGAGCTGTGAAGGATCGATATCGGAAGAAGTGTAGAGAGAAGAAGCGCCTTTTCAGAAGGAAAAAGAATGAGCAGGAAAGGCGTATGCGTGAGAAAGTCGAAAGCCTGTTCTTCATGAGTGAGACTCGAAAATTCTACCGTATAGTTCGGCGACTAGCCGAAGCTTTTAAGCCACCAGCCTCACTATGTAAGGACGAAGCCGGAAATCTTGGCACAGATCCACAAGTGGCACTAGACAAATGGCGAAAATATTTCTCCAACCTGCTGGGAGGCGATGACAAACACACTGACGCCTCTGGAAAGTAGTGGAACCACCAATCGATGATGTGAAATAGACCCACCGGACATAACGAAGTTTGGTTAGCCCTAAAAATGCTAAAAATAACAAACACTGAGCTGTGAGCTGCCCGTAATGTCAGGCTGGCGGGAGGTTTGGCTGCTCACACTGGATGGTCCGAAGAGGTATGCAGAGATTGGAGCCTACGCGTTGTCTGCCCAATACTTTAAAAAGGAGACCCTTCAATCTGCGCCAATTACCGCGGGATCAGTTTCCTACCCATTGCATATAAGGTTCTGTCATGTATCTTATGTAAACGTCTAAAGCCGAGAATGAGCGAACTGATCGAACCTTATCAGTGTGGCTTAAGACCTGGTAAATCCACCATAGACCAAATATTCACATTGAGACAAATACTGGAGAAAACCCATGAGACGAAAATCAAAACCTACCATCTTTTTGTTGATTATAAAGCCGCTTTCGACACACCGATAAGGTCAAAGTTCTTTGAAGCCCTGTCTACTTTTGGTATACCAGCAAAGTACGTTCGACTTTGCATGATGACGTTGAGAAGCACACAAAGCTCCGTCAAAATAGGAAAGAACCTCTCCGAGCCTTTCGATACCAGAAGACCTTTCAGGCAGGGTGACACCTTATCGTGACTTTTTAATCTGCTGTTGGAGAATACTGCGCCATGCCCAAATGCTAACAGATCGGGCACCATCTTTGATAAAGATGTAATGCTATTTAAAAATCGGAACGGGCGGTAAGCAAGGCGTTTTCAGAGATTGAGAATCAGTCAAAACTCATGGGCTTAGCGGTAAAAGAGGAAAAGGCTAGTCTCGGCGAGTAGTGAAGTCTCGGACAAGTTGCAATGGGAGAGTAAAACTTTAACGTTTTAAAAGGACTTTGTCTACCTCGGAACGATGATTACCAGCGACAACAAACATCTGATCGAAGAGAATAATTCAAACGATTATACGCTCGTATTCAAGAGCAGGACGAAATAGCAGTCCGTCATACGGCGGAGGGATGAGGAGGCGATCGGCGTGTTCGACAGAAAAGTCCTTCAGAGGATTTATGGACCTGTAAAAGTTGGCGATGAGCTCCGCACCCGTATGAACCACGAACTGTATGAGCTCTATGGGGACACTCATCTTGTCAAGCGCATAAAACAACAGCGGCTGCACTTGCTTGGACTTGTAACTCGCATGGATGAAGAAGCTCAAGTAAAAAAGTGTACAGGCGGAAGGCGAACAAATTAGGGAAAGGAAGAAGTGTAGGACGACCGAAACTTAGTTGGGAAAAAAGGTGCTGAAAGACATTGAGGCGCTTAAACTGACCAACTGGTGCCAGCTCGCACAAGTCAGAGGCGAGTGGCGGGCATTAATTGCAGCGGCCGAGACCGTCAAACGGTTGTGATTGAAATATCGGGCCAAATAAGAAGAAGATAAGAAATAGAGAATTTCTTGCTTGGATCAAGAATGTTCGATGTCAAATGTACGGAAAGAATGCCAATTCTTAGTCCAAAAGCGAAGTTCTTGAACCAATAATCAACTTTTGATTCCGAATTTTTTGCTTCATGAGTTTTCAACTCTATTTAATTCAAATACTTATACTCCCTTATTAATTCCGGAATAAGAGCTAATTAAGCTCGATTAAAAGAACAGAATCTCTGAACATTTTATCAGGTGCGCTCGCGCTCAAATTATTCGTTAGTGGATAAGACTTCATGAACATTTCTTTAAACTTTTTATGCGATCATATAGTGTTGATCCTGCTCAGACCAATGTTGCAATACTCTGTCAATTTTCATTTGTTTCTCTTTGTGAACGTTTCCCAACGCTAACCCGTTGAGTCTGTGCTCCGATATACTGACGTATACTAATCTTTTTAGCAGAGAAAACGTTCTGTCAGCAGTTGCCTAAGTGGTAAGATTGTCGAAAACAATTTAAAATAATGGAATTTCTTTGAATTTATGTGCTTATTGCCTATGTTCGTTCGATTGCTTCTAATGAGCGTGTGTGCGCCATCGTGCACTCATCCCATATGAACAATTTTTGAAAAGTTGCAATCAGAATTTTCATTAATTTGTAGGTTTAACGGAAGCTTCAGAGTTGAATGTGCCTTTCTTCCACCTTCCAACAGTGTTGCAGCAATTGAGAGAGCAAACGCAATGTTCAATACAATTACAGTTTCACAGGTGGCGCAGTAGGCGGTCATTCCATTTGACAGCTCAGCAGACATTTTCTTTCTGTTTTTGCGTTTCAATTGTTTTACCAATTTTCAATTACTTCTTTTTTGTTATTTTGCTTTCCTTATTTTGTGTTTTTTTATAAGAACTTAACGGCTTCCCTATTCAAATGAAACATTTAATACCTTGGTTCTTTTAAGGGATGCATTCCCATTGTAAAGCAAACAAGATTCATTGTTGGTGTAGGCGGTACGTGGCTGTTCGCCGGGCCATCTAGCTTGTAATAAATTAAGACTGAACCACCCACACCCCATCGTTCTTCAAAATTTAAAAGCGTGGTCGTTGCACAAATGCATTCGTGTTATCAGCTGGATACAGTCTTACAATTTGAGTATTAGAATTTTAGAAGACCATGCTCCACGGTGAATCTAATTCACCTTACATTTACCATTTTTTTTTGTGCGTGTTTCCCCATGTCAACTCCTTATTAAGTCACTTATCTACACATATTTCTGCATAAAAGCCTCAAAATGAAAATGAATGGCTCCCATGCATATACCCGCCCAGAAGAGGGTAAACCCCAGCCGGATGCCAAATAAAAAGTTCGTCTGACACCCAACTAAGTGCCATTGCTCCAAAGTTTGGGCATGAAAAGTGACGACAACAAAGCGTTGGACATTGACTGCGATTAGTTCCGTGGCACGCGTGTGCATTTAAATGTAAGCGGACAACCTGTGAATATGTCGCCTACAACTAATTTACAGCTAGCCACATACAAACGAACAACTTACAACAGCTACTCACCACTCCCAAAACATTGCGACAGGCATTTTCGGCTTTATTTAAAATACTTTGTAACTTGGCCATGTACTGACAGATTGTGTGTTATTTTATGTAGATGTCCATTGGAGTTCGTTGTTACAGCAATTTTGCATTCAAAATAAACAACAGAGAAAAACAATGGAAATGCGAACTCTTATCAAAAACAATATACGATTTAAAGTTGCAAACAAAATGTGTATTTTAATATTTATTGCATATTGTTTTGCTAATTAGTCAGTTGGAAAAACATTAATGAATTTAAAATCCGAATTTCATTAGAATTCCTTTGATGTCTTATGTGTTATGTGGTTGTTATGCCAATCTATTTTCATCGAATTTATGCTTATTTGTGTAACTTTATTTGTTACAACTTATATTGCACAGAAATGTTTCATTACATTTGAGCATAAATTGTTCAATGCACTCGAATTGATTGCATATCCTGGTGCACTCGCCCTGTTTGTGGTCTGGCATAGTTAGTTGTAATTTGCTAGCCAGTGGTTCGAACTTTGTTTTTCTCGTTTCTGGCTCTGTGGTATTCAATTTTATTTTCCTTCCCACATCAGCCGCTTGCAAATAAAAAGTTTAGGCTCCAATGCATAGATTGGACTTTTTGCGCAACAAATGTTGACTTTTGTTTTTGGCAAGTGGGAAAAATCAAAATCCGGCAAAGGGGCCAACTTAAACATCTGCTTTTGTTTGGTTTCATACCAAAGTCAAAAGCAAATACGAAGCTCAATACTATTTTAAAGTTTTAAAAGGAAACAAGGACAGGACAAGCTCACAGCCAGATGGCTAGGCAATGTGACATTCAAGGACCGATTAGGAACTTAGCGCATGGTTTTTTATATTTTTAAATGGCTTGACGCAGCCCCCCGCGGGGCAAAACCGAAAGCTCTCCCCAATAGGCTCTTGCTTAATGTGGCGTTTCAAAGAGAAAGGGACCTTCAGTTTAACGCCGAATCAGACGGCAGTTTGTGCTGGCGCCAGCAGCAGAGAGGGGGTGACCGGGTGTAATGTTTTATTCAAAGAAAAAAACTTTTTCATTAGAAGTTCCGAGGCGAACCCACGACCTCTTGCACAGCGGTCGCGCTCACTAGCCACTGAGCCACCCGGCCACTGGTTACTGGTTTGTATAATGAATGTGTTAACAGTACTTGGCAGGGTCCATTCGGGCTTAACGGTCATGTAAAAATGTTTCAGCTTAAAGCCTGGTACGGAGAACGCCAAACAGTTTGTGCGCACGAAAATGCCATTTATTACGAAAGTGGATCGTAAAAACTCTTTAGTGTGCTGAGACAGCCAAAAAATACCATGAATAAGGCGTTATTGGTAATTTTTAAAGGCACCTCCCCCTCCCCGGCCTACAAACAATTTAATGAGGATTTCAAGTCGCAACAATAAAAAAATTAGTTTATGAAATGGAGACCAGTAAGGTCCAATGGCGAAGCCAGGTGGCAGTTGTCCCCCCTATATTACTGATTTTGCATCTGAAAACTCAAGTTTTCATTTATGCCGCACAAATTGCCTTGGATGAGGAAGGCAGAGCATACAAGAAGCTGACGTTAGCGTCTCAGTTGGTATATTTGAAAGATTTGATAACAATATGAGTATATCGACATACCTAAGAGAGATTGTAAGATCTAATGTGATTTCACCAATAGTTCGAGTCACAGAAGTGTTCATTCAAAACTTCAAAATGAGCGCCAACAGTTTTAATTGGCTCCAAAACAAAGCACCCGGTGCAGATCAATAATAAATGTTACTCATTTTCATTATTTATTTGTTTTTATTTCATAAACGTTAGTACATATATATTAATGTGGTTTCTCTTCATCGACATTGGCCGTTGGAAGCAACAAATTTGTTGCTGCTCTTTTCTGGATTTCTAGACTGGCTATGGCAACTGAATCTAAATACTCAAAATATTGATGAGGCCCCAAATAATTAGCTGTTTTCTTCCTCATGAAAGCGCTTCAATTGAATTTTTATTTTTTTGACATTTTTGGCTCTACCGACCGTCAAAATAAATAAATTTAATTAGTTTGGGCGCACAAACAAAACTCGAACAGCTGTTCAATAAAATCCACATGTGCAAAGTAGTTGGCAACGCGAAGACGTCAATGTGGATTTTACAACCCCCCTGTTTGCTTGACAGCATACTAGTCGCAAAACGTTTAACGTCAAAAATTTTGCGAGCGGTTTTACAGTGTCATTTTTATATGAAGATTTTTGTTTGCGAGCGCTTTTTTGCGATCTCCGTACCAGGCTTAAGTATTTTGTGATTTGTTCCATGGGTAGAACTCTGTTTAACTTTCTCCTTTGTGGAACTCCACGGCTTTTGCTTCTTCTTAGAAAGCTACTTGCCAGATAATGAATATTATTTTTACTTTTAAGACTCCCTTTTATATATAACCGCGTATACTCAGATGAGAAAAATTTAGTTTTTCACAATACCCTTGTGATATATTCAACAAATTTTAGGGTTTGTCGACACGTGAACATGACACATACAATTGACCATGAGAAAAACATGCATTTTCAAATTCAGGCCACAAACATTTTCGGACTGGCCTTGTGATTTGTTAATCGTCATGGCGAATGCGAGGCTAATTAAAAATTGATTTCGTTTAAACCCAAAGGGCACATCGGCTGAGATCATCGGAAACCTCGGAAAGAGAACTTCTTCTTCTTTAAATTTTTCTTTGATTTCCGCCGCGTGAATCACATTGGTCATCAATTTTCTTAATTTCGTTCCATTGCATAGTTTTGGTTGGTTAAGATTTCGAAGCAAGACGACTTCCGAGCATCAACAGCCGAGTCGATTTAGCCGTGTCCGTCTGACTGCCTGTTTTGCATATTTTGAGATTTTTTGTGACCGCTTGGAATACACCTGCTATTTAATGTTTTTAGACCATTTATTTAAATTCGTTTTAAGAGCGATTCTTTTAGGCGGGGCCTGTACAAATCCAACTAATCAAAGATCATGAAAAGCCGTTCTTGAGTAATAAGTGGTGTAACTAACACCACTGTTTTATATATATATAGATAGAAGAAGATCTTTACTCATACTTTATAAAAGCAACCTTTTCTACATAAGAAACTATTTTGAAAAAATTGTTTCAGATAAGTTGCTTATATAGAATGTTTACTTATGGAAGACGCATGAGAAAGAAAAAAACGATTGTTCCTGGTAGCAGGCATTGGCCACCAATGTCTGCCTTTACGAGTTTCCATATATTGATATCTAGCTAAGCGTTTAATAAAGTGGGAGTTGCCCGAGTGATTTAGACGGTTGGAATCTTTTTTTTTCATTTCGACTCAGCAGCTTAGCGCAATATAAAAATGCACCTTAAAAAGTGCTCTTTGGTCGTCAACAATAAAGTCGCTGTGCAGCAAGATGTTGCCATGGCAACATCAGATGTAGCAAAGACGAAGACAATATTTGAATTTAATAATAAAATTAAAGCAAAGGCTCATTCTTCACCCAAAAGAAAATAAAAAAAAACAAAATGCTGGTCATCACCAGGACTCGAACACACAACCCCCAGTCAATGAAATAAGCTCACAACGCCATCGATGACTCAGGCACTCGTTGTAAAAATGTGAAACTTTATCGGCCTTTTTGTGTTGTAAGAAAATCAAAATCCCCAAAACTCAAACCTTTGCGTTCCGTCTGTGTACCACTGAATTGAGTGTGGTTCAGAGCTCGCAAAAAAATCTCAAGGCTTTCAACGTGTCGACAAAAAACAGTTTGGTAACGGGCAAAACAAAAACAGGGAGCGAAAGATCAGAGTAAGCCGAATTCATGCTTGATTAATATATTCTATTATTTTCGTTTCGTTGCTCTTGAAGCAGTTAAGTCTTGTAGATTCGTGTACCTTCGCTTGTGGTATTCAGTTTTAGCCCAAGAAAATGGAAACCACTTTCAAATATTCGCAACAGTCGTAACCCTCAAATAAGTATGAAGCAGAAATGAACCGACGCAAAATGTGCCTAAGTGGGTGAGCCTGACAATGGACAGATAACTCACAAGTTCGGCTCGAGTCTGTGAAGTAGATTTTAGTCTAGCTTATCCTTCTCATCTCCCTCAATTACAACTAAGCCCAAATCGCTTGCCAAGTGTTTATTGCATCAAGTCAACTTAATTATATGTGGCTTAACCCAATTCAATAGCCAAAATCTCAATCCGACCTCAAATTTTCTTTAAAACAATTGACTTGCTGCCAGCATGTCCACCACCTGTGGCCGTCTTCAAGCTCATTACGGCCGTAAACAGGGCAAAGAAGAATCCAGCCAGGCCAGTTGTGCCCACCAGCAACGTCAGACCGCCAATTAGCACCGGGATGAGTGTGAGGAATTTTAGTTTGTAGGCAATGAGCAGCGGCAACAGCAATTTCTGAATTTTCTTTTTCAACTTTTTCAGCTTGCGGCCCTCTGCGCGGCCTTGGACTTCCTTTGATGCCGCGACATCCAATTTATTTGACCTGGCCTCAACTGAAAGTAAAAATCACTTGGTAATTAAATGGTCGGGCACAGACGATGCTTCTTTGAGCAGCGAGGCGCATGTAAAGTGTGTGGGTTGGTAATTTAAATTAACATTTATTGGATGTCACCCACCTGGAGCGGCCAGACGGAGCGAGGTGTCTGTTTGTTCAGTCTGCTCGCTGATGAGGCCACGCACAGTGTCACAAAAGTTGCGTACTTTCAGCAGGGCGCGCTCAAAGGGACCCAAGTAGGCTTGAATATCCCAGTCATCAGCAATGTCATCAGCATCAGTTGCAGGCACTTCCGGCTGCGGGGTATCCTGTTTATTCTGTGGCAGCTGGCGTCTTATTGATTGGCTTATGGCCAACACATAGCTGGGAGGATCGCTTACTGAGGCCCGCACCTGTTTGTAATTTCCGTCGTCTGAAGGAGGCGACACATTGTTGGCGCTCTGATTATAGCGGTGATTGTAGGCGTAGTAATTGACAGGAAGTCGTTGCTGCTGCTGCTGCTGCTCCTGTTTTTCCCGCTGCACTGTGCTGGCTGCCGTGGCTTGAAGTATGAGCCAATTGTTGTGCTGCGTAAGGGGCTGCCAGGCATTAAGCTCCAGCTGTGGGTAGCCGGAAGTGTCGCCATTAAAACGATTGTTGTTGCCAGTCGCCTTCACTGTTATGAGCACATAAATGGCTAACACAAGCACTTCACACTTGACACACATCTTAAAGTTTGAGTCCTTCACAAGGCCAACACAACAGACTTGTTCCGCACGCGGCTTAGAATTGAACTGAGCCAACGTTTTGGGATTTCTGTGCACCAAATTCTATCAAGACATTCGAAATTTTATGGGGGTTTTAGTTGAGCGATTTTATGGCCTTTCGCCGAAAGTGGCCGGTTAAACGCTGATCTGTGTGGCCAGTTGGAAATTTTTGGTTAAAGTTAATGACTTTTACCACACACAAGTCACACAATCCGTCAGGCGTAACATGGAACCCAAAGTCTAGCCTTTCTTGGCTCAACTGCTATTCCTTTTTTTTCTGCCTCGTTGCCCTGTTGCACGCTGTGTGTTGTCGAGCCAACTGGCCACCTGGCACTTGTGGTTATGATTCTATATAAAAGAGATGTCTCCATTACCTGGGAAAGTGTGCCCAATGAGTGGCCAGTCTGCAGGGATTCATATAATTTTTTGGCTACGTGCATGCTAATTGCCACTTGTGGCAAGACAAATGCTAGGGCATCCATCTGCTAGTCAAGCCAACTGGATGGCTGTTGGGCAGGCCACATTATACAAGCCACTTTTGGTTACGTTGTTTTTTTTATCGGTCTGAGTTGTTTGGTTTGCTTTTAGGAACCTTGTTGCATGTTTTTCCAGCGAGCGAAGAGCATTGCATACTTTGAGTTGTTGTCAATAAAGTTTGCTGTCAAGTGTGACATACTTTTAAGCGTGGGACAGGTATTTCAAAATCAAACAGGGCTGTTCTCGTTTTCAAATTCGATGAATCAGATTGCCCGGGACCGATTACACCGAGAATAATTGCATGAAGAGGATTAGCAGACATATGGGTTGTTGATGGTGTCGAAAATAAAACTTAGCCTCCAGAAGCAGAACTTAATTTGGCGGCTTCCCTTAGTAATAAACTCAGCACTCTCCTTATCCACATACAGCACCAGCTTCTCATTTTCACAAACCGTGGAGACGGCTAGACGCGGGTAATCTTCTGCTTGGGGATCCAAGATGCTTCGCTCCACCACAACCCATTTGTTGGTTTTGAGGCCAACATTCTGTTTTTCCAGCAAATGGAAAACCATATCCAATTCTTTGTCGTTTGCCATTTTAGGTATCACCACCGATGATTGGATCAAATTGAAGTAGCTAATGAACCCGGCACACTTATAATCGAGGTTTGAGTCCCTAACTCCTTTGGTTATCCAGTTACACGTGTTGTCATCCCCACAAGCCAGCAACAATATGTCATTAAAGACGGTAACAGAAGCGAACTCACTAAAAACAAGGCTGCTGCAGTTCTGGCACGTCACGAATAGTCCGTAAAAGTATTTCAACAAAGCGCCAAAGTCCTGTTGATTTGATGGTTTTGTAATTAAGAGAGTGTACCTTCTCTGCTCCGCCTTGACAACTGGATTTCCAATGAGCCGAGATGGGTTTACTATTACCAGTTTTGTAGAACACAGCGAAACAGGCGACTTGATTTTGTGCACTGTCCATTCATTTTGGTCGGCAAATTTTACTCTGTGAAAAATTCGTATGTCAGTTGTTACCTTAAAATATACCAGTGATGGTCGCTTGTTCGATTGTTACCTCTTTGCTTTACTAAAACCAACTTGCATAGATTTTCTTTTTAGGCAGCGGCTTTCCTCTTCCCCTTCTTTGTTGGACTTCATTCTATGGCACTTGGGACAAACCAAATCGTCATAAAACCTCAATTCGCACAAATACCCTTCTCGATTATACACATATATGGCTGTTTCTTGAACAGTAGTCCCATCACCATAGTCCATCAGTAGCCCAGTTTGCTTTGTTATTGTTGACAATATATCCGCATCGGTCAGGGGTCCAGCCAACGATTTTAAACTCTGGTCTTTGCTGGGAATGCCGAATATAATATGCAATTTTTCTTTCAACTCAAAAACCGTATCATTATCTTCAACTTTATACGTTTGGGATGGCTAAAAAAAAGGGCAAGAGATTAACCCTTGATGGTAAATGTGACTACACCAATTCGTACCTCCTCCTTCACCTCATCCGCTTTAAATTTTATTTGAAAATACATGTTAAAAAATTAATAAATAAAATTAGATAAAATAAACAGAACTGGTTTCTACGAGAATCTAAACTAAAATGAAAATTGTATTCTACTTTTCTTTTGCTTGCCCTAACAGCTATTTAAGAGGCAACTTTGTTTTCTACTTTTTGGAAAATAATTTTTAGTTTACATAAAATGTATTTTGTGTTGGCGACCTTTCTAACTCTTTAACCAGAGAAGATAGCAAACATTCCTAATGTACTTTCACGCGCTGAACTCAAATAAATTGTCCGTTTGCCCCCAGAGGGTCAGGTTTAAGAGAAATTTGCCTAAACGTGTGTTGGACGAGGTTTGTTCACATTTTTAGCTCCTGAAGCCACATAAATTAACATATTCAAAACCAACAAAGCTTAATACACTGGTAATTACGAAATTTGGAGGCGATCCCATTTAAAACAAAAAAGTTTTTCTCACTAGAACTTCTTTTTCGACCGATCATTCATACTGCAGCTATATGCTATAGTCATCCGATTTTGATAAAACTTTGTAGAAATGTGTAAAAGTTTATAAAATAAGTGTATGCCAATAGACGTTTTTATTATAAACAAAAAAGTTTTCCTCACTCGAACTAGTTTTTCGACCGATCGTTCCTATGGCAGCTATATGCTATAGTCATCCGATTTCGACCAAACTTAGTGAAATCATGGGAAAGGATAGTAAACTATGAAATACGTACTTTGGAGGCGTTTCCATTAAAAACAAAAAAAGTTTGTCTCACTAAGACTAGTTTTTCGACCGATCGTTCCTATGACAGCTCTATGCTATAGTCAGCCGATCCGGCCGGTTCCGACAAATGTGCAGCTTATTTGTACCAAAAGACTTCGTGCAAAGTTTGGTGAGGATAGCTTGAAAACGGACGGTGGAGATAGCATTGAAACAGGCGGACAGGGCTAAATCAACTCAGCTCGTCATGCTGATCAAGAATATATATACTTTATGTGGTCGGAGATGCTCCTTCTATGCGTTACAAACATCCGCACTGCAAGGGTATAAAAAGAGTGTGAGTGTGGCTAACACTCACGGAGCCTTGATGCGATATATGTTGTATTCGATATGATCCGCCATTCACATTCTTGCGGTTGTGCGTTACTTTATACTCCATTTTCAAAACTAGATACTCAATAATCGATAAAGTACTTGATTCTAAAGGCCCCGAAAATTACGCCATCGGTTCATGGCATTTTAAATTAACTGGGGAGGGTCAACGCTAACAGGTGTGTTTTGTTTTGATGACAATTGATTTACGCTATGCTCCCATGATAGCAATAGCTCGGCTACAACTATATAGTAGAAATTTAAATCAATTTATCCAAAGTGTTCAGTATGTTACGTCCTTTGAACAAGCTATTACCAAGACGGTCGAAGTTGGGGTGGGGTAATCCCAAGTGGCAGGTCCAGAAAACACGTTGATTAACGCTCTTGTTTTTTTGCCATGTAAGTAGTGATGATGGCATAATAGAGTTCAGTAGGGCTTCAAAGAGAAACTATAAATAGTATGAAAGTTAACCTGGGGTCTAATTTTGTAGAACCCGTTAGTGGCCGTCGGCCAAGATTGAATATTATTACTCGATTCTCAGTACAGAATACTTAGTATAAAGTACTCGATACCAAGTTCTCGATACTCAGTACTCAATTCTAAGTATTCGATACTAAGTACTGGATATTAAGTACTCGATACTCTGTATTTGATACTTAGTACTCGATTCTTATTACTTAATGCCAAGTACTCGATACTCAGTACCCTATTCTCACTGATACTAACTACTCGATACTAAGTACTCGATATTTATAATTCGATTTCAAGTACTCGATACTCCCTACTCGATTCTAGGTATTCGATACGAAGTATTCGGTACTTAGTACTGGATTCTAAATATTCGGGTCAAAGTACTTGATGATCAATTTTAGATACTCAGTATTCTGTGTGTTTGTGTTTGTTGTTGTCATTGATTTTGTGTTTGTTTTTGTGTTTGTTTTTGTCTATCTTATTTTATTTTTGTGTTTGTTTGTTTTGTGTTGCTTTTGTGTTTTTTTGTTTTTTTGTGTTTGTTTTTGTTTTTGTGTTTTTTAGTATTTTTTGTTTTTTTTTTGTTTTTGTCTTTGTTTTTTTGGTTTGTCTTTCTTTTAGTGTTTGTATTTGTCTTTGTCTGTGTGTCTTTGTTTTTGTGTTTGCTTTTGTGTGTGTTGTGTGTGTGTGTGCAGTTGGGTGGGTGTGCCTGGCCAGCCAACTGATATTGCACACCCTCCTCCGCCCAGTGTGACGCGTTTTGCGTGACGTATGAAATATACAGAGAGTAAGCAACTGTGATGATCAAATGATTTGTAATCGGTGTTGTTCCCAATGCTCATAAAACTTACCTTACGGTGAACTGAAAGTTTTTGTCTCCCTGTATCCTTAGGGTCCCACACGAGTACACAGAGGGAAAAACCGAGAACATTGGACTCAAAATGAGCACATTCGGTCACAAAAACTAATCATGACCGGATTTTTTCACTTTAAGAACCCTTTCTCACTTCAAGAATTTTTTTGAGAACGCAAAAGCTTGATGTGAGTTAATATGTTCCGTTTTTGAGAACATTTTAAAATTAAAAAAAATTTTTGAGGTCCAGTTCCACCGTCTAGGCCCAGGTCCACTGTCCAGATCCACCGTCCAGGTCCGCAGAGACATCGCTTGTACAACATCAACCGTTGTTATTTATTAAATAAATTAAAATTGTAGGCAAGACTTGGCGCGCGCACCGAGCGGCCGTCGCGGCGTCGTGACGGTTAGGCTTCCGGCAACGCGAATGGCAAGTTATACTTTTCGGTGGGGTGGTTTAGGTTAGCTAAATTGTGCTCATTTCAAGAACATTCGGAACATTTGTGCTCAAATATTTGAGAGAAATATTCTGTTCATATTTTGAGATGAAGAAATCCTATTTTCTGACCACGTTTTTTTCTTCTGTGTAGTTTCACTGCAGACAATTTCAGAGTTTAGAGCGGTTTTCCGTACTCTGTTTCGAATGGATGGCTCAAAGTTGTAGTCTGCCACCTATTGATTCTCCCTCTTCAACTTTGATAAAAATAAAATCTTTTGGACTGGACTAAAATCTTTAATTGTGACAACTTGAATTTGGGACAACTCTGAATATGAGGCCAGCAGCTGTGATACATCACTAAGACTGTGCAAATCAAGACATTCCAATGGATAGCAAGCCAAAAAGCATTGGCTCTTAAATTCTTTATTAATTCCCAACACTTTTGTAGTTCACAGCACACTTGAATGCATAACCGTATGGTCTCCTTCTAATGGAACAGTTTCTGAAGAGCTTATTGCTATACAAATGTTAGTTTGTTAAAAGCGGTAGCTTTGAGCATCGTTTAATTTCACTTTTATCATGAAAAAGAACATTTAATATATACAAATTGGCTGCAACCGCAATTACTTAGAGCTTTTGTGAGCATAGAACAACTTAAATTGATTTTCTGTTGCGGGAAATGCACTTGCACTTACAAAGGAGACGAAAGTTTGTTTCTCGTTACTGAAAACGCAGCCTTAGTGGGAATGCAATTACTACGGTTTCCTTTTGCCTCGAGTAATTTTTGTTGAACTGTCACGATTGATGAATGGGGCAAAGGCTTCAGGAAAGACTAAGCTAGTGAGAGCTTAGGCTGATAATGGAAGCTCATCAGTTGTAGAGTGCCTCAAATGGGAGCTTAGTTCAATTGAAATCGCCTCCATGCCTATGCCTTAAGAGTTGTCCATGATTGATAGAGTGATTAGACGGTAGGGCTGGACAAGCTTATTGGGGTTAGTAAGAGAGCAAGACAATGGCAAGGAAGTTCGAGAACAACTGTTAATCAAGGTCTTGTATTTAATTGCGCTTGTTTTTGCCAAACAGAAAACACATCTTTGTGATGAACTAAAGCCATTTAAAACACTTTAAACATTTATTTAAATTTTTATTATTATACAACATTCGCTTTAATGCTGCGGATGATTTCATGTCTTGCCAACTAAAAACTAGTCACGCCCCTCACCTTTGTTTGTTTCAGATTAGGTTCTTAGGCAACTGTCGGGAGAGTTGCCCTCTGGTTTTTATATGAATTCTATATATTTTTCCATCAGATTTAAGTTAATTAATTCAACTAGCCAAAAACTAGTTTTAAAAACAGAGCATAATGCACACAATAAATTTAATTTTGTCCAGAATAACAAATTAGTTTCAGCTGTCTCGACTGGTTTGATGCTCTATGGTCAAAAAATCGTATACGAATATGAAATAAATTGACAGGTTTTTTTTGGAACGGATTCTCGCAATTGTGATCGGAATTAGTGAACAAAGCCAGTCAGTAAAATCGTGAGTCAGTGAACAAAGTGAGTGAATCAACAAACTAAGTAAGTGAACAAAGTTAGTCAGTGAAAAAAGTGAGTCAGTGATCAAAATGAGTAAGTGAACAAAGCGAGTCAGTGAACGAAGTGAGTCAGTGAACAAGGTGAGTAAGTGAACAAAGAGAGTCGGTGAGCAAAGTGAGTAAGTAAACTAAGTGAGTCAGTGAACAAATTGAGAAACTTTGTCCACTAACTCGGTGAAAATAGAGAGTTAGCGAACAAAGCAATAACGTAAAAACATGAGTCAGTCTACAAAGCGAGTCAGTGAGCAAATTGAGTTGGTGAAGAAGGTAAGTCAATGAACAAAGCGAATCAGTGAACGAAGTGAGTCAGTGAATCAATTGAGTAAGTGAACAAAGTGAGTAAGTGAACAAAGTATGTCATTGAACAAAGTGAGTCAGTGAACAAAGTGAGTCAATGACTTAAGTGAGTAAGTGAACAAAGTTAGTCAGTGAAAAAAGTGAGTATGTGAAAAAAATGTGTCAGTGAACAAAGTGAGTCATTAATCCAAGTGAGTAAATGAACTAAGTGTGTCAGTGAACATTGTGAGTTAGTGAAAAAAGTGAGTTAGTAACAACTTAAGTCAGTCTACAAAGCGAGTCAGTGAGCAAATTGAGTTGGGCAACAAAGTGAGTCAGACAACAAAGTGAATCAACGAACAAACTCAGTAAGTGAACCAAGTAATTCAGTTGGGTTCTTTGCTCACCTTACTCGGTTACTCGGATAATCTTTTATTTCAGTTGAGCACTCACAAAAATTACCAGTAAGTAAGCAATTGATCAACTGAACAAAAAAGGCTTTATGTAAGAACAAGTTTAACCCATTCTTAGGTCAAACTGACTATCATTTTAGCAATGCCTGTCCGGCGTAGAGCATTGCGACATTTAGGTAATTTTAGCTAAAAAAACACATTTGTTGTGGCTTGGTCAAGCAGCTTTGTTGGTTTAACTTGCCCCTGGAGCGTTGGCTATTAAATTGAAAGCGTTTTGGGCAATTCTGATTAGTTCTACTTACGCCCTGGTTGCGTGCGGTCCTGACAATGAAAGTGAGTGAACGGCTGGGAATAAGCTCGCAAGGATAATGCCCCAAAGGATAAATTTTAATTAAAACGAAATCATTTTCTTACGCACAGTTCTTTGTATGTCTCTTGGCGCTATCGGCCACTCTGGCCACAACGAATGCCGGACTCTTGGGTCTGCTGAAGGGAGGCCTCGGCGGAGGCGGCGGTGGAGGAGGTGGCTATGCCAGCAATTATGGCTATGGCGGAGGATATGGAGGTGGTTACAGCAGTGGTGGACACGGTGGTGGTGGCGTCCAGGTGATCAAGGTAATCAACACCTATGAGGGTGGACATGGTGGCTACTCTGGAGGATACGGTGGTGGCTACAGTCATGGCGGAAGCTATGGTGGTGATTACGGTCATGGTGGATACTCCGGAGGATACAGTGATTATGGTCATGGCGGCGGCTACTCAGGTGGCGGCTACTCAGGCGGCGGCTACTCTGGCGGAGGCTATGGTCATGGCGGTGGCTCGCATGTGGATGTTTATAAGGTGATCACCACCACCCACGGTGGTGGTGGCGGACACTACGGCGGTGGAAGCTACGGAGGTGGAAGCTATGGAGGCGGAAGCTACGGAGGCGGCAGCGGTTGGTCTAGCGGCGGCGGCGGTGGCGGCTGGTCCAACGGCGGCGGCTATTCTGGTGGTCAATCATCCGGCTGGTGGAAGAAGTAAGCAGTGACACGTAGGCCCTTCTCTAGTACTAAAATCCACTTAGTTGTAGTCTGAAATAAAACTCGTTTACGTACCTGTCGAAATTCCCCCCAACCAAATAATCTTAATTGTCTCTTTTATTCAAAATGGGGAAACTGGTTTAAAACGCATGGTATCGGTTTGGGTTGCATAATCGAAGGTTACCTATTGTTCTACTTGCATAAGGATGTGATACTGCAACTATAGTATAAATCAATTCTGCATTCAATTGTCTCACTCAGTTCGTTAAATTCTATTCTAAGCTGAATAATGTTTTGTTCCATTTAGGATTTTCATTGAAAAGTTTTATATTTTCACTTAGAATATTTTTCGGAACGTTATGCATTTCTTGACCTTGATTTGTGGCATTTATTGGAACTTGATTAATAAAAATTTTTCCACATTCTTGTCACCGAAACGTCTTTCTTTGTGATTTCAAATCGCTGGTATAACGAGTTTAAGAGAATAGAACAGATTTGCTTTCGCTGGACAAAACATAATTTGACACTTGTTTCATTTTGTTTTGTATTTCGCTTTTTATTTGCTTTTATTAATAACCGACTCGCTCACCGTTCAGTTATAGAATGAATGAATGAAAATAGTTGTATAATTTTAACGTTTGTTTGACTTTGATTGCAAAAGCCAACTAGATTAAACAATTCTAAAGTTATAATAGAGAAAACTCATTCGGCGATGCTTCGGGAAACAGATTCAAACTACTAATCAAGTTCACTGTGTTGAAACTGCAACCAATTTAATTTACTTTAACTCGTTCAAGCTAATAGATATTTCTATCCCTCAGGAGCCTGAATGAAGCGTTTAGAAGAATGTAACATGGAGTTGCGAAAGGCTTAGACATTCAAAGAATGTGAAGTCTCGCCACTTTAAAGCTAACAAAAGATCCCAAAAAGCAATCACCATCTCAAATATTTGACTGATAAAGCAAAATGTTAAGCCCAAACCTTTCTCGAGCACAGAATAACTTTTGTAACGATCCAAAGAGCTTTCATCAATTTGTTAATACCAAACTAAGTTCGTCTGACATTGATATTGCTTACGTCTTCGCAACATTTTCTCAATCAACATATTGTCCGATGCCTGCAATAGATATTCATATTCTATTTCATGATATGTTCTCATAAGTTACAATTCGATTCCGTCCTGAATGGTTTTCTTTCGTTTAAGTCTTACCTTTTTCCTAGACCAGAAAATATACATCTTGTTTTCCAAGTCATTTGAGCAGTCTAGTTTTCCCAAGTCCTTGGATTATTATTCCTTTACATAAAAAGGGATTCGTGTTTTGGTACACGAATTGAACACACACACTCTCGAGAACCATTGATCGCATCTACTCCAACTTGGCGGCTTTTTGACAAATGAGATTTATGCAATATTACTGCATCAAAAGTTTTTGGCGTCAGTTGTTTGCAACCATGAAATATGGCTCGCTCAAAAATCGTGCTGTCGTAATATGCCTGCAAAAGTACGCTTCGACCACAGAATACACACGACTCACAACAGCCGAGGCAGCTCTGGTGACAGTTATAAGAATACTTTTGTGTATTGCTTTGTTTCTGATTACTAGACAGCGGATCTTGCATATTCTCAAACCGATTTTAATCCTAGTAGACTAGGGTAAATGTGTTTTTAACGAATATTTGTCAATTTGTTCACTGCATTTTGTGATTTGCTGATGGTTCAACCTATAATATAATAATTTTAGTCATTTTGAAATTTCATGCGATTTTTTTTGGCATTATGTAAACGTAAAGACTCTGCACAAAATATAGTGTTGTGCATTTTAACTTTGGCCTACTAGGATAAAATTCCTCTTAAAAATATGAAAAATCCGCTGTCTACTGATTACACAGTGCTACAAATTTCACAAAAGTGCAAAAATCCGACAGCGTACGTTGTAGAGCAGGTCGCATATAACACGTCCTCATACTTGGTTTTCCTCGGGGACCCCCAAAATCTAAAGATATGACCCAAAAACAGTTTTGTGCTCATTTTGCTCACCTAACATGAAATAACTTGCGTATGGACCATCTGATTTTCTATAAACTTGTGAATTCCAATAGCGACGAGAAGATTCCCGTATATTATATTCAATGCTTTCATAGATGTAACGCGATGGCTGATAAATGCGAGTTACAGATCTGGTATTTACAACTTTTTTTTTTAAATTCCAACTTTAACGCTTGCTGGTTAAACAAAATTGCTCCAAGCTTTTTTTCCTTAGATTTTATTATAATAGTCCATTTAATTCTTTGTCAGACAAATGTTGTTTAGATCAATTTGGATACCGTTTTTCCAAAGTTATTCGCGTTTTTCTGAGCAAACATCGGCAATCTAGTATTCTTTTTAATGTGTTTACAGAATAACTTTTCAGTTAACATAAAAGCCCCGAAAAGTTTACTTTCCGAATGTTAGGTGGGAAATTAAAATATACTTTTTCATAGTCACATAAATCTTTACATATATTTTTTACGATGCTGGACTGCTTGGAAGCTGTCACCTTATAGGGCCATGATAGTCTCTGCATTGAAGAAAGCATCTCCGACCACATAAAGTATATATATTCCTGATCAGCACGACGAGCTGAGTTGATTTAGCCCTGTCCGTCTGTCCGTCCGTCCGTCTGTCTGTGTTTCTATGCTATCTCCTTCGTCAGTTTGAAAGCTAACTTCACCAAACTTTGCACAAAGTCTTTTGGTATAAATACGCTGCACATTTGTCGGAACCGTCCGGATCGGATGACTATAGCATATATCTGTCATAGGAACGATAAGTCGAAAAACTAGTTTTAGTGAGAAAAGCTTTTGTGTTTTCAATGAAAACGCATCCAGCCTTCGTATTTCTTAGTTGGTTATGCTTTCCCATGATTTCACTAAGTACACAGTACATAAACTACTTCTGTAAAAGGGTTTCACAGACACATGAACATAATAAAATCCACTCGACTGTTGTTGCTTCTTACTGGCAACATACCCTGTGTACCTTTTTTCCGGCACAGGTACTGAAGATTCGGAATACCTTTCACTTTTCCAAGAAATATTTTTTGGCATATACCTTGTACCTCACATGGGTACAAAAAATTAGTAACTTTCCAATACATAGATCAGATTAAGGGCCGTTCTTATCATCTTTTAAATAACTGCTATATGTCAGATAAACTTACAATATGCTTAAATTGTCTGTGTTTTGTTCCTAGAATGTACCTTACCTTAAACAATTTATGCAGCTCACTTTGTTTTTGATACTTGGGTAACTCGCGACACTCGTATGTAGTCAAGCAATTGTTTGTGATGTTTATGTGAGCAGCAAGCAGGCAAGCAAGAACAATTACCTTGCCTCACAAACAACGCAGAAACAATATTGTCTGGAGACACTCACACAGAGCTCCGCATAGCCGCTGGCTGGAAATGAACTTACTACGGCACACACACACATGGCGGATATGGGCGAAGACATTGCGCGCAGGTCTCTCAGGGCCAAAGGTATCATCAGCGGAAGCAGAGCTTGGCATATGGATACAGGAAGCCAGGATGTGCGTGGCTTTAAGTTGGCAACACTTCTTTGCTTAGCTTCAAGTATTTCAATTCTTTATTTTTAATTTCAAGTTATTTTTTTTCATCTTTTTCGTTTTTTGAAAACTTTGCACACTTAGAACTACGAAATAAATACATAAATAAATTATTACACTTAGCTACATACAGTTAGGCCAACTAAAGTTAATGCATTTGCGCGCGATGAAGAATGAGATGGAAATGAATGCAGAGCGAGGCGGAAGTACGCGAAGTAATTGAAAAATAACAGCAACCGAGTCGAGTGAGTGCAGTTACCAAAGAAAAACAGAGGGGAAGTACAGGCAGCAGAAAGAAGACGAAGTGGGGACGCAGAGTTCAGATGGATAACAGTAACAGAGACAGAGACAGAGCAGAGTGCGCTACATATTACAACAAAACATAATCGATTAAAGCGAATTCTAATGATTAAAAAACTGCGGCCACAGTGCGGTACGCACTCTAGAGATACATGTCAGGCGATGTATCCATAGGTGCAACTGTGCGGAGAGTAAACCGTTTGAAATGCATCAAGTCGGAGCAAAAAGTGTCTATGGAAATCTAATTACAATCTGTGTGAGCCTTGGCGCCTGTCTGCTGGTGATTTATCTACAAGATAAATGCAACTACTTGGCTAAGAACTGCAACGCGCTGCCTATGACTTGGTCACCTGCGGCGCTGCCGGCTTCAGCTGCGGCTGGAGTAGCTGCTGCTGCTGCTGCTGCTGATGCTGTGCGGCCTGCTGTCTGCTGTGCGCCCTGTAGGCCAACTCCTGAGCCTCGTTGAGGGACCGCCTATCCCAGCCTCCACCGCCGCCTCCGCCACCGCCGCCCGAGGACCAACCGCCTCCTCCGCCTCCACCACCGCCGCCCGAGGACCAGCCCGAGCTGCCGCCGCCCGACGATTTGCCCGACATCAGCTTCTTCAGTCCTATAATGCCCGCCAGCAGCAGGGCTATCTTCGAGATGATCAGCGCCTTGCCTGCTAGTATGTACAGCATGCCCATTGCGATGGGTATCATGCCCATCATTTTCATGGCCATGCCCATCATCATCATGCCCATCATCTTCTTCATTTTGCCGCGACCTGCAAGAAAGAAAAGTTGCCGTGGGTAAGTCGAGGTGTGTTTTTTTGTGATTTTCCAGCTGGGGGAAAGTGCCAGCCAGCGCCGTGTGAGAATATTTTGACTGTGTGTGGCTTTTCCATAATTAGGGACACGCCAGGCGATTTCACCCGTCCATGAGCGGAAGACCAGCCTGGTGTGGGCCATCCCAATCGGCATGCTGACAATTAGCCAAATATGGTCGTGGCAATGGGAAAGTGATTTGGCCAACAACTCGCATCGATTAAAAGATCTTTGATCAATGATTTGAAAGTAAAAGAAACTGCAAGGCCTGGCGTGAAAGTAACTTCAATTTGCAAGCAAGTGCTTGTGTCAAATTTGTAATTGAGGCAAGAGTCGTGGCTTAAAGAAATACGGCCGACACTTTCATTGCATTTGACATGGTCATGACATCAAAGCGTGGCTTAGTTTTTGGTTAAAAGCACTCTGACTTCAGAACCGTTCGCTTGACTATGTTCAGCAGGTTGGCAAAGTGTACAAGTTAACTTAAAAGTTCTTCTTTAAAAACCATCAATCAAGCCCTTAGTTCTTGAAAATCCCTTGAATATTTATTAAAAAACGGCAACCTTTGTTAACAAATTAAGCATAGAAGACATTGACTTTCATGCATAAATTAAGCAAAAACAGAAAAAATACTCGTGAAACACGAAATGTAACTAACTATAAAAGCAAAAACAAACTAATGTGGTGGAAACGTGCTTTTGGGTTCGTTTACACGATGTTAAACTTATTGTGAAAACGTTTTTTCAGTAGGCGAGTTTATGCATCATTCATCTACAAAGTTTGGTATAATTCGCTAGCGAGAAATGAAAAGTGATGTTAAGCAAAAAATTAAGCAAAAGTTACATGAAAATGTTACCTCTTGTAACACTGATAAGCACTCCAGGGGATCACGAGCCGGAAAGCAGAAGCTGCTTGCGTCCGTTTTTGTTGAACTCTGTTATATGAAAGCTCGCATAAGAGAAGACATTGCTTACTCTTGTGTAAAGCCAACGAAAATGTTAGCTCCTGTATTCTCATTTGAAGTGATTCGCACACCATTTTTGTTATAGGAGCAATTGCTTCAATTCATTGGTAAAATGATTCCAATTGATTCCCAATAAGAGATGCGTCTTTAAGCTTACCCACTAGTTTGACGGATTCGTTTTCGAAATTTTCTAGAAATTTGCTCTTACAAAACTGTCGAGGACGTGTCCGATTTTGGACCGAAAAGTATTACCTGTCGCTCAGTTCTCGAGACACGTTCCATTTTCGAATTTAAGAGGAACTATTGTAATAACCGATTTCCGTTTGAAACCCACATCTCTAAGTAAAAGCGGACTTCGATTTTAAGAGAAACTTACGTAATTCTCGAAGGTCCGGATACATACAAGAAATTGTCAGGAGGGATTCTCTAAAAACAGAACTGAAAGTTGTTAGCGAGCACTTAGTTACAACTAACTCCTTATGATCAAGAAAGCAATGTCAAATATTGCTCCTACAACCAGCCTTTTATTAAGTCATAATGCTCATTTAATTTTGAATATGGGCTTAACGACCTGTTTTGATTTTAGACAAAGTAAATGTTAGCAGGCTCAAGGTCGAGGATTCATTATAATTCAATAATCAACCGAAAATTTAACAGAGAATACATAAGAACAAGAACAGTAGCTAAGGCTGTTTCGGCTGCCGCCATGGCAAAGCCTTCGTCAGTACACTTTCAGTTGCTGTCACACCAACAAACCATTTGCAAGACCCATTTAAATAACCCAGCCCGGCGAATAAAGAGTTGAGAATTCCAAGTGCTCAAATAGCACGAAATTTCTGCTAGCTTTAAGCTCCGATTTTTAGGGTAGCTGAAGGTATATGCATTGAAATTAAATGTTGATCAATTTATCTGTGTTGTTTGTGGCCACTTTTTGATACCGCATAATTTTGTAACGCATTGGAGGAAGCATCTCCGACCACATAAAAAATATATATTTTTGATCAGCATGACGAGCTGAGTCGATTGAGCCCTGTCCGTGCTATCTCCACTGTCAGTTTGAAAGCTATCGTTACCAAACTTTGCACCAAACTACATATACGCTGCACATTTGTCGGAATCGGCCGGATCGAATGACTGTAGCGTACACCTGTCATTGGAACGATCGTTCAAAAAACTAGTTTTAGTGAGATAAACTTTTTTGTTTTCAATGAAAACGCCTCAAAACTTCGTATTTCTTACTTCTTCGTACTTCTTATACTTTCTTCGTACTTCTTCTATGCTTTCCCATGATTCCACTTAGGTTGGTCGAACTGGACATCTATATAGTACAGCTGTCATTGAAAAGTATAGTCTGAAGAGTAGTCTTAGTTAGAAAAACTTTTTTGTTTTTAATGGAAATGTCCTTAAAATTGGCTTCTATTTGTTTGGTCGGCTTTCACATAATTCTACAAAGTTTTGTCAAAATCGGATGACCTTAGCATATAGCTGTCATAGGAAGGATCGGTTGAAGAACTAGCTTAGTTCTAGAGAGAAAAACTTTTTTGTTTTCAATGGAAACGTTTTTGGCATAGGCACATATATATTTTATATACTTTTACACAATTCTACAAAATTCTGTCAAAATCGGATGACTATAGCATATAGCTACAGTACGAATGATCGGTCGAAGTAGAAGTTCTAGTGAGAAACACTTTTTTGTTTTAAATGGAGTCGCCTCCAAATTTCGTAATTGTTAGTTTGTTATGCTTTTTCATGATAACACTGAGTTTGGTCGATATCGGGCATATATATAGTATAGCTCCCATAGAAAAATAAGATCCGAAAAATTAGAAAGAATTTTTTGTTTTCAATGGTGGCTGCAAGGGTATACAAAACTTCGGCCGAGCGAAGTTAACCCTCTCCGATTTTTATACGCTGTTCCCATTGAAAATGAGAAAAGAGGGATCATGAAGTTGTGCAAAAGTATGTAACAGTTAGAAGGAAGCATTTACGACCCTATAAAGTATATATATTCTTGATCAGCATCAACAGCCGAGTCGATTTAGCCATGTCCGTCCTTCCGGCTATCGGTATGAACGCGTCGATCTCAGAGACTATAAGAGATAATAGGTAGGTGTATACCAGATTCAAATGGAGTTTGCTTCAGATTTAAAAAATTCCTCCACCTCCCCCCTTTAAGCACAAAAAACTGTAAGAGCCACAATTTTTAAGTTAGACCTTCGAGACTTTATATATATCAAGAAAGGCCCAATATCTTGCTATTCTGAAAAGATCAATAATTTATTTATTTATAAATATGTTCGAGGACAATGTATAAAGATCAATAAGATCGGAAAAAAAACTGAAGTTATACAGTCAGTTACAGACGTGTCGCCATGCTCTGTTATCCCTTTTACTGTCCGTCCGTATGCCATTTCAAAGAAACGTCATATCTCTGCATATATGGTAATCAACATTACTTATTAAACTGCCAAAGGGTTGGAAAATATCGGTTAACGATGGTTAATTGCAAGCTAATGCTCGCAGCGCAACATATTCTTTCAGCTACTGCAGCAGCCACAAAACAAGTTGAAAAAACTCTAAAAAATTAAAGTATCCTAATTGTTTTTAATTTATCATATTCTATCCAATATTACCAAAATGGAGTTACTTGTTTTTGCACGACTAATATTAATGGTTTTATAGCTAATAAAACGCATTAACATCATTTTTAATCTCTATACCAAAGGAACGCAGTTACTGATTGACAAAATGGAAGTCGCGTTGCCCGCAACCAATTTTTTTTTAAGTATTTTGGTTTTCTGACAAAAATGTGATAGTGTGAGTGCTTTTATTGCTATGGGCGATTTTCGTTAAACTTTAAAATTGAGCAAACTAGGTTATTTTTTACAGAGCATTAAAAGCCCTCACCCTATCATATTTGTGTCTGAAAACATAACTTCTGGCCCGGTTGCTTCAATCGGTGCAGAAACAAAAGAGTTATGAGGGTTTAAGTGGAGGCAACTTTTGAAAAAATCGAAAAAACGGCTTATCGATAATATCTCGATAACTATTCGACAGATTTTTATACCCGTTACTAGTACAGCTACTAGTACAGTAAAGTCGTGCAAATATATGTAACAGGCAGAAGGAAGCATCTCCGACCCCATAAAGTATATATATTCTTGATCTGCATCAACAGCCGAGTCGATATAGGCATGTCCGTGTCTGTCTGTATGAACAGCTAGTGCTCGAAGACTAGAAGAGCTAGAGCCACCAAATTTTGTATGTAGACTCCTATTGTCCCTATGCAGATCAAGTTTATTTCAAATTTTAGCCACGCCCCCTCCCACCCCTACAATAAAAAATGTTGAATAACTCCAACAATTTTAAAGATATCAAGCTCATATTTTGCAGTGAAGTTTATATGCCCAATACCTACAATCTCTGAATGTTTCATAAAGACGTTGCATACTTTTTGGCCCTACATGCAATTTTTGCTCCCATATTGTTAAAATGGTCACATTAATGTTAATGCTCTGTTAAATAACATAGGGAAACGCTATGCTAATCATGAGTAACGGAACGGATAAGTCGGGCAGGACCGACTTTAACTTACGCTCTCGTTTTTTCATGTAGATTTTTGGAATCATCGGGCTAAAATACTTTTGAAACCAACTTGGCGAAAGTGGGGAAGATGGACATCCATTTTGTCTAGGAGTGTCTGTGTTCCTTTGGTACAGTGTATTAAAATCTTAATACAGATTTATTGCTTTTATTTAAGAAAGGTAAGATAAAAAAATTAAGCTTTTTTTTAATTTTAAGACTTGCTTTTACTTGTTGTATGGCTGAGTAGTGAGAAAATTGTTTTTTTTTTCAACTTTAGGGCTCGTGAGCGACATCTAAACATTCATCAATCTGCGTGAAACTTTATATTGTTTAGTTTTACGTCAAATTGAATTATTTTGGGCTAGAAGGGCAAGAATTTGCGTCAGAAAATTTTTTCCCATATACATGGGGGCCACCTTAATGAACTATATGGGATCAGAGTCGTTAATAAATATTTCAATGAAAAGCTAACTTTTGAGACTTTGCAATTGTATGAAAAAGGAGAAGCGCTTAAAAGTTCTCTGTTCTTTTACTGAAAGTGCATATGTATCAGAAATCTGCAGCAGTGCAATGCAAAAGTATTCAATATTTTTGGCACTCGAGTGTCTAAACCAATGAAACAAAATATATGCAGTCTTTACTCTACTCCTTCCGAACTTGTGTTTCAGTCATGCAGTGTCAACGATACCCCCACCACTCGTCTCGCTCATTTGTAATACTCTTGCTAACTGAGAGCGAAAAGTTTGTTGGCTTCTTTCTCTCCTATCGCTGTCTTCCTCTTGACATTAAACGATCAATTCTACAGCGTTCCAGAGGTACACAGAGTATTTTAAGTTTGTGCAAAAGTATGTAACAGGAAAAGGAAGTATCTCTGACCCTGTATATATAATATTGATCAGCAACAACAGCCGAGTCGATCTTGGAATGTCGATCTAGGAATTGTCTGTCTGTCTGTTTGTCTGTCCGTCTGTCTGTCTGTTCGTCTGTCCGTATGAACGCACAGATCTCAGAGATGGTAAGAGATAGAGGTTTGACATGTATGGGACATATGCTCCTTCTACTTGCAGTCAGATCAAGTTTATTTTCAATTTTTGCCACGCCCCCTCCCGCCCCCGCAAATTGGAAAAAACCTCATATCTCCCACAGTTTTATAGATAGAAGATTCGTATCTTCTGACATATTTAGTAATCAGGACTATTTATCGATCTGCCAAAGGAATAGTAAAGATGGGATGAGCGGTTGTCAAGTTATAAGGAAAACAAACATAATGGGCAGTACCGTTATAATGGGTACCCATTATAATGGGCAGTACCGGTCGGAGAGTGTATTATAGTCGGGCTTGACCGACTTTCTTTCTTGTTCATAAGTAAAGAGAGCTATAGGGAGCATAGCTAAAATTCAAAATAAACATGATCTGCCAGTAAGTATCAGAAGTATTTGTCCCATACATGTTAAACCTCTATCTCTTACAGACAGACGGACATGGCTATATCGAATCGGCTGTTGATGCTAAGCAAGAAGAATCGGAGATGCTTCCTTCTGGCTGTTACATACTTTTCCACAAACTTAATATTCTCTGTGTACCTTTTTTACAGAGTAAAAAATCTAAAAGATAAAGATCACTGCAATTAAGACTTCGTGAAATGTTTGCAATTTATTTTTATACTCGGCCAAGGGTATGTAGCTCCCATGTCCTGGAATTTGGCATTTATTTATTTTATATTCCTTCACTTAATTCTACAAAGCTTAGTCAAAATCGGATGACTATAGCATATAGCTTCCATAGTACCGATCTTTAACTTTTAAACTTAGACATCATTTTATCTAATCGAGCATTTGGGAGGGTATTAAAACTTCGGCACAGCCGGAGTTAGGTTCTCGTTATTATTTATTTTCAAGCAATCAAAAATCAAAACAAGCACTTGGATGTGTTACCATAATTTATGCATAATTATCAAATCTGGCCACACTGGACCAAAACAAAAAATTTGAGAGTTATGGTATTTTTGTTTTGGCAGTTCCTTTCCTTTAAGCAATTTCGATTCTCGTCAAACCTGATCTAGTAGTAATCGTTCATATTCAACTTCTCTGTCCACAAAGCTGACCACTCTTGTAAATTCATGATTAGTGCAAGACGTTAGCGCCATACTAAAACCGAATATAAAGACTGCCAAATCGATACATGGAGCGATTGGTATCCCACTCTAAGCAATTGGCCGCTGTTCTGGCTAGGTCCCAGCTACTTTATGGATATTTGGCAGCGTCCCCCAGGATCGAATTATTTAATGAGTCATTTAAGATTCTTGAACAGCATGGAAGCGTTTTAATTAAACACGAAGAAGCATTGCTACAAATAAAATAGCTAATTGCATTCATGAAGGAGGAGAGGGAGTGGGATATGCCAGGTCTTAGAAAGTCTTACAATAAATCTGCCTCATCGAGCCACAGAATTTCTTTTTAAGGCATACAAAATTCGGCCTGTCGAAATTTCTCTCCGAGTCATGTTTCAATTTTTATGCGGACAACACGAACTGCTGGCCTGACATTTTTTTTTCGTCGTGTTAAGGTTTCTGGGTCATTCCTTACTGGGTGAACGGGTTTCTCGTGTGTAATTTATAAAAAAAAAAAAAAACAATTGCGCATTTTCCCAGCGCCACGACGCCTCTTCTGCCGCCCGCCTCTTTCCCCGGTTTAACATACAATGCACAAACATGATAAGCCAAGTCTAAGAAATGGAACAATTGACAACTATAATTGTTGTTGTTGTTGTCTAGGCATTATCATAACTCTCGGCTCTAATAACCGCCGCCTGGTTGCTGTGCCAATTAATGCCAGCCGCAGGCTGATCCACTCCACAGTCAAATTATGTCACTGTTACGCTTAGTGGTTACATTTAGCGGTAACCGCCATTAGGTGCTTACCCTCCTCCAGGCCGCGTCCAATCTCATCGGAAGTCAATTTGGGGAAGCTGACCTGCAGCGAGTGTCCATTGAAAAAGTAGCTCAGCCGCTCGATCAGCATGCTCGTCAGCTTGGCATCCCGTTCGCTACCGGAACGCGCCAGCGAGGACTCCAGTTCGTTTTCACTCTCGGCAGCCGGCCGCGCGGCCGTCTCCAGGCGCACCAGCTTAATGCCATCGGCCACATTGATGGCTTCTATGGGTGCAATGCGATCTATAAACGAAATGGCCTTCTTCTTCAGGCATGGCACAAAGCCCACCTCGGCGCGGGTGCACTCGTCGTAGACGCGCAGCAAGGTGCGCGCGCCGGCATGCTGTTGGCTCTGGGGCAACTGTTCGGTGCCCGCCTCACAGCTGGCGGCTAGGCACAACAGGCACAGCACTAGGAGATGGGGCAAATGTCGTTGCTTGAATGTCATTTTGGTCGGTTTGGCACACGCACACACTCGCACACACACGCACGCACGCACACACTTCAAACTCGCGCGTCCAGGAGTCACGGGTGTATCCTTGGGCTTGCTGGAGAAGCTGTTTGCTGGACTGAAGGACAGGAGCGGTGGTATGTCGTCTGGCTCTGCCGACTGCTACAATTCAAACTGATGCTTGGCCTTGGCGCGCGGTATTCTTTTATAGACCTTTCTTTCGCTGCCGCAATTGGATTTTCTTCGTGCCGCTTGAAGCTCGGCTCGGGCTTCGTGCGGCAATGTCTTATTTTCCCAGTTTGCTGGGAATCTGCAACTAGTTTTCCCGCAG
Organism: Lordiphosa collinella; assembly: GCA_018904265.1. Taxonomy (NCBI): domain Eukaryota; kingdom Metazoa; phylum Arthropoda; class Insecta; order Diptera; family Drosophilidae; genus Lordiphosa; species Lordiphosa collinella. The sequence continues at coordinate 396,601 of JAEIFV010000204.1, read as the reverse complement.
CCGCTTTCGTTGTTTATGGCCAAACATATTAGTTGCATTAGTGGTTTTTGGTAGGAGTTTGCTTTTTGTGTTTGACCATTTGGGTAACTGGCTGCCGTTTTGGTTGACACTTTAATTTCGAGTTGAAGTCAGGCAGTTTTCGCCTTGAAGAAAGTCATCACGCCCACTCCCACCCACTCACACCCACTCACACACACACACACACTTTTCATTATGCAAAAACCTACTGGAGATTCGAGTGGGCAGCATCACCTTTGGGCTTAGTGCATCATCGATCGAGGCCGGGCCATTGACATTGCAAATTGCGAACGCTATTTCTGTTTTATGCATGAGCCAGCATTTGAAACTGGCTCATGTGGTGCTATCTGCCAGCCAGAACGTGCCTCTGCATAGACTCTGGGAGTGTCGAGCAGGTTGCAGGCAAAAGGAAAGGAAAGCTGCCGCATAATTGTGGTTACTTTTCACCGAAAAAAAACACACAAAAAAACAAGAGAAATTACATTTTCTGGATTCTTGCTCAAGACTTTCGCTCGACCAGTTTATGTGGCAGCAGCAGCAGCCGCCCGCTTTACCCATGGCAAAAAAGGGATATGGCCCAGCCGCCCCGAGGGAACCCGAGTAATTTCCATCTAATAAAGTGGCAAATTTATGCCCCACTGGCCACAAAGATATCCAACTAATGGACCTGCCGACTACTTGTTACCCCAGCATCTCACTCTAAGTAGTGTGGCCATTTTGCAAAATGTTTTGTTTTTTTTTTTAGCTACTTTCTGGGCCACTAATTTTAATTTCAATTTCTGATTTCGATTTTGGCATTTTCACGCCACTTTCACTGGACCAGGCAGGGCCTTCGATTTGCTTGGACAGCTTCAATGTTATGGCAGCTATGGGTGTTTGCTTTCGAGTCGTAAATCAGAATTATAACGTGTTGTTTCTATGCACATTTGCATGGGTTCATTTGTGGATTGGTCTGAGGCAAATGACAGCAGCAGGAATCCCAATAAGGCAGGCAAACGGTCTTTTGTTTGGACAAGTTCGCATCTGTTCATTAATTTACAATCGTTGACCTGTGATGGCTCTTCACATGCAAGCGACAAATCAATTTACCATTGATTAGGTTGTAAATTTCTAATGACTGCACTTAAGTTGGATTAGTGTTTGCATGGGCTAATTATATAGGCGCACAAGAGTTTACCACAAATAAAGGTGTAAGGCTGGCAAACATTTACCCTAACGAAGTGCGAATCAAATTAGTAAATAAGCATTAATTGAGAAGCTAGTTACATACAATCATGTTGCTTAGTCCAATTTGCAGCTCTCGTATGGTTGCCTATTCGACGCAAATCAAAATCAGTCTGACATGACAATTTAACAAATATTGAACCGAACCGGTTCCGAACCCAACACTTTGGTTCGGTTCATAAAAAATTCAGCACATTGGTGCGCGACCGCTGTGCAAGAGGAACATCTAATGAAAAGTTTGTTTTTTGAATAAACTTACACACACAGTCACCTCGTGTTCTGCATGAAAAACTTGTCTAGAATCAATCATTCTTTTAGCATCTAAGATCCTGTGCTGAGAGTAAATTAAATTTTAAAATATGTCAAAATATTGTACTTATGCCAGCAGCCATTTGGATAATTCGATTTCAGGAGATCCTGTTTCAGAGGTAACGCGTTAAAGTCGCGAGTTTTTGGATCTGGACTTCAGATTCTGGCAACAGGTGCCACTACCCTCCTTCCGGAAAATGCCAACAGTCTCCCTTCAGCTATTGACTTTGCGGTCTACTTGGGAATTCCTTGCAGCCATCTTGTCATTTCGGAATGCGCAGACTTATCCTCTGATCACATCCCTTTACTAGTGTATTTTTTTGTAGCTGCTTACACGGTGGCTAGCAAGCCCAGGCTTCTAAGACAATTTAGGACAAGGTTGACGGCGTTAATTGCGAACGACGTTCACTATTGTATTGACTTCCCTGACTCAGCAAGTAGCTTTGTCGACAAAATCCATATTGCTGGTGGTCCTATTGTTACGACCTCTCGTGTGCCTCCATCCTCCTGGTCCAGTTCAAAGCCTGAAATTGTTGCTTTGGCGAGACGCAAGCGCTCATTGCGGCGCATCTGGATGGGGACGCGACACCCTCTTGATCTTGCTAGATGGAAGACTGCCACTGCGGAACTAAGGAGTGTCCTGCGCACTGCCAAACCAGAACTTTTTGTGGAAAAGCTTAGTACATTGACCCAGACCAAAACCATGGCTTTGCATTATGGTAATATACCCGAAACCTAAAACGCCAGCCTCTCCGCAGAAACCCAATCCGTTGCAACTACGGCATTTGGGTTCATTCTGATGACGCTATTGCGGATGCTATTGCTCGTGATCTGGAGAATAGATTCAAGCCCTTTGATTTTGCTACCAGCCACGAAGAGCAGATCACCTTATCGCGATTTGGTCTCGCATTTGGTCCACCATGTACTATCCGTCCGATTAATGAGGAAAATATCAAAGAACAGATAAAGCGATTAAAGCCTTGCAAAGCCCCTGGATTGGATGCTGTTGACGAAAAGGTAGTCAAAACACTCCCAAATGAGGCAATTTCTTTATTGTGTCGGCTGTTTAACGCTGTTTTGGAAGTTGTTCATTTTCCAAGACCTTGGAAACGTGCCTTGGTGGTCATGGTACCGAAAAAGGACAAGGATCCACATAATGTAGACTTTTAACGCCCTATTAGCCTCCTGCCTACCTTCTCTAAGATTTTTGAGCGACTTCTTCTAGCAAGGCTTTTGACAATTGACTCTTTTGAGAGTGCGCTTCCAGATCACTAGTTTGGATTCCGTCACAGTGCAGTAGAACAGGTTCACAGAGTAGTTAATCATATCCTCGATGCCTTTGAGAAAAAGAAATACTGTTCGGCAGATGTACGCCAAGCCTTCCACAGAGCCTGGCATGATGGTTTGATGTATAAATTGAAGCCGATACTCCTGGAGTGTCTGTGGAGACTTATTGACTCTTTTTTGACGGACAGAGCTTTCTCTGTTGAAGTGCGTGAAGCACGGTCCTTTTTACGTCCTATTCGAGCTGGTGTCCCGCAAGGAAGTGTTATCCAAGGTTAACTTACTGCCACCTATGCTTGTGACACTGTCTTTTTGGCTTCAAGCAACAGTCGCAGATCTGCCTCTAGAAAAGCTCAGGAATTTCTCGACGAATTTGAATGTTGGGCCTCACGATGGAATATAGGTGTTAATGTGGAGAAGACGCAGCATGCTACTTTTACACTTTGTACTTCTCGACTCACTTTGGACGGAGCTCGAATTGCTCACAAGTACACCATTACATATCTAGGGGTCACACTGGTGAGAAGACTCACCTGGAGACCCCATGTTAACCGGGTGTGTGGCTCCGCCCGCTTAAAACTCCGGAAGATGGACTGGCTACTTCGGCCAGAGAGTGGTCTTTCCCTTAAGGCTAAAGTCAGGCTTTTTAAGACCATAGTCCTGCCTAATCTAAACTGTGGTATTATATGTTGGGGTACGGCCTGCACCACCATCATTAAGAGAGTTGAGGCTTGTGTAAGTAACGCTCTTCGACGAATCTTAAACGCGCACCGTTATGTATGTAATACCACCATATTCCGTGACATAGGCATTCCCACTTTATTCAAGACCATTGAGAAATATTCAAACCGATACAGGTTGCGGTTAGTTTCTCACAATAATCGACTTGCCACAGTTCAGGTACCTTCTTGAAAGGCAAATACTCTAGGTAATTATAAATAGAACAAAGTAAAGCAGCCCTGGTAACAGATCATATATGGTAACAATTATATTATCCAAGCAACATATGTATATGTAGAGATCCCACTTCAGAAGCCGCAAAAAACACCATTCGTCGTAGAGTTAATAATAATATTCACTTTAATGTTTATTAAATCAATGGGTTTTCAAACATAACTTAATTTAGTTCACACTTTTTCATTTATGGGCCGCAACGATGTCCGCACACGTCTTTTCTCTTCTTCTATCCAGTTCTAGTCGATCACCTAAAATATCGATAAGTCTAGAGATGCTAACGTTCCTTGCGTGCCGGTGATGGCAATCCTACATATATGTAAATGTTGCAAGGACTACATACGTTAGTAAAGATAACTCCAAAGCAACATAAGTATATGTGAATGTTGCGGGTGTCATTCAAAATGCTGCTATCCTAAAAATGTATAAAAACAGAACAACAATCGAAATAAAGATTCATTCAGTCACTAGCTCCGAGTTGAGCTGAGCGTGGGTGGATCACTCGGAAGAGAATTGCGTTTTATTGATCAGTCAGTTTATGCTGAACAAAATCTACCCAGCGGATTTGTGGATATTTGGACGAGCACCTTGAAGGTCGCCTTATTTAATTTGATTTTTTATTGAGTTCTTTCAGCATGAAAGCTTTCAAATGAATGCGAAGCATGCTTCAATAAAAACTATTTAAAAAAAAAAAGATAATTCGATTAATATTTTTTAACCCAATTAGCTGACTGTGGATTTCTTATGTGTTATTTAAAGCTTAATATTACACCAGTATTCCATAAAAATTTCAACATTTTTCGACTTTTTATTTAAAAGATATTATGGCTTATGTAAGTAAGTAAGAATTTTTTTGTCAAAATACTTATGTCGGCTAGTCTACATGCTTAAAAACGGCATAAAATTTTTCCTTTGTTGTGCATTGTTTTCGAAATATCTTAAAACAATAGCATTCTATACCCTTGCAGAGGGTATTATAAAACTGTCCGGATGTTTGTAACGCATTGAAGGGAGCTTCTCCGACCACACAAAGTATATATATTCTTGATCAGCATGACGAGCTGAGTTGATTTAGCCCTGTCCGTCCGTCTGTCTGTTTCTATGATATTTCCTCCGTCTGTTCGAAAGCTATCTTCACCATACTTTGCACGAAGTTTTTTAGTAGGAATACGCTGCACATTTGTCGTAACCGGCCGGATCGGAGTACTATAGCATATAGCTGTCATAGGAACGATCGGTAGATAAACTAGTTTTACTGAGAAAAACTTATTCGTTTTCAATGAAAAGGCCAACAAACTTCGTATTTCTTAGCTTGGTATGCTTCCTTATGATTCCACAAAGTTTGGTCGAAATCGGACATCTATATCGATCCCGCCTCGGAACATCTAATGAAAAGTTTTTTTCTCTTTGAATAAAAACTTTACACCCGGCCACACCTCTTTGCTGTTGGCGCCAGCATTGCAGTAAAAGCCATAAAAAGCTTCTCAAAAAACTGCCGTTCGGATTCGGCGTAAAATTGTAGGTCCCTTTCTCTTGTGCTAAAATTAGAAGCGCACAAGCCAAGAGATTGAGAGAGGCTCGAATTTGGCCCTTTCGGGCTGTGTCATCTTGTCAAGCCAATTTTACTTTTACTATATAGTATAGCTGTCATAGAAAAGTATAGTCTGAAAAGTAGTCTTAGAAAAACTTTTTTGTTTTCCATGGAAATTACATAAAAATCAACATTCATTTATTTGTTATGCTTTCACACAATTCTACAAAGTTTTTCAAAATCGGATGACTATAGCATATAGCTGCTGTACGAATGATCGGTCGAAAAAAAAGTTCTAGTGAGAAAAAATTTTTTGTATTAAATGGAATCGCCTCGAAAAATTTGTAATTGTTAGTTTGTTAAGCTTTTCCATGATTCCACTAAGTTTAGTTGAAATCAAACATCTATATAGTATAGCTCCCCTAGAAAAGTAAGGTCCAAAAAGAAGTCATACAGGCATGCTCCCATTTCCACCTTACTTTTACGATTTGGACATGTAAACGGCATGAAGTTCACATTCAAACTGTTAAAGCATATATGTGAATGACATAAAGTTCTATGGTAACTAAATAAAGTCCAATAAAATTGTACGAATTTGAATCACGTTTTCAATTCGTAAAATATTTTTAAACTTTATAGTCTACATCTAGTAAGTAGCCACAGATATAAGTGCCATTTTCCATATAAAGCAGCCAGTATATGTTGTAAGCTCAAGTGTATATGTGCTGAAATCGCAAAAGTTAGAAAAACTTTTTTGCTTTCAATTAGGGCTGCATGGGTTTACAAAACTTTGGCCGAGCCGCAGTTAGCTTTCCTCTATTTTTTTAATTTCAACTTCAGATTTCGATTTTGGGCTATTTTCACACCACTTTCACTGGACCAGGCAGGGCCTTCGATTTGCTTGGACAGCTTCAATGTTATGGCAGCTATGGGTGTTTGCTTTCGAGTCGTAAATCAGAATTATAACGTGTTGTTTCTATGCACAATTGCATGGGTTCATTTGTGGATTGGTCTGAGGCAACTGAAAGCATGAATCCCAATTAGGCAAGCAAATGGTCTTTTGCTTTTAGTTTTAATGCAATGATTTTGAAGCCGTTGATGATTTCGCACTGGAAAAGTAGTTACATGACCTATTGTGCATTGCAATGCATTGAAAAGAATTTATAACTGTCACATTTGTTGTTCTTTAACACAAGTTTCACTTGAGCGCTATCTTTCTACTCCTAAGTTTGTTGTTTGTTTGAAAATCCCAATTCCTGAACCCTTGTGAATCCGCTCCGTGAACCCGAACCTTTTAATAATGTTACTTTCGCTGCGGCACACTGTCTTTGCCTCAGTCTCTGAAGTTGTTATTTCTCCTTTAAATGCCACTCGTATGCTTTTTATTCAGTCGCGATCCCGTTCTCTGGAAGTTCAAAATAAATTTTAAATGCAACAAATAATAATGCATTGGATGATAATTTAAGTACTTACAAATATTGGCACTTCTTGTATATAAATATTTGGGTTGCTGGTTGCGATGTTTTGGTTGCGGTTTGTAGAGTTCAGTTGATCGTTCACAAAAGCACAACCCAAGAAACGGACGGTTTCATGATGTGGCGACTTGCTGCCTTCCCAGCAGATGAAGAAGAACGTGTTAGAAAGAAATCAGCGCTCGGAAATCGTTCGTTGTTTTCATTTCGTTTTTTCGTTTTGCTTACGCATGACAAAGGCACATCCCAGAGAAGGTACGGTTTCATGTTAACTTGACTTTTGCCTTCTAAGAGCATGAAAGAAGAATGTCGTGGCAATTTCAAACAGATTTTTAACTTCTATTATACTAAAATTATAATGTAAAAAGAAGTATGACAAATTGCATTATCTTGGAAACAAGCTGCAAAGTCCGAATGGGTAGGATTACTAAGGTGCATTTTCAACTTAAGATGCAAGCTGGTCACTCCTGAAGATAGATGGTTCAGTATTATTTATCGATCTACCAAGTTTGGTAAAGCTCATTGAATGGATAGTGGAGCTATTAGCAAATCAAAATTAGCAGCAGCAAATTAGAAGTAGCAATTTCTGTCGTTTGTAGATTGTACAATAAATATTTACACAAGAGATTGATAAAGTCTATTTTCTCACTCAATTAACATCATGATCGATTGATTTCAATTGCTTGTCAATGGTTCTCTATTATGACTGACAGAGTGAAGTCGATTTTCGTGGACCAAAACATTTTCCAACTATTCCATTTATTCATGCTTCCATCAAGTCGCAAAAACAAAACAATTTCCACTTACGTAGATCTCGCATGATAGCTGGCTGCCATTGCCACAGGAGCACCTCATTGTTTGCATTTCCAAGTGTCCATCAAGATGAAAATTTGACACGCCCTTAATGCGTTTTGCTGTCTTTGCCTTTTCACTGTGCACACAATTTCCTCGGAGACTTCGCTTCGCCTGTCTTCTGATGCGGGTGCAGTGCAGCTGAGCTACATTGAAACCGTATGCCGCTTGTATCCATATCAACCGTCCATACATGCTATTCAAGCGCTTGTGAAAAGCTATTTGGAATTTTCTTGCCTCTGCGTGCCGTTGCGGTTACCATGGGCAAGGCCATCCTCCACGCTCCACCACCCTCCCTGGCATCGCACTTTTCTCTAAGCCAACAGATTTTTCACAGTTTTTCTGTGCCACTTTGTGGCGGAGACTAAACATCAACAACAATAAAACAATTACTTTGCGGCAATGTCGAAAAATTAAAACCAGAATTGCGCTTTAATAAACAATAAACAGCAACTGCGCTTGCTGCGGTTTTTATGTGTGTGAAACTTTTTGTTTTCCAGCAGAGAAAGTAAAAACAAAAACAAAAATGTTTTGTTCTGAATTCCTCTCGACTTCAGCTGTATTCTGCGAAATGCCAAAGAGTTTCACGGGGGTTAAGGTTGCGGCCAATTAACTTTCGGTTTTTGGTAACCAGAACCAGAACTCGAAGGGCAGACTTACGTGCGACCTCCCACTTTCTATTTCATGCGGGAGTCCATTGAAATTGCAAAATCCACAAGAAGAGCGGAAAAACAAAGGAAAGTGGTAGTTGTGTTGTTGCTTTTATGGCTTGTTTGATGCCCCATTGACGCTAATCAAAGTTAGCCGCACAAATCTCACGCTAATTAGCTTTTATACGGGATCAACTGACGGGAGCGATAAGCTGCCAGCTTTCAGCGGCGCGCGACAGAGCGACAGATGTGTCAACCGGTCGGTTGCACACTCGGCGGACACGAGCCAATTTTTTTTACTTTTTTTTTAATCTGCGGATAATTTATTTGAACGTTTTTCACTAAAATTCATTTACGTTTTCCACAATTGCTTTTCCGTTGAGTGTGTCGTATAAAATTGATTAAACAAGGTTTTTTATGCACCTGCAGAGATTTCACTCAGCTGGAAATTGGTCAAACGGGAATATATGGAATTTGATCTTAGTATAGATATTCGATGACATCCAAACGGAACTGGTATGCTGTTAATACCCTGCCTGATCCAAAGAGAGTGCACCGTAAGCCAATGGCTAGCTCCTTAGCGAGTGGTAAATTAACTACTGACTAACTGCTCCTATAAGGCTAAGAAACAGCCACTGCTACAAATCGATATATCGATGATTTAATTAAGCGATATCCGATATGATACTTCATGTATCGATATAGACAGTAATTGATTGTTCTTGTAATGAATCATTGTAATGATATATCAGTATATAATTGAGCATTGTGCCTTTGAAAACAAGTCAACTTTAAGCATTTCATCGATATAGAATAAAATATCGATATAATCATCGACTAGAATGGGTACAACCAATGGATGTTCCAAAGTCTTGTAGCCTGTTTACATTAGAATAGTGTTACTGAGTTTTTGCATTAAGGGCAACCTGTAGTTTTTACCTCATACAAAATGTGAAGGGATCTGGTGGCGAAAAACAGTTGAGTGTCCTTAATAGGCTATTCACACTGAGCACATCTAACATTCAACATCATGAGTCATAAACATTTGCCCGGCCGAAATTTGTCATGTTTGTAGCATGTTTCTATCCGATACTGACCCACTTAATAATTTGACAAAACAAAAGTTTAGAAATGTTGGCATAGAAAATAGAGATTAAGAATTTAAACTCAAGATATGGAATGTTAGTTTAAGAATGTGCTTAGTGTGATTAGCTTATTAGATGCACATTTACTCGTAATTTTTGATAATTGTGGCCCATTTCGGCATTTCGTTCGACTATCGTGTTTACCACCACAAAGGGCCAAGGCCAAGCTTCTCTTAAACTCTTTTCGTGTGTGCTTCTAATTTTTGCACAAGAGACAGGGACCTAAAGCTTAACGCCGAATCTGAACGGCAAAGTTTGAGAAGCTTTTTCAAACCTAGCTTCTTCAAAGCTGGTGCCAATAGCTAGTGAAATTGACCGATTGTATATATTTTTAAAGAAACATTTTTTTCATTAGATGTCCCTCTTGCACATTGCACCACAAAAGGGTTTCAAAAAGTTAATGAAGTTTGCTCCACAGTGTAAGACTGGACTTACACGGTGAAGGAAACTCCATGATGTTTTTGAAAAAGCTCATGCTTGTGGGAAAGAGGTATAAAGGGGCAAGCGACACCACTACACCTCTCTCCTACAAACGAAAGCATGAGCTTTTTTCGAATACTTCATGAAGTTTGCTCCACCGTGTAAATCCAGTCTAAGGCTGGAGTCTTAGACTGGATTTACACGGTGAAGGAAACTTCATGAAATTTTGAAAAAAGATCATGCTTGTAGGAGAGAGGTGTAGAGGGGTAAGCTACACCTCTCTTCTACACGAATGTTTTAAAAATTTCATGAAGTTTGCTCCACCGTGCAAATCCAGTCTTATTCTTCATTTACACGATGCAGTTTTGTTCATGAAGTTCTTCATGAAGATTTTGCATGTAGGGAAAGGGTGTAAGGGGGGCAGTAGATGCAGGCAAAGCTTTATGGCCAGCTAGGCAATGAAGTTTTCGATAGTTTCCCTTTGTCTCGTTCCGATAGATTCAATGCAGGGCTGAGTTTTTAGTTGATCGATAACACAAGTTGACCGTAGAAATGCGGCAATATTTGAATTGTTTCACAGCAGCTCATTTAATTTATAACAGAGGCCGGCAGCTTGCTATCTCGCGTATATAGGAAAATTCTCAAAGCAGCGCTGCTCAAACACGCATAGTATAATCTGTATAAGCGCCGCTGCGTTGCTGCGCTGCGTTTCCTACGCCGCGACGCAGTCGTTGCTACTGAAATTGAGAGCAATTTTTGAGCTGCTCTCACACACACCAATGCATTGCAATGCAAAAATGTAAATGTATTTCTTGCCTCCCTCTGATTTATAACCATTGGCAGCTGCTACTTAAATACCCCGTTTCGTCACTTCAATTGCAGTTTTTAATTATTTTTCCTTACTCTGACTCATTTTTGTTATTATTTAATAACAGAAAATCAACAACGGTAGCGATTGCAGTCAATCGATAGCTTGATTGCATTGCGATAATAATTGGAATGTAAGAACAAAACTAAAAACTTTATGAAGCACACTACGTTGTGTAAATGCGAGCACAGTTTTGAAGATGGTTCAAAACGAAATCGAAAAGAGCTTCAAGAAGCAAACTACACCTTGTAAACACGGACTAAGTAAAAAATCCTTTCTGGTTCTGTCACTTCACCAAATGAAGTAAAGTGTAAGTAGCACACTTGGCAGCATCAAAACTCTCAGTCAGCCTTGGTTCAATGATTCAAGGTTGCAGTCCATTATATCGAACTGATATGGTCACTTTCGAATTCCTGGTACAGCACAAAAAGTTCTATAGATAATTGTCAAAATTGAAAGCAACGAAAGTCTTGTTCTGGCTTTTTTTTCAGCATTTTGTTTCGATTATAACGCATTCGTTGTGTCAGCATATCTCACAAACTATTTCATCAATCAACTGGAAGTAAGACTGGCAGAGTTCTAGATCGGTCGGTAAAGAATAAATATCGATTTGCTCTTAAAATTTAAAATCTCAAACGTTCTTGTATAAAGTACTTAGGTACTTACAATATGCCGAAAAATTTAAGAAAAAAACATTCTCAATATAAATGCAGCATTATTAAGATTTAATACAAAATAGACTTACAATCCAAACTTCAAAAAAATTACAACAAAAAATTAAAGTGTTTTTTAATCGAATCTGTTCTTAAAATTCCCAACTGGTTCTTACACATATCTTATGAAGTTATGATAGGATTCGGACCAAAAGTAAGAGCATCTTGGTCTTCGGATAATTTATTACACACAAATTGGGAATGGCTTTAGAATTTTATGGGCCCAAACCAAGAAAATTTTGAACTTGTTCGATGAACTTGTATATTGTTTTATGAATGTATTGGGGTTGACTTTAGAATTTATATTGATTTCAAGAAAGAATATTGTATACTTATTAAAGCTATGTACTCAGACAAACTAAATCTAGACCTAGCTAAATAGACAACTATTTTCCGCGGGGGTCTCACCAAATAATACCAAAATATCACCAAATGTTAAATGGTCATACTGCACTTTGTTATATTTAAAATGATTTAATTAAAATAAAGTGAGTGAAAATGCAGGAGTATGTGAACGATATTTGGAGAGCAGAAGTCATGGTCAATGTCATAGTTGTGATTTATTTTGTTTTTTGCTGCAGGCAGCAGCCACTGTTGAATACATTTTGCTGGGTTGGTTGCTAAAACTCTGCCAAACATTTTTTTGCCTTCAACATAGCTAAACTCAATCAGCATTTAGCCAGTCAAGGTTGCGGCGCAACGAGTTTCAAGCTGGTTATGAGCTAAGGCATCTAGCTTGTCTGAAAACTGGCTCAAACTTAGAGACCAGCTAAATGCTTTAGCCACCGTTTACCTAGCTGGAGGAGCCAATGCGTATGTAACGAACCAAGTCCAGCACCATCTCCGCACATAGTGCGACCTTAAGCCGACTTTTTGGCCAGCAAATAAACAACTTGTTTCATGGAGAAACACAAAGGCAAATGTAAGAAGTATTAGATATGAATGTATGTATGGCATTCATATGTAAACATACATATATTACAAATATTCAAATGCCTTCAAATATATAAATTTGAAAACATGTATATAACTAACTTGGTGTTTAGTTCAATTTTGGTTTTTTTCTTCACTTTTTTTTGCATTTGCAGCGGTGCGTGCGTTCTTCCCAATTTTTTTTCGTCTAAATGAAGCAGTTCGACTATGTCAAAATTCGAATTAAAATGTGTCTTTCTCTTTCGCACCTACGGTCAAACTTGAAGCAAAGAAAGATCCTTTACATTATTTTGCCATCCTTAATAGCTTGTTAATGTAAAAAGGATATGCCAAAAAAAGGATATTGAATTGATATTTTTTCTTCATCCAAGCGAGCTGAGTAAAGTCAAAAGGATATTGAAAAATTGGATCCTAAAATGGATATTTTCAATATCCTTTCAACCAGGGATCTTTTTTTTTTGTTTTCTGAATAAATTAATTTAAATACACAGCTCTTGATTTTTCTGAGTGTAGTAGGTATCGATAAAGTATCGATTTATACGATATATATAGATATAGAGATACATAAAGAGTATTTTTTGGTAACATTTTTCTGCGATATTTTGGTTTCTGCTTTACCAACTCTTTATATTAAAAGATGCTAATTTTTAAAACTTATTCGGCAGATTTTAACAATTTCTACTACTCCAGTCTCTATCTGGTTAGATCACACTCACAAAATCCTCACCCGAGCTTCCTCTGCTTTAAAAGCAATAATAAATTGAAATTAATTCGAAAAAGGGCAAAAACGGGCAGAAATAAATAATTACACAAAATCTGCACACTTTCGTAAAAAGTTTTTCTTTTTCGTTTTATTTACTAGTGTGCACCAAAAAAACTGTACCCCTCGACACTCGATAGCCTTCGTTACGTTTTCGCAAAATAATGCACCAAAACCAATTGAACAAACAGGACAAAATACACAAAATCAGCAAAACGGACTACACATCATTAATATGGCTTACCCGCACGAATATTTCCCATTTCGGAAGAGCGAGCTTCTCATTGATGGTAATTAAATATTTAAATTTGGTGCTAATAAACGCGGGGGCAGTTTTTGTATGCTTATTCTGCTAAGCCCTTTGATTACATTTGGGAGTAAATGATTGAAAGGCCACCCACTGAGTCAGATGCAAATCAAAACCGACGAATTGGCGCTCTCTTTTTGCACAGAATTGCACGACATTTAATACGGAGTGGTACTAATATTGTTGTACTGTTGAAAAACCAGATGTTTCTAACAACAATTTCCACTTTTTTACCAGACTCCCATAGTCATGAGATTGTGGAGTGGGGGTTTCATCTAAAAAGAATGCAATACGCTACAGCGTGTTGCTCCAGTAAGCCATTCAAACAATTTTGCGCCATTATCTTGGACATTTCTACATGAACATGAATGCACCCATTCAAACCGCTTGTATAGTAAATAGAGAATTAATGATCAAAAGGTAACCTTAATGGAGTTGTCTCCACACTCTCCTGACCTCAATATCAACGCAAACATATGGGGATGCCTTTCGCGTAATGTTTTTCAATCTGGCAAACAACTTATAGATGACCAATAAATTAATTTTCAGTTTTATCGACTTCTGTCCTAGGAGGACAGTGAATGTAGTTGTCTCAGCTTGATTTGTGGCAAACAAAATTTTTTTTTTTGATTTGGCTTTAAAAATAAAATTAAATGGAAACCCCACTGAAGTGCTCTTCCATCTTCAAATTCACCAAACGAACATCGACAGCAATTTCCCCTTTTAGTGTATTTCAGACTCGATGAGCTCTGCAACTGTTTTTTTATTTTCTCATTATAACTATTACCGCTAATATAAATAATGCGTGGCTTTTCGCTTTCTTTGACGCCTCTCGCCCCAGACAATGCACACGCAGTTTGGCCAACCCCAGCCGCTGACCATTTGACCAGGCACACATGTGCTTTTGGCTTGTAATTAAATTCTCAGGTGTCGCCAATTACAATGCGAAAGTGCGTAATGGTCGAGCACTCAACCTCATTGGGGATGTGTGTGCCTAATGAAAGCCATAAAATCTATTTGAATGCAGCAATTAAAAAGCCAATGCCAAAGCCAAGTTCAAGTTACAACCTAAACCGCAATGAAGCTTAGACGGATGCAATCGAAACTGCCTTCTCCGGACGGTGAAACATATCTTGATCTCACTTGGCATGTTAACATGCAGCCGAAACTGTGCAGTGAACTCTGAAGAAACATTGTGCCGAAAAGTTTGGTTTGTGTAAAGGTTGTTCCTTGGCGGGCATTTTCACTGCCGCCTGCATGGCGGAGCAGCAGATGCTTTCACTTTTTCGGTCGTTGTCACGTTCGCCTGTGCTTCAATTTATCATCAACGGCCTCCATTCAGCCGGCCGTCGCTGCTGGAGGAGCATTGAACCCGAAGACACACCGATAAACAACAAGGTACCACAAATCCTTGATTCAAGTTGTAATTTATTTGCACAGCCTCTTCTACAGATTACAAATTAAATGAAATTTCGTCTGGCTGACGGGCCGCCACAGTCTTGAAATGTGACTAGGAAAATTTTAAATGCGTTGCTTCTGTTTTTGGAAAATTCACTTGACTCCGTCTCCGACTTCGACATCAACTTCACTTTCTTCAAGCTAATGTCAAAGTTTCCATCATCGCCGGCGGGTTGTGATTTTCCAGCTAGTTTGATTGATGAGCAGACGCCAACGTTTGCCAGCCCCAGCATCAGCATGCCCAGTTGGATGTCATGATTGACACTTAACATTGAACTTTGCATTGGCCGTTGAATTTCACCGCAAATATTTTTGGCGAAATCCCCAAACGTATTCTGAAGGCGCTGCCATAATTGACGGTTATGCGGCAAATTGAATTGAGTGTGCGATTTATTTTTATAAACAGAAACAAACAAAAAATAAAAAGAAAATATGCTATAATAACGACCAAGCTTCGCCTTAGGCAAAGGAAGCCGCAGCTCCAAGGGCGGGCGGGGGGTGCCACAAATAATTTTCCTGGTAAGCATTTCCCGCCAAGTTAAAGACGTGGCGAGAGTTCCTTGACGGCTGCCGGCGGCAAATTGAAATTGAAAATTGTTGTAACGTATTTTGTGTTGGTATAGGGAAGAGGGCAGCTTGATGAGTCGGTGACTTGAGGAATTTCTCTTCTTTAATAGATGTCAGATTTTTAACAGCATTGCAAACAGCCACTATTTTTGCGTAATCATTTGCGAAATTAAGGAAAATCAATTTTTAACAAAAAACCTCGTAAATAACAGTCAACACTTATATTTCTTGTCAACAGCACATCTGCACAATCAATGTGAAGTATGCTTGCAATTCTGTAATCAGGAGCAAGGCTCTTCAGGCTGACTCTATATGGAGCGACGGATTTCGGAACCGTCAAAGCAAGTCGTTAAATAGAAAGGCACCATCAAAATCGCTAGCTGTGTATCCACACCTCCATCCACGAAAGCACATTCTATAAACCTGTAGTTGTGTTGTACCTTGCCACAAAAAGTGTTGTTAATCTTTCTTCTACCAAAAGTGATGTTCCACTCTTGCTTACTCCTTAAGATTGGTCTTAACAAATCAAGATCGTCATACCAGAAATCGTCCATAAAATCCCTGGTATGATATTGAACGATTGGCAAAAGGAAGAGAACCTCTTCAAGAGGTTACAACGATTGTCATGCCTGGCCTGAAAGGGGCCGAGCACATTTTGCTATTCACACAGACACAAGTCGATTCTTGGCCTACGAGAGCAAACAATGCGCTCGGTTATCGATACTCGGTACTTGATACTCAGTCCTCCATACTCGACTAATTAATTAAGAGGATCAAATAATTATTTGATCCTCAGTAGTCGTTGCTCACTTCACGTTAGTAAAGAATACTCAGTAATCAATGCTAAGTACTCGATACTAAGTACAGAATACTCAGTACCCCACAAAAAGCTCTCGATACTCAGTAGTCCATACTCAGCTCTCAATATTTAGATCTCGAAACTCAGTACACGATACTCAGATCGCGTCTTCCTACTCAGTACTTGATACTGAGTACAGGATACTCAGTAATTGATTCTAAGTAGAGTACACGATACTCAGTTCTAGATACTCAGTGGTCGATACCTATTGCAAGATCGATACTGACTGCTCGAAACTCTTTAATCGATACTCAGCACGCAAAACTCTGTTCTCGATACGCAGTAGTCAATACTCATTACTCGATACTTAGTAGTCGACACTCAGTAATCGATATTTAGTATTCGATACTCAGTACTCGTTTATTTGTATTCGATTCTCAGTACTCAATATTTAGTCCGATACTGGATACCAGATACTCGTACTTATATTTAGTTCTCGTACTAGTATCGGTACTAAAAGCTCTGTGGTCAGTTGTCAATACTCAGTACTCAATATTTAGTTCTCGATATTCAGTAATCGATACTTAGTACACGATACTCAGTTCTCGATGCTCAGTAATCGATATAAAGTACTCGATACTCAGTACTTGAAACACAGTTCTCGATACTCGGAACAACAGCGCTATTCTTGCGGACAAGCTCGAGACACTACGGACCATGATCAGAAGGCTCGAAGACTACCAAGCTGCTGAGCTGCAGAGTTATTGTTTTTCGTAAAAGAGGTAGACTGGCGTAAACAGAAAAGAAGGCGTTTTCAGATGGAGGCTGTGCAAGTTGTTGTAGATGCCAGATTAAAAGAGGCCAAGGGAAGTTTCTTAGCAGCGATAGCTAGAATCTGATCGCAAAATGGAAGGTGTTCAACGCTAAGTGGCGTAAATTTGCTGAAGGGAAGCAGACCAACCAACCAGAGATTATTCGTACAACGAATTCTAAGGTTACCTGAAAATACTACAAATTATCTACTAGCGATCGATGCATGCCTAGAAGACGGACATTATTGGGGATGACACGGAAATCTCTAGTGATTTCAAACTAAAACTGTTGCAAAGTACCAGAAAATTACGTGGTTTCTAGATAAAATGACGAAAGATGTGCGAATTAAAACCGACTGTTCAAAGCCAAGTAGATTTAGACAGTAGGTCCAAGTCGCTTAGCATTCACCATCTGATCTAGCAACCGAAGATATACTTGTCACTTCTGTATGTATAAAACTGTTCAACCTAACTGACTGACTGACTGGTGACCGCCGCCGCATAAGATATAAGAAGATGAATTTTTTACAGTAGTTTGATCTAATGCTGAAAGTGAGTACTAAGAAACGGATTAAGAAAATTGAAAACTGTTGTTTGAAAGTTTTTTCATTATCATCCGATCAGGCTTAAATTTATTTTCAGAGATCTATATAAAAATTCAACAATGACTGCATTTCAATTTTTCGGAAAATTCTCCCCCTTGGTTTAAATTGTGTGGGAAAGGTTGAATGAGTTAAAGTTTATTTCCCAGCAATTAACTCCAAACTCATTTTCAAAGTTACCCATAAAAAATTGTAAACAACGTTACTTCGAATTTAAAAAATCTACCCCCCAAGGTCGGGAAATGGAAGGAAAACCAACTGTTGTATGCACATTTTTTGTTTTTCAACCGATCAGGTTCAAACTCATTTTCAAAGACATATATGAAAATTCAACAATGACTGCATACCATTTTCCGGAAAATTCACCCTTTAGGTGGAGCATGGGTGGTCAAGGATGTAGACGAAAGTTTTGTTCCCAGCGATGAGCTCCAAACTCATTTTCAAAACTACTCACAAATAGATACGACATAGAGATCATTTAAATTTTTGGAAAATCTACTCCCAATGTCGGAAAATGGCCGGAAATCTGCTGAATGTTACTTTTCATTTTCCAAAAAAACCTTTTTGTTTTCCATTTGATCGGATTCAAACTCATTTTCTTAGCTCTATTTGAAAATTCCATCAAAATTATGTTCACTTTTGTTGGAAAATTCATCCTATTGTATGGAGATTGGTGGGATCAATATTTAACTTTCTCATGATTAAATTCAAACTCATTTTCAAATGTAGAAATAAGTCGGAAAATAGGCGGAAAACTTTAGTTTGAAACTTTTTAGTTTTCCATCAGATCGGGCTTAAACTCATTTCCAAAGATCTATAGTATATAAAAATTCAACAATGACTGCATTTCATTCTCAAGGAAAATTCACTGAACTGGGCGTGTTAGCTTCAACCTACTTTTCAAATCTACACAAAAATAAATACGGAATAGATGGCTAATAGCTGTCAAATTTTGGGAAATCTACTAATAAAGTCTGCTGCTGAATGAAACTTTAAAGTATTTCATACGATCAGCCTCAAACTCATTCTCAAAGATCTATATGAAAATTCCACAATGACAGACCACTATTCTTTCGAAAAATTCAGCTCCAAGCTCATTTTTAAAGCATCACATAAGAAAATATTATCAGCATGAGTCTTATGATTTTGAAAATGTCTTCCATTCGATCGAATTCAAAATATTATCTAAGGCATCATATTAAAAAAAAAATCTATATAGGTTTTCATAAATAAAGTTTTTACCTATTTTTGAGATGACGTTCAACCGGGTGCGTTAAACACCAGCCAGTGTAGTGCCAGTTGACGGGTGTCAAGGTCAGGAAACTGCATATTCTTTGAATTTACCTGCGAAAAGACCTCAGATAATTTATCACCTAAAAGAAAAAGAAAACTATTTGGCGCAGACAGGGGGATTGAATGGTACGCGACTCTTAGGAGAAAACTCGAGGATTACAATATCAGCCTCAGTGGAAATGCTTTTCACACTAAATGGATAATTAAATCGTAGGAGAATAGGCCAGCCATAACAAGGTGAAACAAAGAAACTGAAAGTGAACATGGCCAGATCGAGCAAAGCGCGCTTATACAAGCATTTAAACTATATAGTAGTGGTTAAGATTTGTAATAGCGTCACCAAACTACGAACCATAATATGGATCATAAAGGAGCAATGAGATATGCTTTGGTTAGGACTTCAAATAACGCGAAGGCCAGTTATAATAACCAATTTTCTAAAATTAGGCGATCGAGAACAAAGGATGCAATAAAGCGATCGTTGCTCGGGTTGCTTGAGCTGTGGCGCCGTACTGTTGGAACCAACAAACAATCAAAGTCCGTAATCATGATCCATTGATGATTACTGTTGCTCCGGCTGCTCCAACAACGGTCCCATGATCCTTTCAGCAGCTGCGGTGCTTACTAACCAATGCCAACATGTGATCGGCTTTTTCCCGTCCACTGGGTAATAGCTTAATTCAAAATATTTCTCGGATTCTTAAGGCCCCAGATGTATGAATCAACCCTCGCAACAGAGCTTTGGTTTGAAGTAAAATTGAATTGACTCCGTGTTCTTTTTCTGCAAACAAACAAATGACTAATTTAGTAAAATGCTAGAGACAAGACGTCGGTGCCGGGACCTTATAATAAATTCGTCAAGATGGGCCAGTCAGTCAGCCGCTCCGATCAGATAGTCACGGTGTGCGCCGTTCATTGGTTGTTTGGTTGTTGTTGTTGCTTTTTTGGGGGGTCAGAGTGAAACGTAATTGGCCTGCAGCGGTTAATTCGATTGAAGAAAACTCAACCTGTGCGCGGGCGCCCGCTTCTGGCGGGGGCGACTCAGATGTCAACACAAAGTGAAAGTGAAAAACTGTACGTTTATGCAATTGTGTGCGACTACCGCTGCCGAAACCAAAGCGTTCCCACACCATAATGTATTCTGCCTCATTGAGTCGAACGGAAAAACAAAGGCCAAATAAATCGCCTGGCACCGGGTAAAAGTTTCGCGTCGATCGTGGCAAGTTCGTCGCTTCAGTCTTTCGTTTGGCCATTGATCGCTGGGTTGGCCGCTAAGCGTTTTGTTTGTATTGTGTTAACACAAATGCCAATTACGGCAAATTGTTTGCTCCTTGTGCTGCCTGTTGGCCAGGCGTTTTGGGCTATTAGCAGCACTTGAGCAGTTGAAAGTGGGATTGCGTGTGAGCTTAGCGTGAATTAACATAAATTATCGCTGGCCGATTATGCAGCGGCAAGTGTTTGAGTTGCATGCACTTGAAATATAGAACAAGCCAATTTGATGCAAATATGCACTTTCCCGCTAGAAAATACATACATTATCAAAGGTACACTCTTTCCGACACCTTTTCGTGTGGTGGCATGGCATGTTGCGAACAGTTAAGCCCGTGGCTGTAAATCCCATCATTAGATATTCGCCAGGGTTGCTTGGGTAATTAATATTTCATAAATGAAAAGCGCCAAGCATAATTAATGTATGAGTGAGCTGAGGTGTTGGCTTTGCTTCAGTTCAGTTAGATGCACAGTGAGAAATATATAAGAGGAAACAAGTAAAAGTCGAGATTTTCTTGGGCAGCCTGAAAGTATACTTTGAAATTTTTGAACTACAATAGAGAAGTCCCAACAGCTCGTCATCAAATTTGATTTGAAATGACAATGGAGTTGAGTTGAGTGGTTCAGTTCATTGTTAGTTCAAAAGAACTGAGACTTGACAGTTTAGCAAATGAATGAAGTGTGCTCGTGCATACAGCTGTTGCTGTAACTGCAGATCACAATGGAAGCAATGTGAAAGTGGACTTTTGTTCTTTATTATTTTATTTGGTTTCACTCAGACGCTATTCTAAGGGCCATACATAAGCAGAATAGGCGCTTAGCTAAACCTATTTTCAGTTTTAATAAAGAAAACCGTCGTTTAATTTTAAACTTGTTACGGATTCTCACTTGATTTTTCGTTCTTCTTCCAGATGCTTAATTCATTTATTAGTGGAAACTAAATTGTCAGTGTATCAGTCACAACTTGAGTATAAACAAGCGTCTTGGCACGCATTTGATAATAGTTTTTGGTTGCGTGTTTCTATACTTTCCATTAGTCTCCGACCAACTTATACAAATAATTAATTTTTCTTGTTTGAACAACTAAATTTAATTGCGCTTTAATTTGCAAGTTGGCCACACAGCGAAAAATTGATAAAGTGCAACTGTTCTTCTTGAAGTTTTAACTAAGAAATTAACTAAGAATTAGCTGTAATCTTTAATATAGTTCCACAGGTTGGCATTTGAATAAAAAGGTATTATTTCGATCTGTTTTCAACATTATTCCTTTATTGAAGGTACTGTTCGAGCCAGAACCCCTGCGCTTTGCCGCCCATGTAAAGTTCTAAGACTTTGCCAACCTATAATTAATGTCAATCAAATCAATTGCCATCTGCCACCAAATTATGTTTTTTTGCTTTGATACTCGCTCTTGTTATTCATATTTCTCCCTCGCCTGTTCTATATTTAGACATTGCAGCTGCGCAGTCGCTCTCCCAAGCTCACTCTTAGCAGCGCAGTCGCCAGCGACGCTTTGGTCGCATTAAAACTTTTGTAAAGTGCAGGCGAGTCACTTGCTCATTAAAACTCAAATTAAGAAGACTTGTTAAATTATTTGCGCGCCGTGTTAATTTAATTTAGTTGGTTTTAACTTGGCCAATTGGGGAAGCAAAACAGTCTTTCCACAGATACCTTCCAGCGCTTACACCGCATACCTATCTGCTGGGATTCTTCTTGATACTGAGCTTGACACCTTCCCCTTGCGACTTTTATTATAGACCTGAGGATAAATATAATTCCTTCTTTTTCAAGTATTCTTACGTCATCCACATTAGCAGTGATTTGAACAGGTCGTCCTCAACCTAGTTCTACAGTAGGTGCTATAGGACTTCACACTGACGAAAACCTTCATGTTGCCATTACCAATTATCAATTTCAAATTTCCAATTACCAATTAACAACACAAGGCTACTAAATAAAACTTTTTCAGTATATTGAAGGGATGGTGGTGATTCTAGATAGGGTTCGAGTGCTGGACACGAATCTGTTTTCGGAAATGATACATCACGTTTAGATCTTTTGTAATTTTAAGCTTAAAATGCACATTTTGACCGTTTTTCGGCATTTTTTGTGGGAACCTTTGCTAATGTAAAAACAATCTTTGGTATTATCGTTATGTATTTCTTCTAAGCTATAAAATAAACTATGTTAAATAATTCTGCGACTTTTTTAGGCGGAGATTTTCCATTTTGAATACAAGTGTTCAAATTCATTAAATTGTCTACTGCCCAAAAATATGCTATGCAAAATCACTATAGTTGGCTCTGCATTTTTACTAAAACCTTAGGCTTTCTTTACACTGTTCGACACATGAGACATGATAGTCTACTTAGAATCTTTTTAGATTCATTGGGGAAACAATACGAAATGTAGGCTTACTAGATTATCTTGCTTCATGTGTCAAGCAGTGTAAAGGAAGCCTTATGAAAATTTTAACAACATCAATTGCTTACCAATGGTTTTCCAATCCTCGAAGCACTTCTGGAATGCGCTTTTCGGTATGGCCAACAGCTCGTTCTTTGATTCAAACTTGATCTCACCAATTGTTTCAGCCGTATTACTTCATGCAAACGTTGCATAACTTCCTTGTAGTATTCCTTATTAACTGTACGACCTCTTGGCAGGAACTCATAATGCAATCAAAGAAAACAGTGAGCAAAACCTTCACATTTGATCGAACTTAGCGTGCTTCTTTTCGTTCTTGGCTCATCTGTCCGTTTCGATGTCATTACAATATACCCACGCTTCGTCACCAGTTATGACCCGTTTGGGCAAACCCGGATCGTCGTTGACGTCATTCAACAACTCCTGAGCGATACTAATGCGACCTTGCTTTTGCTCTAAATATAGTCAAAACTTAGTTTCAGTTGCAAAAACAAACTACTAATCGAAATTGGCTGCTAATGCAAACATATGATAAACATATATGTCCGAATTTAACAAAAACAAAATATCGATAATCGAATGTACACAGCCCGCGAAAATTCACCTTTTCCTTTGAACACTCCTCATATAAATATCTATCACCATTGTCTTTACGATTTTTGAGTAATTTGTTTTAAAAATTGCGTAACCTTAATTAATTTTTCTTCCCCTTTACCAGGATGCTTTACTGGAAGAAAAGGACAAAGCAAATAGTAATAAATTGTAAAGGAATTGTTGAAAATTTTCTGTGCTGCATCTTTAAATATTTAACTAGAAATATGTAGACTGCGTTGTTCGAGAGCGGAAATAATCAAAATTTATTCGTCTGTCTCACCTGCGGCAGCATTTCCAGAACTTTTCCTTGGCTTAAATTTCACCAATTTGGCATTTCATTTTCATTTTCTATCTTTGCGTGCGCAAACGAAAGCCAAGACAATCGAAAAAAAAATGAAATAAAACTACGAGTACAATAAAAAAGACAAGGAGCTGCCATCCGAAACTCTCGTCAAGATTTTCGCAGTTCGCCGATGAAAGTGGGCGACGAGTTGGGTGGAAAGCAGGCACATGGTGCTGCCGCGTTCAGTAATAAAAATAAAATTGAAATAATTACAAAAATCTGCTAATTACGGCAACGGCAATGAATAAAGAAATTGGCCAGGCTCTGGATGGGTGGCTGGTGGCAATTGCACTAAATCTGCAGCCAGCTGGAGCTGGTGGCGCAGCTTAAGCTGCTCGCTGCACTTATCATGCATATTACGCTCTGAATAGCCACCACATCCATTTGGCTGCAGCTGCAACGGCTGCCTGGCTAATTGTGGCAAGGTAAAGTGTATAAATTTGTTGGCCAAACCGGCGCACCCGATCAGTTGGCCAAGTGAGTTGGCAGCAAATCCAACACGAAGCGACGAAGGTACTGACATAGGCACAGAGGATACTCGCACAAATGGATACGCGTCTGGGCCTGCTTATTGCGCTGCTAACGGTGGCGACCTATGCCCATCGTCCCGGCTGGGCGCTGGAAGTGCCGGCGAACGCCACGGGCAGCGGGGAGAGTGGACTGCTGAGGACTGTGCGGCATGTGTATGCCCAGTGTGCGGATAGCGAGGATATTTTTTGGTGCTGCAAACTACAGGGCGCTCGTCTACTGGGCCGTGCCCTCAAAGTGCAGCAGCTCAGCATTGTGGATGGCGTTAGTCTGGTGAGACGCGAGAATGCCGCACAAGATTCGCGTACGGGACGCTCCAGTTTTGTGGAGAATCAGCTGAACAATCGCGATCTGGAGCACCTGTCGGGCAAAAGCTTGGATGCACTGTTGATGGAGCGTTTCCTGGGCTTTGTGCACAGTCATCAGCTGCAGGTGAATCTGCCGCGTTTGTTGCTCTTTGGCGAACGGAACAGTCGGAACTGGCTGCAGACCCTGCTGGGCTACTTTCTGCCCAGCGAAGCGGCGGCGGCGTCTGCCACCGGCGAGGGACGCAAGAAGAAGGATGACAAAAAGTACCTGGGACCCTTCATAGCAGCTGTGCTGCTCAAGACGGCCATATTGAAGATGGCCTACCATTCCATTGCAATTGTGGCGGGCAAGGCACTGATTGTGGGTAAAATTGCACTGATCATTAGCGCTATCATTGGACTCAAAAAACTGGTCAGTCACGACGGCGGCGAGAAGACCACCTACGAGATAGTCAAGCATCCGCAGGTGCAGCAGAGTCACACCTACTCGTCGAGCCATCAGGGCGAGTACGATAGCGGCGGACACGACAGTGGCTCCTATCATCGCAGCATAGACGACGAGATGATGATGCAGGATAAGGCCTACCAAGCCTGGATGCCCCAGGCTGCCGCTGGAGCCGCCACCACAGCCAAGGTCACGCGATAAGCCGGCTACAGCAAACGGCGCAATGGAAAACCAAAGATGAAAATTCGCTTAGCTTCAATTGTATTTACACTCGACTCTAAAGAAGTCGCCAGACAGCCCTCCCCTCAGTTTAAGCTTAGTTATCATAGTTATTATATTACCATTAACAGAGTATACATATAAAGCTAGAGAAAACCACGTGTGGGTATTGTTGCTATCGGTCGTTGGAGCTCCTGCTGCCCGCCTGTGGACTGGCGACGCTTGAGTGTCTCCGCCTCGTAGGCATAGTAGGCCTGGTCCTGGTTATGTGTCGGCCTCTCAATTTGCTCCTGCTGAGCAGAGCTGTAGTCCAATGTGGGCATACTACGATGCCAGCCGCTTTCATGACTGTGTCCTCCTCCTCCTCCTCCCGCATTGGTGACAATCACATGATCCGTACTACCATTGTGGCCAGCCGTGCCCTTTTTTAGACTGCCCTGCAAAGAGAAGCGTAGCGCCAATGACTTGGTCTAACTGTTTGGTTGGGTGAGGGGAAATCGGGAATCGGAGATAATGCCAAACTGCAGTTAGTTGTTTTTGTCTCAAAGCGGAAACTTGAATATTCTTGTTTAAATCATGGCTGCAAAAAGACTTGGCTGAAAAATTCGGTTCCTTGTCCTTGAATTGTCGGCATTAGCACTTGCTTAGAAGCGTTTCTGTTTAAAGATATTGTACAAGAACATTTGACTCCAGGTAACTACATCCTATGCTTTGTGTGTCCAAAAATAGTCAAAGCCAAACAACGCTTATAAAGGGACACATTTGTTATCACCCAAGTAATATTTTTGCAATGTTTTAAGTGGGGGAAAACAAATTTGTATATAAGGAGAGCAGAAATCAAAAAAGAATCATTCGGCTCCGAGCGTTGGGCTGGTCACTCACAAAAAAGTGTGTTTTGAACACTGATTGATAGCATCTTAGTCTGAATTCAGAGGAAGATCCCTTAAAGAATTCCCTTTTGTATTACAGATATTTCAATTTCAAACACATAAAAAAAAATTGGGAAAAGTTATCTTCGGCTCGGCCGAAGTTTTGTATACCCTTGCAGTCTGTTTTTCTAAATAAGACTACTTTTCGGACCTTATTTTTCAATATACTATACTATATAGATATACTATATAGATGTCCGATTTCGACTAAACTTAGTGCAATCATGGAAAAGCGTAACAAACTGTTAATTACGAAATTTGGAGGCGATCCCAATTAAAACAAAAAAGTTTTTCTTTTT
Organism: Lordiphosa collinella; assembly: GCA_018904265.1. NCBI lineage: Eukaryota > Metazoa > Arthropoda > Insecta > Diptera > Drosophilidae > Lordiphosa > Lordiphosa collinella. The sequence continues at coordinate 370,272 of JAEIFV010000204.1, read as the reverse complement.
CGACCGATCATTCATACTGCAGCTATATGCTATAGTCATCCAATTTTAACAAATCTTTCCAGAATTGTGTAAAGGTATATAAAATAAGTATATGCCAACGTAAGGGACGTTTCCATTAAAAACAAAAAATTTTTTCTCACAAGAACTATTTTTTCGACCGATCGTTCCTATGGCAGCTATATGCTACATTCATCCGATTTTGAGCAAACTTTGCAGAATCGTGTGGGAGCATATAAAACAAATTCATGCCAATTTTGAGGACGTTTCCATTGAAAACAAAAAAGTTTTTTTAACGAAGACTTCTTTTCAGACTATACTTTTCTATGACAACTATTCTATATAGATGTTCGATATCGACCAAATTTGGTGGATTCATGGAAAAGCATAGTAAACTAAGAAATACGAAGTTTGGAGGCGTTTCAATTGAAAACAAAAAAGTTTTTCTCACAAAAACTAGTTTTTCGACCGATCGTTCCTATGATAGCTATATGCTATAGTCATCCGATCCGGCCGGTTCTGAGTAATGCGCAGCGTATTTGTACTAAAAGACTTCGTGAAAAGTTTGGTGAAGATATCTTGCAAAATATCGGAGGAGATAGCAAAGAACAGACTGACGGACAGAAGGACAGACGGACGGACAGGGCAAAGTCAACTCAGCTCGTCGTGCTGATCAAGAATATATATACTTTATGTGGTCCGAGATGCGTCTTTCTATGCCTTACAAGCATCCGGACAATTTTTAAATACCCCCTGCAACGGTATAAAAAACAAGAGAGAAAGTCGGTCAGGCCCGAATGCAATATATCCTGTACCAATGAACGAGAGCGTAAGTTAAAGTCGGTCCTGCCCGACTTCGATATACCCGTAACTCAGGGAAATGAATGTTGTATAGCCTTCACTTATGTTAGTTAACAGAGCATTAACATTAATGAGAACATTTCAATATTATGTAAGCAAATAGCGTATTCGTCGCCAAAGAGTATGCAACGTTTTTTATAACTTTTCGTTACTAATCGTTTTTTTATAACTTTTATAACTCTGTCATGTTTTATCCGATCTTTATGTAACTTTCAGAGATTGTAGATATTGGGCACATACACTACCCTGAGCTTGATTTCTTCAAAATTGTCGAACCTCTATCTCTTACCATCTCTGAGATCTGTTTGGTCATACGGACAGACTTGGCTTGGCTGTTGATGCTGATCAAGAATATATAAATTATTAAGTGTCGGAGATGTTTCCTTCTGGCTGTTACATACTTTTGCACAATCTTTGGAACAGAGTATGAAAAGAGTTTGCGTCGTGGAACACCCGGCAAAGCTCTTTACAAGGCATAATCTGATTTGAAGTTACATTACTGCAAGTGTGTATATGAATATATAGTTACTAGTTTAATTTTAGTAAGGTTTCATCCGTTTGAGATTACTTTAAAATGTAATTAACAATTTGAATTGTAAAAATAAGAGCATAAGAGAGAACCATCACACTCAGTAGTGTTGACAAAAACTTCGATAGTGGGCACCATCGAATGTTTTGAAAGTTCTTAGCTTTAAAATAAATGACCGGAATTCTTCTCTACTAAATCTCGGGCACATTATAGTAGCTGTTTCGATCATTATTGGTCACTGTTTTGGTAAGTGTTTTCGTCACACTGTGGTCACTGTTCAGTCACTGTTTTGGTTATTGTTTGGTCACTATTTTGGTCACAGTTTGGTCATTATTTTGGTCACTGTTCATTGTTTTGGTCGCAGTTTTGGTCACTGTTTTCGACACAGTTTGGTCATTGTCTTGGTCACTGTTTTGGTTACTGCTCTGGCCACACAGCCCAACTGCAGCGTACCCAAAGAAATCTGTCGCAAAGACAAAATTTTTCTTATTTTGGTCCCAGTCAAGCATTTGTAAAAAAGCTTTGATCCAAAATTCCTGTTTTAATGACCAAAAAATGTGACAACAAATCTTGCAAACTATTCGATATTCTTTAAAAAGTTTATTAAATTTTACAAAAATGGAAAACGAATTTACTGCATTCATGGTTGGGCTATTAAGTCCCGATTGTTAATCAAGAGAGGCTATCTTGAAAAAGGACTGTACTATCTGTACTCATACTTATGATGGGGATTCAAAAGTTATCACTTAAAGGAGGTTGTCGTTAAAGGAAAGACGTCGCAATCTACGTCTAACTTAATCCGCGTCTCTTAAGCAAAAAAACGAAAAGCTTATCGATAGTTCGATCGCTGACGCAGGTTTGAGTCCTTGGTAATTTCCAATTTCAAAATTAAACAAGAAAGAAACTCGGTCAAGCCCCACTATAACATACTCTGTACCTGTGAAGTGCTGCCCATCATCGACCGGTTGGAGGGGTCTAGCATTGTCAGCTAGAGCTTCCATGCGTGAGAGCCTACGTGTGTGTGTGTGTATGTGTGATTGTGTGTTTATTCGTAGAAAATGAATGTAAGAACATGGAATCAAGGGAACAGGGTATATTGAAGTCGGGACACTCAACTACAGCGACTATACTTGTACTTCATTTCGTGTCGGTTGTACGGAAGATTGGCTGCTATTTTCCTCGCAGTAGGTTTCGACTTAAGTGTCCAGGCATAAGTATTGGTTCGTGGTACCCGACTTTACAGTAAAGACACTCCAGAAAAAAATTTTTTTGTATATGTCAAGCTTACTTTTTCTGAGTGCACTTTTACATTCTTTACATTCTGGACTATCCGGCACACGCATAAAGTGGCATTCCTCTAAACATTTCCGATCACAATTCCCGTTTTTGATTTGTTTCTACTCACCAACAGCGATATGACCAAGGCTATTTTGGCCATAATGAAGGCGGCGCCAGCGATGAGTATGACCTTGCCGAGGAACATTTGTGCGAGAGTTGCCATCATAATCATGCCACCCATCATTGCCATGTTCTTGTCTTTGTCCTTCTTTTTGCGACCTGATTTTTTGAAACAGTTTTTATTTTTCTTTTTATTTTTGTCTTTTTTCTTCTTCTTTTTCTTTTTCTTCTTTTTCTTCTTCTTCGTTTTCTGCTTATCTTTATCACTTGAGGTTGCATGCACTTGAAAACTACCCCATGCAGACATAATTTTATCGATTTTATCATCTATGAGTGCATTCGTACCTTGATCAAAGTCATCGATGGCATTGGAGATGGTCAACTGTCTGGGTAATTGTAGGCGCAATGCACGTCCCTGGAACAAATGTAACAGCTTGTCTGCCCAACCTTTTCCTTCCAAGCTAAGCGCTCTACTTTGAACACCAATTGGCTGGGGCTCAACGCTTACGTAGTCATTGAACCGCCAAGTGCTGTTGTCCTGAGCCGCCATAAGCAGTAAACGTTCACTTTCCAGTTGCAGACAATGCCAGACCTCTGGTTCGCCCAGACAATGGGCTATAATCCCACCAAGATTATGCGGACTAAACTTGAAAGTGGCAGCTGATGGTGAAGTGTTTGATGCATTTGAGTTTGGGCTAATGACCAGGGCATGACAACCGACCAAGAAACACTGAAGCAACAACACACGCCACATATTCTTAACGCACGCGACAATATTCAAACTGCAAATAGCCACAGACTTTGCGGCAACTGTTTATTTATAATACGGCAAATGTTTTTTATTTTGGGCTAATAATTAACTTGTTTGTCAAAGCGCAACACTCTCCAGCGCTCTTGATAGGAATCGTATAAGAAAACTTTTGACTCACTTCTTGGCTGTGGCTCGCTGAACCCTGACATAGCTTTCAGTTTTTGGAAAGCGCTCTAAGCGTTTTTCGAAATTCAACTAATTATGACTAAAGCTAAAAATATAAAATTTAACTATTAAAATAAGTTATTCTTTACAAGTGTTGGGTGGCTTATGGATGAGTGAACAAAGCAGAGACAGAAGACATGATAATCTTGTAGGTCTGGCCTCTAGTTATGTCTTTAATGTGAATAGCTTGTCAGTTAGGTGGTCGAAGCAGGACCTACTGGCTTATCAAGTCTCATGCTCTATTTCGTTTAGTTATTCAGCTGCTCATTTACTTGTTCTTTTTTAAGCAATTGCTCTTAGCTTCAAAGTTTTGATTGTCGACATAATTCCGCTATCAAAGCGACATCATCTCGAGGCAATCAATGGGGAAACTATGACGTTTTGAAATAAAATACCAGATAGTTTCTTCGGCAAAATATAGTTGGAGGAGATTAGTCTGCTGACTTATGTCTCTAGACTGGCGGAACTATGTGGTTTCAAAACGAAATAGCAACACGGTGATTCATGGCGGACTTATGGCTTTATGACATAACACCGCAAGAAAGAAGTGACACAACTCAGCAGGACAAGTGAACTAGGCGAAGATTTGTCGACGGAATTATGTCGCCATTCCCGGCGGAACTAGGTCGTTTTAAAAACAAGCGATATTCCTTATAACGGCAAGCGACATACATTTGTCTTACAAATTTAATAGGCGAGGATATGTCTGCGTAACTAAATCGCTAATACTTTCGGAATTGGGTTGCTTTAAAAGCACATAATAGCTACACAAGAAGATACTTATGTAAGTGGTTTGTAAAACTGCGAAAACATTTCCAAAAATTGCAAATTTTACTAGGCAGATATGTATAAAGGAGGTATCAATTCTCTTTTCCTAGCGCCATAACTACTCCAAATATATTGGCGAAACTATGTCGCAACAGAACCAAAAAGAACAAGTGTCTGAGTTGCTATTATAGAAAAAGATGGAAATGAGCAACTGAACCAAAAAGAACAACAGAGCAACAGAGTCAGCAAAGTAAAACACTGAGCAATGTCTCGCTTAAAAGCAGGATTCTTCCAGAAAGGTTCTTATGTTCGACACACCAGAAAATCCTGAACAAAGGAAAAAGCCTTATAAAGTACCACCAAAAAATATAAGATACTTCACTTAAGGACGGATTGGTGCAAAATTATTTTAGTTACGCACTGAAAGAAAAATTAAGAAATATCAAACTCAAATCAAGAATTTTCCGTTTCAAAACTTTACTTAGCCAGACAATTTTTGATTTTAGTACAAAATTCTTGATTTAAGCTTGTTTTTTAAAGTTCATAAATTCTTGTTTTAAAGAACGGTCTGAATATGGTTAGCACGATTCGGGATTTTTTCAAGATTTTTTAAAGCTTAGCATAAATTCAGTACTTTATGTTCGCTTAAGAAAGAATCATTCTTATATACTAAAATAAGAACCGAATTTACTTAATGTAAGCCTTTTTAATTCTAAAAAGATAACTTTTTCATCTGATATTAATACCGATATCCAATGGTATCCATAAAATTTGGCTTTCTGTAATGAGAGTCTAATTTTGCTTTCATTGCTCTTTGCAGTTCCCAACTGTTTAAATTTCTAATTGCTAGGAAAGACTTCAACAATCAAGAGTCATTTAGCGAACGCCTTCTGATGATTGGACTGGACATACATGAAACATCTGTAAAGGTATCCAGTGCTTTTTGGTGTATTAGTGCATAAGTTGTTTACATTTGCAAACCGATGTTACAACGTGCTCAGTAAGGAGTTCAAGAGTAGAGCCCTCTCTCGAAAAACGATAATTGCGCTTTACAAGTCGCTTATCATTCCAGTAATGCTATACGGCGCAGAATCATGGACAATAACAGCAGCGGATGAGGCGGCAATTGGCGTGTTTGATAGAAAAGTTCTTAGGAGGATTTATGGACCTCTGAAAGTTGGCGAACAATTTCGCATCCGAATGAATCACGAACTGTACGAGCTCTAAGGGAACACTAAGCTTATCAAGCGCAGAAAACAACAGTGGCTACGCTGGATAGGACATGTAACCCGTATCGATGATAACGCTCCAGCAAAACGGGTGTACAGTCGGCATGCGAACGAGTTAGGAGGCACGCCCGGGCCGGGTCGACCGAAACGGAGATGGGGCGACCAGGTACAGAGAGATATTTCGAAGCTGGGTGTGCACTTTTGGTGGAAAGTCGCTCGGGGCAGAGGCGAGTGGCGGGCATTAGTTGCAGCGGCCGAGACCGTAAATCGGTTGTGATCAAGGCCAAAGAAGAAGAAGAAACTATATGTGCTCTTGATCAGGGCTACGATCTGAGTCTCTCAGGTTTGAACCAATCGAGCTGAAATTTTGCACAGAATCATCTTTCTTCTGCTCCCTGCAAATATGTCGGAACCGATCGGATCGGATTACTATAGCATATAGCCCCCATACGAACAATCGCCCTGAAAATGTGTCTAAAGAAAGAAAGTTTTCTTTGTTAGCGCTCCTAAACTCGGCAATTTTAAATATCAAATGCTTTTAAATGTATTCGCAAAATTTGGTCGAAATCTTTAACTCGGTCATAATTAATAAAATCTGCTTTCAAAATCAGAATATTAGAACGAAGGCTTGCAAGGAAAACTTCGGCACCGACGAAGTTAGCCTTCTCGTTTTAAGTTTGTACCTTAACGAAAAAAATAAGGAAATTACTGTTGGAACTTCTTTGGCGGTTTACTGATTCGTCAGTCACGGAAAGTGGTTTTAGGCATTCTTTATGATCTTGTCTATAGACAATATAGAATATAGGCATTCTTTACTAATATCGGTTAAGTATTATAGTTATCATGGTGATGAAGTACATAAGACATGGTCATTAGAGGTCTGGAAGAGCAGTTACTTAAGTATTTAGCGGTTTTATAACCAAGGAGAACCCTCATTTATGACTACGTCATGGTTTCCCACTGGATAAGCAATCAGTTTTTTTGGCAATAAACTATTTTCTATCCCCTTTAGTGTTCTTTAGCGATTTAATGATTCGTCAGTCACGGTAACAGACCTACCACAGTGTCCATAACTAAAATCGTTTTGCACTTTGCGTCCTTAATTAAAAAATATATCACACTCGTGTTAAGCACCACACAAATTGGCTGAGTACTGTACTTGTGCTGTGTTTGTTACTTTGCCTAAAAGTGAGCCACTGTCTCTGTTCACTGAACAATGTTGTCGCACACAATTTCCTAGAGCGATCTCACATCTACAACCTGCCAGCCATTCATGCCACTGGAGACGCTGCTGCTTTGGAAATTTCTCATTTGGGTTTCGGCAGGAGTTGCAGTGTTTTCCATACCCGCTGGGATATCCTTGGACTGTCTGTGTTGATTTTCAAAGTCATAAAAGCGATCTTGAAAAGGTTGTTTTGTCGAGGAGGAGGCGGCTGCAACAGTTGAAGCCATGCGAGGCTGCTCAAAGCGCACTTTGCGATCGCTGCGCTTGTAAGGCAAAGTCTCATGGACATCATAGGAATGGTGTAGCTCATCCGCATGACCATGATTATGTACAGGACTTTGACCAAACACAGTGGTTTTGCCTGGAAAGTGGCCAAATGGACGTTGAAGACCAGGCAAGGCTCCTCCAAAGCCGCCAAAGCCACCAAAACCACCTAGGCCGCCGCCCAAAGAGCCTAGAACACCTCCAAGACCCAAAAAGCTGCTTACATAGATGGCCAGCTTGGCCAGGAATAGCGACTTCTTGAGCAGCAAAACAATTCCGGCAAATAGCAGCGGTACCAGGGCCACCAGGTTAAACTTGAGACCCAACAGAAAGGGCAGCATATACTGCTTGGCCAGCAGGCGACCTGTCAAGCAAGAACAATCTGCTTAGTATTTTACTTAGTTTACTTCGTCGCAGTCCTTACCCGTTGAGGGTTCCTCATAGGCAAACTGTCGTTCATCCTGCGCTCCCGCATCTAGCACAAACTCCGCCACACTATTTGCATCCGCAGTGGGTCCTATTTTGAACATTAAGCCCGGATACAGACCATCCATGTGCCATTCGAGACTGCGCTGTCCCATTACCGCTCCCGCATTCTCCAAAATACCACGGAAATCCACCGGATCTGTGTCCAGCACATTTACCAATGATCTTCCGGCTGCCGTTTCACTTTTTACTGCCACAAAATCTTGCACAAAACTCACATTCTCGCGCTCATCGAAGCGTTGTATGAAATTCAATGCGGATCGTCCCAGACACTCACTAAATTTGGAACGCTGTGGTCCACGCACGCATTGCCTGAACTGATTCAGTTCCTCCGAGCTGACCTGGGCGAGATCAGAGCTAGAAATGGTTGCTATTGGCAAAAGGGTGACAATCAGCTGCAGTGCCCACATGTTGGATTTGAACTAAGCCCGTTGGCCGGCTGACCCCCGAGTTTTATACCGTCCAATAGCTCAGCCTGCTGGTTATACAATAATTCAGTTCACTTTTTGCACACGACGACCCGGCGTCGTGGCCCAATAACGGAAATTGTTGTACATCAACGCTGCAGCACCCGCCATGGTCATGGTCAGTGCACACAGATCTTACAGCCGCTGCGACTTTTGGCCAATTTTTCGCACATTTCCACCATTATGTAATGAGTCATTGTTAGTCCACAAAAATTATGAAATGGGCAGCTTGGACCCCCACAAATTACCATACCTAATGCCAGCCTATTAAATAAACGGCCACATTTAAGAAATGTTCCATCGTTTACACACAAAATCAGACAATGGCTTTACATTAAAAAGCCCAAAAGGTAAACAATCATAAGCAAGTGAAGAATGTACTTAAATTTGTGAGTTGAATTACCTAAATGTAGAAGGTTACGCAGCTTTTGTGAACATTTGGATATGGTTACCAAGAAAATAATTTGAATATTTTTTTAAAACTTGAACTTGAAATACTTTCGTGGTATATGTGTGGTCGATTTGAGGCATCAGATTAGAAAGTGCAACATACACTCACTGATTTTTGCTAAATGGCAGCTAGATGTCTTTTTAGACCAGAGGCCGGCACATTGCTATGTTGTGTGCATACGAAATATTTCAAAGGCAGCGCTGCTTCCACACACACAGTATAAGCTGTACAAGCGCCGCTGCGTTGCGCTGCGACGCAGTCGTTGCTAATGAAATTGAAAGCAATTTTTGCGCTGCTCTCACACACACCAATGCAAAAATGTGAATGTATTTTTTGCCAGCCTCTATTTTAGACTCATCTCAAGGAACTGGAGTAGTTATGTAGTATCGAATACTGAGTATCGATCGAGTTCTTAGTAAGGAGCACTTAGTTTCGAGAACGTAGTTTCGAGAACTGAGTATCGGGTGCTGAGTATCGAGTATTAAGAATCCTATAATAGGTATCTGTAGCGAGTACTGAGAACTGCACTAAGAATCAATTACTGAGTATACTGTACTCTGTATTGAGTACTGAGTATCGAGAACTAAGTATCGTGAGTTTCGGGAACTAAATATTGAGCACTGAGAATGGACTACTGAGTATCAAGAACTAAGTATCGAGTACTGGGTATCGAGTTATTATAATCGAGTACTGAGTATCGACTACTGAGTATCAAGTACTTAGTATCGACTAATGAGTATCGAATACTTAGTTTTGATAGCTTAGTATCGAGAAATAAGAATCGAGAACTGAGTATCGAGTACCTATTTTTGAGTACTTAGTATCGGGTACTTAGTATCGTGCACTTAGAATCGAGTAAAGTAACGAATACTGAGTAACGAGTACCTAAGATCGGGTACATATTAACGAATACTGAGAATCGAGTACATGGCATTGAGAACTAAGTACCGAGTACAAAGTATCGAGTACTGAGTATCTAGAACTTAGTAACGAGTACTTAGCTATGAGTACTTAGTATCCAGTATTGAGTATAAAATATTTAGTATCCAGTATTAAGTACTGAGTATCGAGGTCTAAGTATCGAGAACTGAGTATCGTGCTTTGAGTATGGAGTATATAGTAACACGGCTTGCATGAAGAACTACGGGATTTCCTTTGCCCCCATCACCTAAACAAAAAAATTCCGCTCTGCTAAACAACAGCAAGGGGAAGTCAATTGAGTTGACCAAAACTTCCTACAATATATTATAACTACGGAATTTTGTGGACTCAAAACCTATCAAAAGGGGTTTCGGCTTATTCGAGAACACGTGATTGAAAAGCAACCCAAGGGAGAGGAGCGCGAGAGTAATCGTATAATTTTCCACCAAAATATGTCCTATTTGGATGGTTGAACGTTTAGATTTAAAATTATATCACATTGGCAAAACTTAACTTGTCATACATATGTGATGGTTCTCTAGAATATATTACCTTATGCAGAAAAATAGTAGATCTGTTTATTATAAACGATTTGAGGTCATCACCGAATATTTCCCTAGCTAGCTCTGTAATACGGTCAGTTCGTTACATCCCTCTAGTACGGCTGGGGTCAGTCACAGTTTTGGCGTCAACCAAGCGTTGCTCTTTGTACGGTGATGCGTCGTGAGGACAACGATTGAGGCTTATGTCGCTTCTCTGCATGGCATTTCGTCTATCGAGCGTCGCTCATGTCGGTTCCTGCATGGCATTGCGTCGACCTAGCGTGACTGGAGCGGACATCGCCTTGCAAAATACGTCAGAACACATTTTAAGGGGTATAAGGGTGGGTCGACGACAGTCACAAAATCGTCGACGGAACGTTGATAAAGCGTTGGTCGGCAGTACTAGTGGGATATTTCAGTTATATACATATATACGCTCAAAGAAAAAACCAAGAAGATCGTTCTTGATATCAAGAATATTTAGTGTTGAAAGTACGAGAAGAAAATATTCTTGGATCCAAGGGAGGTGGTGGTGGCACAATACCAACCATTCCACTTCCTTTTGATGTAATTAATTTAAAAATATTTTTTATTTTATTTTATTTTATAGGTACCCTGACTGGTACTCGAACTCGGGACCTCGAACCCCTCCACTCACTGACACCACCGCTCTGCCAACACCACCACCCTCGGGTGTTTACCGCGGCTTCTAAGTCGTGTTTTAAATTGACGGTGCCAGTGCCGGCCAATGCTGAGAGCGAGAAAAAGAGTTGTTCTCTTCCTTCGCCATCAAGCTCGAAGTAGAGAACGATTTTTTCTTGGATCCGAGAAGATTTCTTCTTTAAAAAACCAAGAAGAAAAATACTAAAACCAAGAAGAGTTCGTTCTCGCCGATTCATTCTTCATTTCTCTGGGTGTAGCTATATTGTTAAATGTAACGTTAAGTCTTTTTTGGGAGACAGCATCACAGTTTCCAGTATCAAGTATGTCTTTGCGATCAAAAGTCTGAGGTTCATCGGTAAATAATTCTGAGTCAAAGAAAGTTGTCTAAGTACTCCATACATTTTGCCAGTTGCTCTAGTCACCTGGTTATTCCAAGATAATGTATTATTAAATGTTATCCCTAGGCTTACAGTCTGTGATTCATATTTAATAGGCTTGTTCTCAATGTTTGTTTTGGAAGGTCTGTTGTAGTCAAGGCTTTCTTGTATACTACCATACACTTACACTATACAGGGTTGAGTGACAATCCGTTACATTTAGCCCAATCACTAATACTTAACAAATCTCTATTAAAAATATCTACACACTCATTTATTTTATTCAGAGAACGACTTACATTCATTTGAACATCATTGGCATACATGTCCATCTGGCTTATTAGGGCATTTACAACAAAGAGTTGAGAAGTTCGTTGGGCAAGATTTTCAGATTTTTGTTAACTTTCCTGGAAAAATCTTTTTAATCTATGTCGTTTCTTATTTCTTTGCCTGTTTCTGCCTCTTTGTGGGTTTGCGCATCTAGTGTGTTTAATACTTAAGACCGGTCACTACCATTTCGATGCCATACCACTTTCCGTCCCTTTCCTGCCGAACAACATACATGAAACCTGCAAAACTGTACATTTCCGGCCTCAGGGGTTAATTGGCCACTTACTGCACCAGGATTACAATTTCAGGTTTTGGAATTTTTGCCGTCCAGTGCGCATTGCTGGATACAATTTTTGGGCATAAAATTTATTTGTGAAAAATAAATAAAAAACCTCGTTTTTTGAAGCTAACGAATTTGGTAATTGCTTACCCCCTTGACTGCATTCAGCGATGGTTCTATTTTGATTGAAGTTGGAAGTGTAAAGCGGAAACCAAATTTGAATTTAGCAAAAAAATAAAAATGTCCATCTCTATGAAAAACGCAAAACATTAAATTTAAACAGTTTTTAGGCCACAAATCTAACACAAAACTAGTGCAACATTCAAGTGCTCATAGTTGCCAACTGCTGTATTAAAGTGAGATGCATTCTGCATAAGTTATTTCCAATGCTTAACCAAAAGCTGCAACCTAAAACCTGGCCATGCTTGAAGTGCGTCTCACCCTGACTTGGGCTTATAATTAATGTGTGCCAAAATGTTTGCCTACTTTTAGGCGGCATCAGTTTTCAGTTTGGCGTTGCCATCGCGTTGCTGTTAAAGTTGTCTTGCGAAGGCAAACATTATGGTTGGAGTTTTGCTGAGGAGGGTGAAGCAATTTCAAAATCATTAGGCGCACTTGTCAGGCAACTTAAAATCCTTAAGAAAGAAGTTAGCAACATGAAAACTTTGCTGGTTTTACTGATAAAATCCGACAAGCCGAAGGGACTTTGACTTCCACTCCCAGCATTGAATTAAACAGTTTAAACTTTGCTCTCGCATTTGGGAGAGTGTGGCACAAAGTTTCACATTTTATGAGGCTGGGGGCAGCTCCGCTAAATAGTACATGTCAATTGCAGCAATAATTTTGCCAACAGAAAAAGAAATTGTATTAATAAACACTTTCACCCGCCAGCTGCAGGCGAAAATTGTTTACAAATAGTTGAAAATGTATATAAATAAATGCAAAAGAAGACCTTTTGGCAGCTCTGGCCATAAATTGCAGCTCGGGGCGTGCTCGTGCTCCATGTGCATGTCAATGTACGTGGTGTGTGCTGGCCAAAAGCGGGTCGCAACTTTCATTAGACTTTTTGGAGCGACACTGGATACCCCAAGCAGGCAGACAGGCAGGCAGGAAGACACCCACCTGGTTAGGCCTCAGTGCTTCAAGTGCAACTCCAAGTGAAATTTATGCTCCACAGAGGCTGTGATTTTGTGTGTCGCACATGCAATTGATATCGCTGGCCTCGTTCGCCTTAGTTGGTAATTTATTTTATTGGCGAAAGAGTGAAAGCATTTCGCTTAAAATGTTGCACACGCGTCGAAAACAAGAGCCAGGTTTACACATAAATGCGGCATTTCTTTTATTGATTTTCATTTGAGTGGCTTCGGGGAGGGGCTTGGGGCGGGGCTGGCCGAGCATACAAAAGTTGAGCAGTTAAATTATAAAAAGTAGTAAATAGTAAAGCTCTGAATGCAGTCACTTGTGAGTTGTTTAAGTTTAAGTTAGTTGAGAAAAGGTACAGAGCCAGCCTTGAACCCCCCCCGCCCCACCCCCAGATGTGAACTTAAACGCTAAGCTTGACATGGGACTGAACTGGTTGTTGATGGCGCCTTCTTATGCATTACAAATAAATTAAATAAATAATATAAATTAGACAAGCAGCTGGCCTGCTTTTGTGTTTTGCTTTGTGTGTATTGCACTGGATTTTCTTGCATTTTGCGTGTGCTTTGGCTTATTGCTTATACGCCGCATAGGCCAGCTGCTGAGCCTCACCGCCCGGCAGCGCACGTCCATAACTGTGCTCGTGCTCGTAGTGCGGATGCGCCACCACCTCGTAGTTCTCCTTCTTCGATTCCATTAACTTCTTCAGGCCAATGATGCCGGACAAGAGCAGCGCAATCTTGCCAATGACCAAAGCCTTGAATGAGATCAGGGCCAAGAAGCCAATGGCCAGCGGCAGCAGAGCGGCCATCTTCAGCTTGAACAGCATCAGCAGCGGCATCAGATACTTCTTCTTCTCCTTCTTCTTGCCGCGTGCTGCAAGTGGATAGATATTTGCATGAATTACTTTCGCCGCTCATTAGCAACTGGAGCACAAATAGTTAACAGGATCGACAGCTTTCTAAATCGCAAAAGAAAGTAAGCTAACTAAAATGCAATTAATTTGCTGGCCACAACGAGTCTGTCAATGCACCGTCTGCTGACCTGAATGCTTGGGGAGTTTAACAGTGAAAACAGGATTTCGCCTTGAACTGGTAGTTGCTTTACTAACCCAATTAGGCAACATGCTCGACCAGTTGCCTGCTGCTCTCTCTCTCACTGCTTACGATACTTACACTCTTCCAGCGCACGCTGCATATCCTGTATGGAGTCCTTGGGCACCTTGAACTGTAGAGTGTGTGTGCCAAAGAAGCGTGCCACACGCTCCACCAACAGTGTATCCACCTCGGCCTCACGCGCCTCCACCTCCTCGGGCAGCTGGACATCGTTCAGTGAACGGCCCACAGGTATGTCATCGGTCTTCACCAAGGCAATGCCCTCGGTTAGCCTCACATCACCGTTTTCCGTGTCGAAATAGTGCAGAGCACGTTCCTAGTTGGTTGAGAAAATGAAGGGTGAGCTAACTGTTCCATTTATAGTCAAGGGATTTTACCTTCATGCACAACACCATCGAACGCTCGCCGCAGTCCTTGACCATTTTCAGGGCACTTGTCAGCAGACTGTCCGCCTCGGAGGTGGCGGCCGCCGTGGAGGCAATCAACGCGAAGAGGCACACAAATTTCAACATGATTTTGATTGACACTTGACACACTGTGGGTATTATTATTGTGGGTTATCCTTTGGGTTTTTGGGCACTGACTGCGAGTGCTTGGCTTTGTTTTTGTGTTCACTTGATTGAGAGGCACTGCGGTCGATTGGCTAGTTCGATCTGTCGGTCAGAAGGCAACCGGTAAACTGTGGCTAGAAGACGCAGGCGGATCGAGTTTTATTCCCGGCTAGCAGCGCAGCGGCGGCGACAACGAAGACGACGACACGATGCGAGTGGAGTGTGGCCTCCCCTGCGCTCCCGCCCCCAAGGAAAACGGTAGCCGTCGCCGAGCTTAGAATTTAAGCAAACAAGCTGACGACTCGACGGCGCATCGGCTGCCGCACGACGCGTGTGCGTTGCAGTTGACGCTGACGCTGGCAGAAGCTGGTAGTTGTTGTTGTTGTCACGCACACGCACACGCACTCTAATCGCTTTGCATATTTATTTTCGCATTGATTTTGACACTTTTATTCAGGCACTTCAAGGCACAGTTTCTTCTTCTTTGATGCCACAGAAAGTGGCAACCATTGATAATCGAAAGCCAACCCCGCACAAGTGTGGCGGCGGCTGTGCTCAAATTGGAGTAAAATAGAAAATTAACTAGTTTTAATATAAAAGAAATTTCACTTTAATTTTGCTTTTTATTTATGTGTTTGTTTGTGCCTCCATCTGGCATAATGTACTCTCGTGTCTGCAGTTTTGTATGCCAATTGCAAGTCGAAAATTGCCACACGTCTCTCGCTGCTGCCGCTCTGCCGCTCGTTTTCTGTGTAATTTACGCATTAGACAATTGGCCCAAAAGAAAGCGACCACTTGGCAATGAGATTTGCATGCTGCAGAGCCACTAGAAAAGCCATTGATGAAATATGCAAATGCCCTGCACGTGTGTGCCCAGATGGATGAGGGTCTGTGACGGCATTTGAATCGGAAATAGCAAGGGCTGAACTGGCCAAGTGACAGTGACAAGTGAAGTGAATGAATGAGTGAGGGAATGACTGAATGAATGATGGTGATTTCGGCTCTCAAATTAAAAAAAAAAAACAATTATTTTGCCTCTACGTGTGCCTAACGAAAGTGAAAGAGTTGTCAAATTTAAGTCTTGTTTCGAGCATTGTTTAAGCTTTAACTGATTGAGGTTATGCAATGTAAAATGTAAAATGGCTTAACACAGCCCCAAAGGTCCAAAGATGAGCTTCTTTCAATCTCTTGGCTTATGGGCTTCTAATTTTCGCACAAGAGAAAGGGACCTACAGCTTAACGCCGAATCCGAACGGCAGTTTGAGAAGCTTTTGCATGGCTAATTACTACAAAGCTGGCGCCAACAGCTGTGAGGGGTGACCGGGTGTGTAAGTTTATTCAAAGAAAAAACTTTTCATTCGATGTTCCGTGGCGGAATCGAACCCACGACCTCTTGCACAGCGGTCGCGCACACTAGCCGCTGTGCCACACCCGGGAGGTTATGCAATATCCGAAACCAGAAACATGTAGTATACGATATGAACTGCCTTTCACTTTCTTGCGGTTGTCCGTTACTTTATACTCCATATTCAAAGCACGATACTCAGTAATCGATAACAGTAATCGATTCTAAGAATTTGATATTAAGTTCTCCATATTAAGTACTCGATTCTCAGTATTTGATACTCAGTATTAAGTACTCGATTCCAATTTCTCGATACTCAGTACTCGATTCTAAGTATTCAATACTAAGTACTCGATATTAAGTACTCGATACTCAGTATTTTATAGTCAGTACTCGATTCTGAGTACTCGATACTTATTACTCTATATCAAGCACTCGATACTCAGTACTCGATTCTAAGTATTCGATACTTAGTACTCGATACTAAGTACTTGATACTAAGTACTTGATACTTATTCGATTCCAAGTAATCGATACTCCGTACTCAATTCTTTGTACTCGATACTAAGTACTTGATACTTCTTATTCGATTCCAAGCAATCGATACTCCGTACTCGATTCTTTGTATTCGATACTAAGTATTATATGGACATGCACAGTACGTTCAAGTGGCCCTTGCGACACCAAGCCGAAGCCTGTTACGCGCGAGCCCCAGGCAGAATAGCAGCCCACCTCCCGCCCAACCGACCGAGAAGCGCAGCCACCATAGTGCGACACGAAAACCGGATGAAAAAGTACAAACTAATGTTAACTAAGGGCCAATGCAGAGCTAGTCAAAAGCAATGGACCCAAGTGATTACCTTGGGGAACTCCAGAAGTAACGTGGATACACTTAGAATATGAATTATGAAATATAACTTTTTGGGTTCTAGTAGTTAGGTAATCAGAAATCCAACTGAGAAGGTTAGTTGGAAAGCCGACTGAACTCCGTTTGTAACTCAGCAAGGAGTGATTAACAGAATCAAAAGCCTTACTAAAATCAGTAAAAATGACGTAAGTCTGCATCTTACCTATAAACCCTTTGATCACTGAAGATGCGAATTCTAAAATGTTAGTGGTAGTAGATCTACGCTTCTCAAATCCATGTTGGAAGGGTGAGATAATGGAACTACGTAAATGTTGCAGTTGAGATGTTATAATTCTCTCAAAAGCCTTAGGAATTGCAATCAACTTGGAAATACCCCTATAATTTTCAACATCGGACTTATTACCATTTCTATGGAGTTGAATAATAAGAGAATCCTTCCATAACAAAGGGAAAGCAGTTGACTCCAAATACAGTTCAAATAACTTATGAATAGGCTTACAAATTGCATCCGCACAGAACCTAAGTACACAGCCAGGCACTCCATCAGGGCCCGGTGTATACACGGATTTGACAGAGGAGCGAGCTTTCAGTAATCACGGGGCTAAAAATGATATTAGACATATTAGACATTTAACATATATTAGACATATAACGCACAGTACCTAGAATACGAGTAGGTTGACTTGAAGAATTCCGCAAATAGATGCCCATCTAAGTATTGCTTGATCAGTGATTACTTTATCATTAACACACATCACTGAGGAGGGCAGAGTGGAGGACTTAAGTTTAGAGTTAACAACCAAATAAAATTGCTTAGGTTATAAAATCATTGCATACTTTTCCCATGAGTGACGGGTGTATTGAAGTCGGGCCGAGCCGACTTTAACTTACGCTCTCGTTTTGAGTTATTCAGATGGTTTCATACTAAATTAATTTCTAGTAGTGTTAGTAGTTGATGTCTTTATTTTTATAGAGCTTTCAATTAATTTTTACTTTAATATTGATTTATAATAGAAAGACACGTTTAAAAGTATACAAAAGGCTTGGTGTATTAACCGTCAGCCTGATCCTCTCTCCATCTTCATGCCAGTACTACACACGGCTGCCAAGCTCGTCGCAAGATACCGCATCGTTCCCTGCATAAAGATGGATTGAAGATCCAGAACCTATTCATTTCATTTATACAATTTTAATAATTTTTAATTTTTGTTCAACAAATACTATTATTTTTTTAAAAATCTTTCGCAACAATTCTGTTCCTGTATTTTAACGCTGCTGCAATGTAAGAGGAGAGCAAAATCCAATTTGCTTCATTTAAAAGGTCCAAGATCACCTCTCTTCCAATGGTAGTTCCTCCGAAGTATAATTGCCTGGTCTCTGCTATAATTGAAGAGTCCACCAGAAAGTGCATTATGTCCTCACGGACCCTCATATTGCAAAGAGTACAGTTCCCAGTTTTGATGTGTGGTATATAGTTTAGTGCCAAAATCTCACCACGCGCCATAAATATGTGTTTAATTTGGTCGATCGTGTAAGCATCCGAGAAGTAGTTTTCTGTACCGAGCTCGTAATTAAGTTCCTTTCCTAGCACGCGAACCGAGCTGCTCTGCGCTTCCCTTATAAATTCGTCTCTGTAGTTCTCTCCCATCTTAAGAACGGTTCGATCTGCCCAAAATGCCCATTCCAAACGTAAAGGTACGAGTAACTTCTCTGCCAGGTTTTCGCAATCTTGGAAGTGTTGTAGTTGTTCCCGCAGTAAGTGCGAGGTCACAATCTTTGGAAGTCGGTGATCAGGCATACTCATAATCTTTTGCATATACTTGAAGTGGATGACGGCTGTATATACGTGAAGAGGCGAGAGTCCGGTTTCTAAGTATATCATCTCAGTAATAACTGAAGCTGTTAACTGAAAGTTTTTAGTGAAGATTGGAAATGTGAAGTTGAATACATTCCTAATTAAAAACTGATTCCGAACATGTTTAAGCGAATTGAAATGTTTGTATTGATTTCCAGTTCAAACTTGAATATAAGCGCGCTCATAGGAAACAAATTCAAGCGCGGACTCCGAGCATCGCCGGGTATAGGTGTATAACAAACATGATATAAGGAGAACACTTACCAAAATTAGTGCCTCCAGCCCTTATCTTCACTTCTCAGTGTTTGTACATCGACTCGACTTGGAATCTCTTATTTATGTGTCAAATTGTATTTGTTCACTTGTCTTATTAAATTGACAAGAAAGAAGCTTCTATAAGAGGAACTACTAAGTGTCGTGAAACTTATGAATTTCACTCTCCTCACCGCTGACCTCAATAATCATGCGAAATATTCGCAATGAAGCAAATTAAACTTAAAGCATCTCTCATTTGGCGCCTACTCAAGGCAAACAACAACTCGTCCCCCGTGGCCCAACCCTTGGCAGTGGCATCTGCAAAAGTGACACCTTTTCTCAAAAGTTTCACTTTCATTACGCATGGCTGCCATCGCCCTCGACACCGGATTCCGGGTAGCTCTCTGGTCTGTCATATTTACCTGCCGCCGTGATGTGCTTGAGTAATTTTCAATTATTGAAAGTGTTGGCCTGCTAATGACGTCACTGGCACCAGCAAAGGGCGGTGCTACGGCGTGGGAAGAATGCCTGCAACCTGTGACAGGTTCAATGTTCTGGCCTGGACAGCTCATTAATATTTTGAACGTCGGCTCAAAAGTGAAATTGTGGCAATTTCTATGAATATTGCAGTGGAAGAAAGCGAAGAGAGGCACGTAGCTCGTGTTTGGGCTTGGCCCGCCACTCAACAATTAAAAGAGTTGTCTCTTTCTTTTTTCAACGCAGAATTTACTATAATTTAATTAGCGCTTACTTAAACCTAACACACACATTTAGTTTGTTTTCATATTTCATAATCGATCGGGCGACTTAAACCTAGACATTAGTCAGACAGTTCATGCGGCAAATCGTTTCTTTGGTTAGCTTCAGCTCCCTCGCAGAGAATGGGGGAGAGTCGGAGAGAGAGAGAGAGAGAGGAGTCGTCTCCAAATGCAAATGCAGGCTTCGCTTGAATCATGGATGGCCTTCTACAAGCTTTTGGCACTGCCCGCCGACTCCTTGGCTGGTTTCCAGCCACTGTAGGCCACATCAAAGTCACGTCCCCAGCCCGAGTGACTGCCGGAGGAGACCACCACCTCATGGGAAGACTCCTTGCCACCGCCGCCGCCGCTAAGCAGTTTCTTGATGCCAATAATTGAGGCCAGCACCAAAGCTAGTTTGGACACAATCAATGCCTTGCCTGCCAGCATGGCCAAGGCTCCATAGGCTATGGGCACAAAGGTGCCGCCCAGCAGCAGGGGAATCATGATGTAGGCTCCGCTACCCTTTTTCTCCTTTTTCTTGCGACCCTCCACCGAATTGCTGTCCGTGTCGCGCAGGTCGGGGAATTTCACCTAATCAAATGAAGAGATTTTCCTTAAAACTTGTTTTATCTACTTGATCCTTCAGTAAGCTCACCTGCAGCGTGTGATCCTGCAGAAAGTTGCCCACACGCTTAAGAATCATGCTATTCAGCACCTGCTCCTTGGCATCCACGCTGCGTGGCAGTACCGCCTCTATATCCTGCTCACTGATGGCCGGCAACTTGGCACGTTCACTGCCGCTGCTCACAAATTGCACGCCCTCGAATAGGGACAATGACTTGGCCGAACGGAAGGCCTTTTCTAGACCCGTCAGCAGCTTCACCTTGAGGCACACCGACATATTCTCGCCCGAGCACTGCTGATAGATGCGATACACCAGCGACATATCCTTCCAGAAGCTGGCAGGACTGGCTGTCTCTGCGCCCGCACCCGGCGTGGGCTTCTGCTCTATTCCCAGACTGTTGAGCTGCTGCTGCTGCTGGTTGGGATAGCTGCGCGCACTGCACAGCCAGCAGAACACAATCATTAGAGCTGCCACATGCCACACGTACTTGATCATGATGCTGTGTGATACGAAGCGAAGTTATTCCTGGGGGGCTATCCTATCACTCAGACATACGACTTTTGATGAACGACTGAGTGCTGGCCAGCGCCTCGTATGCATTTTATACCTCCTGCCCAAGTTTCTTGGTGGCTAATTGCGCCTGGCGCGGTGCATGTCAAGCGGCAGCTGAAATTAAAAACATCTTTTTGTTTTAGTCTAAATATCACGCCAATTAGTCTGGAGCTGCTGCGCTTTCGTGATTTCGCTGCGAAAGCAGCCAAATATTTTGCAGCCTCCGCTGCAATTTTTGTTTGTAATTATAACCCGCAAGCTCGCAGCTCGTTCTAAGCTATTGAGCGCCGAAACAACAGACCAAACTGTTGTGCGTGACTAACACAAATGTTTTGGCTTTGGCATTGTGCAGTTCCTCTTGGTGGCTGCCCCTGACTCTGCTCTGCTGGTGTGTAGGTGAGCCAAATTCTCACTAGGCGCCACTTACTAGACCGCAACAGTTTTTTCGGTTTTTTTTTCTCATTGCAGTTTCAAGGCAGATTCACTGTCGGCGCCCAATTTTCTTTAACTTTTCTTTTTTTTCGCCCAGCATCATTCAGGGTAGCAGCAAAATGTCAGAATGTTTGCTGGTAACTACATAGTTAGCTAATATTGAACTTTGGATGTTTCTTCAAACAAGGTTTCAAACGCCCAAGAAATTTCATGATATTTTTGGTGATTGGTGAACCCATTATCCTCAAGAGTAAAGTGTGGAGTACGTACTGCTTGCAGCATGATTTTCTCGGAATTTAAAGCGATTCCCAATAACATAGCTTTTCCCAGTAAACAATCGCTACTCCTACTCAGCTGGTATGTGTCAGATAAGCTTGGAATTCACTCTGTTATTTGTTAGTTTATGTGACAGGTAGTGCTATGTATAAGATGTGAAATTGGCCCTAAGGGCCTACATGAGGTTGTGGATATTCTAAGCGAAAAATGTAGCTCTAAATCAGCACAGAGAAGTTATATTTTTCATTAAGAAAACTGTTCTCCACACTTGACATTTAGGTTTTTCTAAATAAACGTTAAGGATTTCAAATGCTGAATGCTATATTCAGAAAATCTACACGAAATTTGCAGCACTGCCGCGCGAGTGGTTGATAGTCATATGGGCTAAGATGCCGGCCATTGTGTCTAAGTTTCCAAGACAAGGTAAGTTTGTTGTGAGTTCCAATCCCAGAAAATGTAAGAGAAAAAAAAACGTGGCGTGTAGAAAAGCTACATGTTATATGTAAAAATGAGAAAAGTAAGCGCGGCATGTAGGAAAGCTACATAAGTTTTTATTTGGTTTTCTCTGTACACTTTAAAACAATAAACTAATCCGTTTTACATTATTTTATTCTGTTGGCTTCTGTAAAGTAGACTTTTTTTCTTAATTTTTTTTTATAACTTTACCTTCCTTCTTTGGTAAAGTAACTGGTAAAGTTACTTTGGTAAAGTTACTCCTTGGTACTGAACACGCTTAAGTCGACATCTCAATGCAGACGAATATCGACACCACTTGTGATAGTGCGATGAATTACAGAAATAATTAAACGGCGACAAATCACAGTGCAAGAAGACCGGTTGTGTAGATGGTAAGACCGTTGCCTGTGGGCGGTGAGGTCGTGTGTTTAAGTATTTGTTATGTTTTAAGAATGCCATACTTGGCTTTGTGTGTTGGTGACTTTCCGCGAACGTTGGGCTTGTTTTGTTAACGAAAAAACACGATCGAAAGCGTTTATATAGGAGTCCACTTTGTCTGAGTTTTGGAAGGTCTTTTTTTCCTTAGATTAAAAAAAGTTGTGAGTGTGGCTAACACTCATGAAGACTTGACGTAAAACATGTTGTGTACGATTTGATCCGCCTTTCACATACGTGTGTGTGTGTGTTACTACAAAACTCGATACTTGGTACTCTATACTCAGACCTCGATTCTCAGTTCTCGATTCTAAGTACACATAGCTAGGTACTCGTTATTAAGTACTGGATACTCAGTTCGCAATAAGCAGTATTTGATATTAGGTACTCGATACTAATTAGTCGAGTCTTAATACTCAAGTCTTATTATGTAACATTTAGTGAATGATTCTAAGTATTCGATACTTGGTAATCGATACTAAGCACTCGATAGTAACTACTCCAAACTCAATATTCGGTATTCAGTACTCGGTTCAAAGTACTCAATACTTAGATCTCGATACTAGATACTCGATACTAGGCACTCGTTTCTAAGTACTTGATACGAAATACTCGATATTAAGTACATGATAAATAGTATTCAATACTCAGTACTCGTTTCTTGGTACTCGACTCTTAATTTTCGAAACTCTGTACTCGATTCTTAGTACTCAGTACTCTGTGCGGGTGTGTGCGGTTTTGTGTGTGTTCCTCTTCCCAACACTTATGTATAAATACTTCTCCAAAAATGTGAAACATAAATTGCAAGGCCAAAGTGTCAAGTATAAATTCTTTCTTACAACAGCCAGATCAATGATGAGCTATGCCTCTCATGCTAGGGGGCATTCCGAATACGAAGTAATTAATTACGTCAGCAGATCGATGCAAGTGACTGGAAGCCTTCTACCAAATACTGTGGCAAGACACCTACTCGAAGGGTAATCTTAATTTTTAATTTAATTCTGAACTTGGACCACTGTGCGAAGGCTCGAAAAAGCTTCGAATTTGATCAAAACTTGTATTAAATATTTGCTGGGTACCCACCCAATATTTGCAAGATCATTTTAACAAAATCATTTTTATTCTCTGTCCCAGAGTTACCCAGAGTATAATAAGTTTGTGCAAAAGTTTGTAACAGCCGGAAGGAATCATCTCTGACCCCTTAAAGTATATACTATATATTCTCGATCAGCATCAACAGCCGTAGCGTCTGTCTGTCCGTTTCAACGCACACATCTCAGAGATGGTAAGAGATTGAGGTCCGACATGTATGGGACAAAAACTTCTTTCACTTGCAGGGAGATTAAGTTTATTTTCCATTTTAAATTCGCCCCCACCCGCCCCACAATTTGGGAGGTTTGACATGTTTGGAACATATGTTTCTTATACTTGCAGGCAGATCAAGTTTATTTTCAATTTTTGCCACGCCCCCTAACGCCCCCGCAAATTAGAAAAAACGTAATATCGCTTACAGTTTTATAGATAGAAGGTTCGTTCCCTCTGGACATATTTAGTAATCAGGATTATTTATCGATCCGCCAAAGTAATGATAAAGATCGGATGAACGGTTGTCGAGTTATAAGGAAAACAAACAATTATGGGCAGCACCGGTCGCAACGTTGATGGGCAGCACTTCACAGGTACAGAGTATGTTATAGTCGGGCTTGACCGACTTTCTTTCTTGTTATACCCTGTTCCCATTAAAAAATGGGAAAAGGGGATCATGAAGTTGTGCAAAAGTATGTAACAGGTAAAAGGAAGCATTTGCGACCCTATAAAGTATATATATTCTTGATCAGCATCAAGCCGAGTCGATTTAGCCATGTCCGTCTGTCCGTCCGTCTGTCCGTATGAACGCGTCGATCTCAGAGACTATAAGAGATAGAGCCACAAATTTTTGAATGTAGGTAGATGTATACCCGATTCAAGTCGAGTTTGTTTCAGATTTGGAAAATTCCTCCCCCTCCCCCTTTAAGCGCAAATAACTGTCAGAGCCACAATTTTTAAGACAGACCTTCCAAACTTTATATATATCAAGTAAGGCCCAACATCTATCTATTCTGAAAAGATCAATAAGATCAGACAAAAAACAACGAAGTTATATACGAATCAATTTTGCTTGTGGGAGAGAGGGGGGCCTTGCATTGTCAATTACCGCGTTTGCGCGTGCGTGTGTGACTCTAATGTGAAAGAAATTGTGTTCTGGGTACTACTTTATAGGTTTGAAGGTGCTTCTTTCTGGCTCTTTCAAACATTCGCACAAACTAAATATACGCCGTGTACCTTTTATACAGAGTGTAATACAAAATTTATAAACACTTTTTTCATTGTGGCAAAGACATTCCTATTGATTCACCCTCGCACTTCCAAATGTTATGATGTTGCCAATTTTGAAAAGTTACCTAATGCCAGAAAACGTGCGCATATTTTCAGTTAGAATTTGCAGCCTATTTACGGCTGTTTAGTTGCATTCATTTTTCTTGCATACTTTTCAGCGCGCACAGAAAATGCAGCACCAAATCGAAAGATTTAAGACACGAACCTGCAGTCACTTAACGAAAGTCTGTGAAAACTTTTTACTGCTGTACGGGCTGAAGTTGGCGTTAAGTCGAAAGCATAATGAAAGCATAATGAAAACGTTACCAAATGTATCAAAAAATACAAAGCAGTAAAGAAATAAACAAGTAAAAAAGGTGGTTAATAAACTCAGTACCTACGAAAGTGTACGCATTTTGCGGCGGCAGTGGCGCACTCTAAGGGCACGGGCACACATGCGGCTGAAAGATGAACTGATGGCAGAACTTAAGGCTGATCTTGACAAATAATCACACACCGCGCATGCAAATTTGCTCAAGAAGTACTTGATTGGTCTCTAAAACTCAGTTATAAGCTCATCTTTGCGGAATCAATCAAGCACGTTTGTTTATTTCTGCTGCTGACGTGATAAAATATCTTTGTAAGTTGTAAGTTCAACATTCAGCCGCATGTGTGCTCGCTCCCAAAGTGTTTTAAAAACAAAAGCTACTAAGAAAAAATATATATATAATTATATGAATTGAGAGAAAGACTCTGTTCCATGGCAGTTTCTGTAGACAATTTTCTAACTTAGCTTAAAAAGCTGTGTTTTTTACATTCTTATACCCCTGTTCATTTCCTGGATGTTCTTAATGACCTCATTCTTTCTGTGTATTTTTTCATAAGTGATAAAACATACATTCGGCGGATCATCCGTGACGGATGACCAAGGCAAAGGCTACATGATTTAGCCATTTTTGCCGAAAAAGCTCAGTGGGAAAAGGGTAAAGTTTATGAACCCCCTTCATTGAAATCTGATTACGCTCTTGGGTTGTGCCAACCATAAGAGGGCGAGGTGGAGAGCGAACTTTGACTCACAATTGCAAGCAAAGCAATCCAACCAGCTGTACTTTGTTTACGTTAGTATGGCCGTAGTGCTCATCCTTCAGTGGAACAAGAAAAAATCACATTTCTTGAATGATGTTGAATGTTTGTTAGTGGAACAGGGGTATAATACAACATTTACACTAGGACTGCGTTATAGTTCACCCCTCTTCTCAAACTGCCTTTCGGTCGGCGTTTGTGGTCCCTTCTCTTGTGCGAAAATTAGAAGCGCACAAACCAAGAGATTGAGAGAGGCTCGGCTTTGGCCTTTTGGGGCTGTGTCAAGCCATTTTACATTACAAAAACTAACTAACGCATAACGCAGTCCCAGTGTAAATGGCCTATTAGTAAATGAAAAAACTATTTTCCAAAAATGAGAATCAAAGTAGCCTCTTAAGTAGCTGTTAGGGCAAGCAACAGAACAGTAGAACAAAATTTTCATTTAAGTTTAGATTCTCGTAGAAACCAGTTCTATTTATTTTATAAAAATTTTATTCAGTAATTTTTTTAACATGTATTTTCAAGTAAAATTTGCGGATGAGGAGAAGGAGAAAGTACGATGTGCCGAAGTTACCATTACCATATATTGTTAATCTCTTGCCCTTTTTTAGCCATCCCAAACGTATAAAATTGAAGATAATGACACGGTTTTTGAGTTGAAAGAACAATTGCATATTATATTCGGCATTCCCTACGAGGACCAGAATTTAAAATCGTTGGCTGGACCCCTGACCGATTCAGATATATTGTCCTCAATAGTACAACAAACTGGGCAACTGGTGGACCCCGGTGATGGGTCTACTGTTCAACAAACAGCCATATCTGTGTATAATCGAGATGGGTATTTATGCGAATTAAGCTTCTATGACGATTCGGTTTCTCCCAAGTGCCATAGAATGAAGTCCACTAAAGGAGGGGAAGAAGAAAGACGCTGCCTGAAAAGAAAATCCATGCAAGTTGGTGTTGATAAAGCTAAGAGGTAAAAATAAAACTGGGCCACTGCATGCCCATTACTGATATATTTTATGGAACAACTGACATACGAATTTTTCACAGAGTAAAACTTGCCAACGAAAATGAATGGGCCGTGCAGAAAATCAAGTCGCCTGTTTCGCTGTGTTCCACAAAAGTGGAAATAGTAAACCCTCTTCAGCTCATTCGGACATCAAGTCGATTGAGAACTCCAATTGTCAAGGCGGAGCAGAGAAGGTACACTCTTATAATCACAAAACCATCGGAACAACAGGACTTTGGCGCATTATTGAAATACTTTTACGGACAATTCGAGACATGCCAGAACTGCAGTTGCCTAGTTTTTAGTGAATTCGCTTCCGTTACGGTCTTAAATGACAAATTGTTGCTGGCTTGCGGGGATGCAAACACCTGTAACTGGATAATCAGAGGAGTTCGTGACTCAAAACTAGACTATAATTGCTCCTGGTTCATTAGCTACTTCGGTTTGATCCGATCATCGGTGGTGATACCTAAAATGGCCAACGACAAAGAATTGGATAGTGTTTACCATTTGCTGGAAAAACAGAATGTTGGCCTCAAAACCAACAAATGGGTTGTGGTGGAGCGAAGCATATTGGATCCCCAAGCTGAAGATTACCCGCGTCTAGCCGTCTCCACGGTGTGTGAAAATGAGAAGCTGGTGCTGTATGTGGATAAGGAGAGTGCTGAGTTTATTACTAAGGAAAGCCACCAAATTAAGTTCTGCTTCTGGAGGCTACGTTTTATTTTCGACACCATCAACAACCCAGATGTCTGCTAATAAATATCCTCATCAACGATGCGTTGCAACCACCGTTCCAACGGTAATTAGTTGCAATTGTCGCTAAACGATCGAAATGCCAGCGCCACTGCATAACGTTGATTTAAATGCGCCACAACAGCAAACGCTTGAGTGAGCAAACTGGGCATCTCGTGGCAAATTAACTTTCAATCAAACAATCAAAACTCATAAACATTTAACAAATGTTATGCTTCGCGTGTTGTTCAAGTGTGTGGGAAAACGTGCTGTTGCGGAAAATTACAACAAATGCTTAATAACACTAAGTATTAGGCAAGCGCGCGAGCAACTTTTTGTTGTTGTTGTTGGAGGAAAGCTGCAAGGCCGACTCTCAACTTTGTCTACGTTCTGCTGACCTGCTTCTCTGAGCCAAACTCGTTTTCATTTCGTTCCAACATTCTGCACATGACGACGAAGACGACGCCCTTGCAGGCAGGCATCCCCCTTCCAGCTGCCTTCGGTTGACAGTGAAATTGCCTCCAAATTGGCCACTCTGCACGATTCTTCTGCCTGCTGTTTGTGGAGCGTGAGTGCAAGAAATACGCTGCCGGCTTATGAATTATTGCGAATTATTTTGTGGTGTTTTAGCTGGTTTTTTAGAATGTGAAATTGGTGGCTGATGGTGCACCAGTTTGGCTGCAATGGCAGCCACATTTTTCTAACAGCCGCCGACACACAACGGTAGTTCGCTCTAGATCATTTGGACAGGCTTTCGTTTTGGATATCCGATTTGCATAAACCAACAACAATAAAAGAAATTCATCAGAATGGCAGCTAGTTTCGATTCTTCGTTTAGGTGTGGTCGATTGCCATTATTTGTGTATTGAATCCAAATCATTTTGATGGATTTTTGACTTTCCAAATGCTTGCAAGTGTTCTAAGGAGCGTTAAAAGCAGTGAACGGCAATGTGAGCAGAAAAGTTGCCACTGGCAACTGAGAATATACTTGCATTCTTTTATCATTTTGCACAACGGCTGCAGACGCAGCAAGCGGAGGCCGAGAGTAGAGATATTTAAAGCTCAGCACAGTGACGACTATTCTCTGCTGCCTCGCAGCTTTAACTCGGTCGACGGCACTGCTCATATTACTGATTCCTGCAGTAAGGCCGTTAGGAACTTTGACTTAATGCCAAACTTGGGTGGTTTTACTAGTAGTAGAGGGGATATAACTCGATAAGGGTATTGTTTAGCGTACAAACCAAAGTCGGCTTTCCAAAGTTTACATTTAATATGCAATTTATGAAACAAATAGTAAAAATTTATTGAAAATTATTTTGTATAACTGACGTATAAGTTCTGAAACTAGGACTGAACTTTTAGTCATAGCATTTAGACACTTAAAACTACTGGGTATTTCCATATTTAAGAAAAGTTTGAGTAAGTCTCAAAATTCTAGCACTGGGCATGTAAGAGATATTGTGTCAAAATTTATTTCGTACTAAAGAGGAAGAACGACACTATAAAACAACTGCGCTTCAGACACATCCAGAAACGTAAAAGATGTTATCGTCAAATGAAAAATGTTAGGCGATTTGAAACTGACTGCCCATAGCCAGGTAGATTACAATCGTACGGTCCACTTTCCACTTAAACTAAAAAACTACAAACAAAAATCTGTGCAGATTTCCTGGACACACCTGATTATGCTGTTTTAGGGTTCTAAATCGGTACATCAGTTCAATTAATCTCGATTAGCATGATAAAGTTATAAGCTAGAGAATAGTGGAATCAAGAAATCAAACCCGGACAACAAAACTCTTTTGGGGGCTTTGACAAAGTCGGCATCAGCCATTTCCTCGTACTATCAGATGTTAATTTCTTCCTTGCTGATCCTTTGTCACTGTTTTGTTGGGTTGTATTTTGTGTTCAGAGAGTCGTGCTCAGTAAATTTTGCTTAGGCTGGAATGGCGATTTCAATTTTTAGGGACAATTTCAGTACCAATTTTTGGTCCAAGGGGAAATGTCGTTTGTGTAAAAGAGTTAGAATGAGCTACAACATGCCGCACAATGTTTTTAAAGAGGCTGAGATGATACACAAGAAATTAAAAGGGTCATTCCAGTCTTAGTGACTAATGCCTCAGTAACTCTTGTTCAGGGACTCTTGTTCAGTGTCCATTGCTCAGTAGCTCCTTTTCAGAGTCTTTTGTTCAGTGACTTTTTACTAAGTAACTCTTGCTCAGCTACTCTTTGCTCAGTGACTCTTTTTTTATTGACTCTGCTCAGTACTCTTTGCTAATTTACTCTGGTTCAGTGATTCTTGGTTATCGACTCCTGCTAAGTGTCTATTGCTTAGTGACTCTTGTTCAGTGACTGTTGTTGAGTGACTAATGTTAAGTGACTTGCGTAGCGCCTCTTGTTTATTGTCTCTATACTCAGACCTCGATACTTAGTACATAGAAATTAATACTCAGAACTCCGTACTAAGGACTCAATACTCAGTGCTCAATACTTAATACTCGATACTTAGTACTCGATACTCAGTACTCGATACTAAGTACTTGGTACTAAGTACTCGGTATTAAGTTTTCGATACTCAATACTCGATTTTTAGAACTCAATACTCAATGCCAAGAATTCAATTCTCAGTATTTGATACTTAGTACTCCATGCAAAGTACTCGACTCTAAAGACTCAATACTTAGAACTCGATACCTAGTACTACGTATTCAAGTCTCAGTATTTGATACTTGATACACAGTATTTGATACTCAGTATTCGATTCTCAGTACTCGATGCTCAGTATTCAAAACTCACTCAAAAATCCGTTCTCGATAATTAGTATTCGATACTCAGTACTCCAACTAAGTAGTAGATACTAATCTCCAAAATTTGAAAAGGCAGCCACGCGTGGTTGGCAAGTTTGGTGATTGTGTGTGAGTTTGGACACCACTGCTCTATACCATCGGTGGGCACTGCCTTGCTCTTTTTGCTACGATCGCTCCCATGAGTTATTGTATGCCATACACAATGTATGGAAGGCGGCGCCAAGCAGACGCATTAAAATTGCCTCGTCATCTCACACACGGCAGCTGAACTCGATGCGAAAACAACAACAAATCTATTGGGAATCGGGGCGACATAGAAGACAAAAACAAATACATGCAGTGTGTGTCTGGTTGGCCGACTGGAGCCTCGCCAAAAAGGGTTCTTTTTTTCTGTTGTTGGACTGATCCTAAAATCAAATATCGTGCCCACCGATGCTCTATACCAAGGTATAAATACTTAACAAGGTAGGCTCACTCGCTCTTTCACAACGTCTTATATTTGAGAGAGCGAAAGAGTAATGAATTTTTGTAGCAAATCATTTCTCAATGAAACGAACTTTGGCGACATCAGAATTAACCTATCTTAATCCTTCAAAAATATGCAAAATCCGAGGTCTATTAATCATGGCATCGTACGGGTATTATCACCAGCCTACTTATTTAAATTCCCCTTTTTGCTTTGAGAATGCAGATACAGAATGGTATCCATACATTTTCCTTGAAGGTGGGTTCGTCTGCATTCCATAAACGGCTTGGAGCACCTATCGCTTGATGCGCTATATGCTGGACTACTTAACGTCTTCCTTGCAACTAACTCCTTCTTAAATATACCTAGCACTTCATTTCTGTTGATCTTACTAGTCCCAGAAGTATACGGAAATAAGGGAATATTCGCCCGTTCTTTAATCCTTTTAGTGATCTAAGAAAATAAGGATGTATCGATTTTTAGTGGTATCGATGTATCCTATATAAATCTGTCAGTTTGTATATTAGGGAAATCATGGAGAATTCTACCTTGGACCTTTCTATGAGATGTCTCAGCGTGGGTTTATTTCCATACCATTTAAGTAATGTTGTACTTAGTTTATTATGGTAACAGCGGAGACTTAAGATACTCCATTAGATACTCCATTGCTCATATATAGCATACTAAAAAATAGCTGACCTTGAGGGGGAAATCCTATAAGCAGCCCTCACAAAAGTCGTACTAGAGCCACTGGGCAAGTTATGTGAATGAAAAGTGTGATTAAAGACGTTTACAAAGTCATATAGAGCCACAATTTAATGGTCTGTTGGTCTGCGATAAAAAAGAAAGAATGAAAAAAGGTAGCAACTCGACACATTTAACTTGTACTGCAGATTTCATTACCTGTAATAAATGTAGCTCCATGAATCTTCCGAGTCTGGTGAAAAGCATCATAATCAAAATGGCACACATTCTAATGATGCTTGGATGACACATAAATTGTCTGTCCTCCCATTCGGTGTCACACTGACACTGACTGACCAAGTACTTACTTCTTTTCAGTTTTTTTAGTGCCATTCTGCGGCAGTTGGTAGGTTGTGATTAAGTGAGCGGCAACAGCTCGGTCGGTCGGTCGGTCAATGTTTACCCAAGCTTGGCAGCTGCTCGAGTGAGTTGTTAACATTAATGCGCATTAACTTGGCTCTTTTGTTTCGCTGGGCTTCGGCTTGTGCCCGCAATTTCTTTGGACTTTTCATTTTGTGAATGCACTCGGTTTCGGTTTCCCAACTGTTTACTTTCACTGTCGGCCGCTGTCAGCCACAGCGGAAGCCGGCGGGGCGCATTTTTTGTTTGCGGACAAGCAACCTGTCTTGGCCAGAGCCTCATAATTACTTACACCTATTAAAATTCGCTTAGCCAACTGGGTCGCAAATCAATTTCACTTGAAATGAAAGCACTTGCCCGTCATCTTTTGGCCAAAGATGGATGTGTCAACGGGCCCGGCATTATGCATGCGAGCGAGCGAGTATATAGTGTGTAGCTTTCACCCCGCCGAGCCATAAATTATGCAGAGACTTCGGGTTGAGATTTTTCATTGATTTTTTATTTATTAATCTTTGTTTGTTTGTTTTTTTTTGTGATTTTTTTTTACGTGGTTTTTCTTCACTTTTTTAATGACATGCATTTAGATGAAATTTACATTCTTTTTGTGTGTGATTTGTGTGATTTCTGTTTGGTGTGCCCACATCTGCATCTGCTACGCTTCTGGCTGTTCAATGGAGAGGTGTTTTTTGTTTTTTGCTTAGTGAAAGTGCCATACGAATTCTGCTTAGAGTATTTAAATTAAGGCGGCGACCCGAGGCTTGCGGCCGGCGAGCTTTCATGGTGATGTAAACAAATATTTTTAAATGTATTAAAAATATGTTTAGAGCACAATGCAAAAACCAATTGACACAGATTGAAACGGCCAGCCAGGCAAGTGGAACGGGTCGCCGATACAGTGATCTATGCTTATGGAGAATAGCGAAGTGCGTGCGTGCTGAATTGGTTTTTCTGTTTTTGGGAAAGTAGAGCGCTAGAAAGTGACAGATGCATAGGCAGAAAGGAAAGTGAAATAGAGATAGCGAGTTGAATGAGAAAGTTGAAGAGTTGAAGAGTGGAAGAAGAGTTGGAAAATGAGTTCAGTTTTGCATGTGTGTGTGTGTGAGTGCATGTGCGTGCGTGTGAGTGTGTGAGGCAGGAAAACTATGGCAAGTTATGGCAAAAATATGACCAAAACTAGTGACTCGGGAGAGACTTGGTCGGGATTTACACGGTGAAGCAAAGTACATAAAGTTTGCTTACAAACAAAATGTATAGAATCTTACCTGATAAGAAAACTTTATGAAGTTTGTTTCATCGTGTAAATCCCGACTGAGATAGAGATAGCTAGAGAGTGACAGCGACAGATAGACAGAGTTAGAGTGAGTGACAGAGTTAGAGCTAGAGTTGAGAGTTAAAGCTAAGTAGTAGGCATGCTTGCTTTTGTTGTTGTTGTTGTTGGTAATATAAGACTAGAATTGCATGGGAAGTACAGTAGAGCATAGCTATAGAGTAAAGTAGAAGTAGATTTGTACGTTAAGACGGTTGCAGGGCAACCCACAGACTTTTGGTATAGGCAGCGTTAGAGAGTGACAGATATATATAGTAACAGAGAGAAAGAGACAGAGTGAGAGAGAGAAAGAGAGATGGTTGAGTGTGAAACAGTGATAGTTAGCTAGTGCAAAGTGCAGGGGGTCCTATGAGTATTGGAAACGTTCTTTTTCTTTACAAACTTAACGTTAGCTTCCTCCTCTTCTCGTTTTTGAACATGTTTTTTGATGATTT
The DNA here is from genome assembly GCA_018904265.1 of Lordiphosa collinella. Lineage (NCBI taxonomy): Eukaryota > Metazoa > Arthropoda > Insecta > Diptera > Drosophilidae > Lordiphosa > Lordiphosa collinella. The sequence continues at coordinate 336,537 of JAEIFV010000204.1, read as the reverse complement.
GCGGAGAAATAAATAAAATAAATTAAATTAATAAATTAATTAAAACGAACGATAAATATTTTTTTGCTCCTTCTTCAAGTCAGTTGTGTTGTTTGTGTGTTTGTGTGGTTCTTGAGTTCTCTAGTGGTTGACCTAGGCCTGGGGCTTCTGTGCTCCATAGGCCAAGTCCTGGGCATCGATTGAGCGTCCCCAGCCGCCATGACCGCTGCTGCCGTACGAACCCGAGGAGGCACCCGCATCGGCGCTGTAGCCGCTGCCATAGGAATCGTGGCTGGCCGAATGGCTGCTGCTGTGATGGGGATGGGCCACCACCTCGTAGGTGACATGCTTCTCCTGCGACAGCAGCTTCTTCAGGCCAATCACAGCGGACAGCACCAGAGCAATCTTACCAATCAGCAGAGCCTTGCCGGCAATCAGAGCAATAGCACCCAACAGCAGGGGCAGCAGAGCGGCCGCCTTCAGCGCCACCAAAGCCAGAATGGGGCCCAGGATTTTGGCAGCCTTCTTCTTCTTGCCACGGCTCTCCTCAGGGGCATTGGGATCGTTGCTGCCGAACAGACTCTCCGAGGCATCCTCCAAGGCGCGTCCAGTGGAGCTCACCGCCTGCACAATATCAGCACCCTTCAGTTCCACCTTGATGGTGTGCGAGTTCAGGAAGCTGCTGATGCGGTTCAGGGCCAACGACTCGAACGACTCATCCGCCGAGATGGAGCGGGCTGCCTCCTGCACGGGGGCATCGGGCGAGCGCACCACAGTCACGCCCTCAGTCAAAGCGAACTGATCGCGTGCTCCCAGAACCTTGTCCACAAAGTTGAACAGCTTGTACTTGACGCACGACACCGAATCCTTGCGCAGGCAGTCGCTGTAGATGCTATCCATAATGTCGTTCTCGCCGCCGATGGCATTGCGGGCATGGCCGCGCGTCTCCTCGGCGGGCAGGGCCGCGGTCAGTGTGACCAAACACAAGACACCGAAAATAACTTTATGGTTTGCCATTTTGGTTTGTTTCAATTGCACTTGTTTTGTTTTTGTTGTTGTTGTATAGTCCTTGTTTAGTCAGGGGTTGTTTGGGGGTTGGCGCACACACAGAACAAACGAACGCACTTTCTCTTTTCTTTCTTTTTGAATTGAAAACTTTTCGTGTTTTTGTTTTTTTGTTGTTTTTTGTTTTTTGGTCGCCACACAACGCTCTGCTGGCTGCTGCTGCTCTTTTGACGGGTAAGGATGAAATGATACAATTTTCCACTGCACACGACAATTTATATACGACGGCTAATGCTCATCTGCTGGCTGCGAAAGCATTTCGAGCCTCGGCCAAACGAAACTGGTCGGGCGAGTTTCTCGCCTCAGTCTTTCGTTTCGGGCCAACGGCAAACGGTAATGCTCAGCCGACGCTGGCAGCGGCACGGTGTAATCTGGGTTCGGCTGCTGCGCTGCTTTCGCTGCTGAAGTTCATGTTCATGTAACATTGTCAACAGACGGGATTGAATAGCGGCTAGTAGTTACTTTTACCACACACAGAAACACACACAGAAAAACTACTGACGAAAAATCGTAATCTTAATTGCTTTTAAATTGGAATCGAATTTAGTTTTTATGTTTCTGTAAAGTAAAAGCATTTCCCTTTCAAGCCAATCTCCATGCTCCAGTGTCTTCATTAGAATTCCAGTTGCGATGCAGCGCCCAGGAATGTGGGAATGATATATGAATAAAAATCAATGTCGCTGTCGCAATATTTGATATTTCTATATTTGCATTTTCATTTCTTGCATCTACATATCCCACATCCAACTGCTACTTATTATGGCTCTTATTTCACTTGTCTGAGTTCTCATTGAAAACCACCTCAGGTAGCTGTGAATTGGCTGTCAAAAAACTCACATGAGAAACTCAGATAGAACAATGCTTGAGCTTCTCAGATTGTTGAATACACTTTCTGAGCGACTCTTGTGGGAAGCTCTTATGACAGCTCAGACAGTGAAATAACAGTTTTTAAAACAATACAGAATGTCACAGTTAAGGAAGACTAAAGGGTTAAGGTTAAAGGTAGAGGTGGAAAACTATCGATAGTCGTCACCATCGATAGTCAGCGATAGTTTTTTCTTAACCATCAATAACTATCGATAGTTATCGATAAGTTAGTTTATATTAATTTGCCTAAAAATACAAACATGTCAAGTTTTAAATTAAAAAACGAAGTTTATTTTCCACAAAAAGTTTTATTTAACTTACATGGGATTTGTAATGACCAGCGCTCGTAAATAACAATTGAACATTTTTGCCTTTGCGGTCTGCTCAATAACAAAACCGAAAAAATCCATGCACGCGTGCTCTCCCTCTGAGCAGAACACTTCGTTTCCTCCTTGCTTTTGTTTTCAGTTGACTATTCTCAGTTGAGCCCATCTTGTTTTGCTCATTCAATAACAATTTAAAGACTGCGATCCGACTAAGCGCTCGCTCATTAAGAGTCAGTAGATGAGCAAAAAGCCGAACGACTCACCTCAGGGGTCCTTTTTTCTCTTATTTGTTTTGTGTGTGTGTGAGTCGCAAGCCCAAACAGACACCTCACGTACACATACACACGCACAAACGCAAATGACTTTTATCTTCTTTCCTCGCGACGATTTGCTCAGTGAATGAGCAGAGCAAAATGTAAACAAATCCATTGGTTGTTCGTTGAGCACTGAGCGATTCGTTCATGAGCCGATGTGAACGGTTCATCTCCGACTTTTTGCTCAAAGGGTCCGAAAATAACTGTTATTTTTGGACAACAAAAAACGGTAAATAGTTATTTGCTAGCTCTGGTGATGACAAAAACTCATTTCTTAAACAATACAATATATTAAGAATATTCTCCCAAAGTTTCAAGTCAAGTTTAGCTGAATTACGAGCTATACTACCAGCAGCAAATGGTTGAACATTCAATATTTTAGAAAGTAAATTTGAATGAAAAAGTATTTAAATTTGCTTATTCTTTTGTTGAAAAGCTTGAATTACTTCGATTATACTTTCTTACAAGCGGCACAAGAAGTTTTGTAAAATTTTTTTCATGGTGAAAAATGTACTTGAAGTCAAGTTTTTTTTTTCTAAAACTGAAATATCTGAAGCAAAGCTTCTTATATAACCCCTTACGGGTTTAAAATTCACCATCGGATTAAAAAGTGGTGTAGGAATACGAAATCCAACTACCCTTTAAGAAAAATCCAAAACTGAAAATGTTTACTATTTTCTAGAGTTACTTTTTTCCCAAACCAAGAAACTATCTTCTTTCTCGATTTCTCGAAACCGCCACTACCACAAATTTTACCTATTAACTGACTGCCAAATGGTCGGGATAATAATTTAAGTAAGCTAGTGATATTACACTTAACACTTAAGGCTTATTTCGACTGTCCATTTAATGGAAAGTAAACGTTTCAAGCTTTCAAAATAATGTTTTAGTTCAAAATTTCCTAATTGCCGCTTTGTGCTACAATTAAAATGTGTGAATTTTTCTTAATGTTTATAGTTTCAAAAAAACTATCGAAACTATCGATAGTGTTGGGGTGCCATCGATGGCGTCTCGATAGTGTCAAACCATCCGATAGTGACGATAGTGCAATCGATAGTTTTCCTTCTCTAGTTAAAGGGGTCGGCCGCTTAAGAGCTAAAATATTTCTAGAGGCATAATTATTCTGCATAGAATTAATGGTAAATATCGGATAAACGATAGTCGAGTTAGGATTATAACAAACAATTTTATGGGCAGCACCGGGCGCAATGACGATGGGCTGCACATTTTAAAGTGAGTTAACACAAACTTTGGCTGGTACAGAGTACTTTATAGTCGGGTTTGTCCGACTTTCTTTCTTGTTTCATTGACGAGAAAGTATTAATTTAAGGTTACTTGAGCGGTCCTTCTAATGTCGTAGATGGATTGAGTTTATTATCATTTGATATTTTTGATATACGTATTTTTTTCCTTAAAAGTCGTAATATCGAGATTAGATGATAAAGTTGACCAGAAAAAAATCAAAAATATGTTTGTCATTATAACATTTTGAATGCTTCTCTACACAAAGCCTTGATTTCAATCATTCTAGATCATTCAAAACAGTCTAAAGTCTGCTTGTAGCTAACAAGTCGTACTCAATATCCCGTTGGTGGTAACTTAATTTTTGAAATAACCAAAAATCACAAGGTGCTCCGGAGAAAGGTGCCGAGAGCAGAAGTACTCGTTTAGGCGGTGTGACTGGCGCGTTATCATGATGTAAAAAAGCTCCAATCTTTCTCTTAAAATTGAAACTAAAGACTTAGTTCAAGCAGTTTGGTCGGTCCGGATGCGCTCAATTTTTGTCAAAAGTAAACATATCAACTTTTTGGTATTTAAAATACATGGAAATATTCGTATTTTGCCCAGTAGATGTGATCGAGCGCCACGGCCTCTTGCACAGCGTTCGCGTCAACTAACCGCTGAGCCACTCCCGAGCTACAATCGAATATTTGTACACCCAGCGAAATTGAGAACGAATCGGCGAGATCGAATTCTTCTTGGTTTTTTAAGAAGAAATCTTTTCGGTTCCAAGAAACAATCGTTTCGACTTCGAACTTGATGGCGAGGGAAGTGCGGGGAGACAAAAATCGGAGAGCGCGAGCAACATATTTCGCTCTCAGCATTGGCCGGCACTAGCACCGTCAATTTATAGTACGACTTAGAACCCGCGGTAAACACCCGAGGTGTGGTGGTGTTGGCTGAGCGGTGGTGTCAGTTAGTGCAGAATTATGAGGTCCCGAGATCGAGTCCCAGTCAGGGTAAGTTAAAAATAAAAAATAATTTTTTAATTAACCACAACAAAAAGAAGTGGGGTGGTTGGTATTGTGCTACCACCACTGCCCTCCTTACCACCGACAGATCACTGCCTCCCCCCCCCCATCGATCACTAAACAAAAGCTGAATCGTTGACAAAATTAAAGTAGTCCTGTTTTTTTCTGGAACGTTTTACTGGTCACAGGTGTCATTTTATGCACATTTTATGCTAACCTTAAGAACGGCTTGGGCGGGATTCAAGAACATTTTGTGCCGTTTTTACGAACCTAAACAAAGTGCCACGACTTCAAAATACCCTGTTCCCTTGATTTTATGTGCTTTGACTGCTGGACCCTCCCGCTCCACAGAGCAAAATTGATTCACATATAGCTTCGGCATTTTTGGTCCGATCTTAATGATCTTCTCAGAATATATAGAAATAGGGCCTTTCTTAGTATAGTATTTTGCACTTAAGGGGTGAATGGGGAAATTTTTCCAAATCTGAAAAGAACTTGATCTGGATATGGTATAGATCAGCGATGCCCAGCCATAGCTCTTTATGTGGGTTTTTTTTTTGTAATTGCACCCAAGATAGGAAGTCAATGGTCGTATATTTCGTGTGTATGCGTCGCGTAGAACAAAAACCAGTTTTGTTCTCTTCTTTGATTGGTGTTTGCGCTCGCAAGCAAACTGACCAACAACAATTTCATGTGATTTTATTGTTGCCTTACCTAATTTCAATGGGCTTTTCTTTATGAGTATTGGTGAGTGCTTTGCGGTATGCTGCTTTTGGGCATGCCTGGTATAGATAGACAGACTGTGTTTTAATCTGGGTATGGTATAGAGCAACCTATATGCAAGCATTTGTGGCTCTATCCCTTATAGTCTTCGATATCGACGCGTTCATTGACCTGACCAGAAAAATCTTTGATTATATTGTGAAATTGTGGGAGAGTGGCAAAAATTAAGTATAATCCTGATCCTAAAAAAGAGTCTACATTTCAAGCTTAGGGCCCCTTGCTCCATTGCAAAGGTCACTCAGTTTCTTCTTTTCTTCCACCTTTACTGTGGTACAAAACCGAACTCTTTATACCCTGATACAGGTTATCAAAACTTGACCACAAGAATGAAAACCAATCGGCGTAAGAGTGGAAACCAATTCAGCATTTCAAACTGGAATTCGTGGGGCCAACGCAAGTTTATCACAATAATCATAACCCCATTCCGAAAAAGGGAAAGCTTACCGTAGATCATAGAGGTATGAGCCCTGCCTTCTGGTGTTGTTGCAGGCAAAATTGATGTGCAAATTTTATGCGTTGTCAAGCCAAACAAAAAAAAAAAATAGCCAAAACAAACAGCTGTCGCTAGCGCGCCAATCTGTTGACTTTGACTTTGGTAAAAATGTGTGCTGAAAGTCAATTTGACAAACACCAGTAGCCCAGAGCTGGCCGGCTGGCTTGCTGGCTTGCCGGCTGGCCGAGCGCCTGTCTGGATGCTGCAAGTAAAAGTGCGCAAACAAATTTTGACCAGGAGCAGCGCAAATGAAAGTCAACGGGCAAGCGAAAACTGTGCGAATGACCGCAAGCAGGATACAAACTGCCTGGGACCTGTCATTGACCAGGCGGCCACCACAAGAAAGCGTTGAAAATAGTTAATTAAAAGTGTTATGAATGTGTGAAAATGCCATAAAATTGCGCTTATGATTTGGGCAACTGGGTGTGAAAACGCCTCTCCAGATCGCCCAGTGAAAGCGAATTTCGTATGCAACCGACTGGGAGCCCCGCGGAGATGGGCCGATTGCTGAACTCACGCGTTGCGTGAGTCTCCGGCGTCTGGTAGGGATGCAGATCTGCCAAACGCCATCGAATGCTGAATTATTTGACACTTAATTAACCGGCAGAAACATGAGAAACGACACTTTCACTGCTGCATTGGCCCAGAGTGCAGCGGATCGACGCCGGAGCGCGGGCCTGTGAACCGCTTTTTGTTCTATTGTTGTGGTTTGGCCGCCTCCAACTGGTTTGGAAACTAAAAGTAAAATTCATAACAGTTCAACGAGTTTTAGCCGCAAGACCATAAAGGCCAAAATGTGGCCATGTATTCATAACAGCGCCAGCAGCAGCCACAACAAGTGTACATTTTATTTATATCATTGTTGGAGCGGTTTCTGCAGCGCCGGCACACAAAAAAAAAAGAAAGTTCAACGTAAGTTTTCCTTTTTCGTAGGCCACATTCACTGCGAGGCGCGTGCAACTTTGCAACATCAAAATGCAAAGCTGCATGAATGAATGACTGAATGAATGAACGACTGACGAAGTGAGTGCCGGACCTAGCACTCCACAGTCGCCGTTTGCCATTTGCCATTTCCCTTGAGTGGGTGTTGACACAGACAAAACAGCAAAATTGATGACAACGTCTCAAACAAACCAGGCTGGGACTGAGACTGAGCCATGGCAATGATTATGTTGTTGTTGTTGTTGTTGCTGTTGTTGATGCTGCAGTCCATCACCGAGTGAAAACGCAAAACAAACTGCAACTGCCACTTAATAGCTTAATTTTGAACTTACGAGCATGGCCTGACGCTCAAGTGGGCGTCATTACTTTGGCCGGGTTATAAATGTCACAGCAGATGAAGGGAAACATCAACTGAAGAAATTCGTATTGGTTTTAGTTTGCAGCTGGGAATGCCCTTGTCTCTCACGTGCTTGTCTTATTGCAACTTTTTGTGTGAACTTTCGAGCTTATGAGTTTTTAGTACATAAACCACGGACTGTCACAACATGTCATAAGCCAAAAATAGGGATCGTGTACAGAAAAGTTGCCCCTGGCAATTGAGAAGATACTCAAAAACTTATACACATATTTGAGTTATTTGGCCACTTAGTTGACACTTCTTCAGTGTACACACGATTGCCAGACTTCAAAGCAAAATATGTGTGCTCTCACACCCGCCCTCTAGCTAGTATAGTGCATGATGCATGTACTGAACTTGGGCAAATATTATTGGTACATAAGATATATGTATAATGGATCTTGAACACTAAGCGATAAGCTCATTCCATATCAAAACTTGTTGAAAACTACAAATGTTGAACTTACGATTGTAATCAAAGTTCAAGTTGCTTCAATCAAATGTTTCAAAATAATTTTTCTAAAACAACAGAAATAATTTTACTTTCTCTAGTTAAATAGATGCTCTGTTGTGGGTTCAGTAGGGGAAAGTTCAAGGACCGGCTTAAGCGACCAAAAAACGCGAAACAATCCAAATGGATCTGATAAATTGATTGCTAATTCAATTAAACAGCTCTGTCCCTAGTTTTATGACCTGCAAAATGTTTACAAACATATCCATAATTAGATTTAATTAGATCCAACATGAGTGCTTTTACAAAGCTGTGAGAATGACTTTCTTTATGCATTGCCATTGCTTTATGGCTTAGTCATAACACTCTCCTCCCCTCTCTCTCTCTCTCAAATTATAATGCAAACTCACTCTTACCTACTTTTTGTCAGCAGGTGGCTCATTTAATTGGGACTTTAAGAGCTTGGGAACCACAAGCCAAACAAAACCACATGAAAAGGTCAGATCCGCGCACATACCAGCGGACAAATTAACAGTCGCTGTTGTAATCATTTAGCCGCTAAACCCGCCCCGCCCATTAGCATAACCGTTGTGTCTATTTAGCACGCCCGGCAACTGTCCATAACTCGAAGATACAAATTATAAATGCACGAATCGGATTGGAAGACGCAGCGGCAGCAGCAGCCGCACCACTTTCACTTTCCATGACGCCCCAGCGATGGAGCGTTAATATGCATCTCCGAAAACAAAAAAAAAATAAACAAAAATCCATGAATGTGTCTCGCGTTTCAAATTATCTAATTCAATAAACATAATCAAAAACATAAGGCCAAGCTGATGAAACGATTACGGTATATTGCAAGAGCCAAGCGCTAAAAACAACGCACGGATGTGGCAGAGACATTTAGTCAAGTAGTGCGTGGGGTATGTGGACTACAACAGAAGGTTTGAAAGCGGTGCCGTCATATGATGTAAGCACAATATGTGTTTGGGTAGCGAATGCATGTTGACAATTAGTAGAGGCTATGGAACTGTGGGCAAGAATCAAAGAAAACGATATTTGTTGTCAATTATCAAATAGGGGTAAGGCCCTTTGTGGCCAAGTAAGGATTGCCATTCAGAATATTAGTCAAAATTGCTGTTTTATAAAAAGACAATCGACAAGGATTCCTGATACAATTAAAGCCACGGGAGGCTGTCTGAAACAAAGATGATTATTTTAGCGTGGAGAACGATCATCTTTTTCCAAGCCACCTCCAAACGAGGCATAGGTTCCAGTCTTGGTTCAGAGAAGCGAGACAATGTTTAAACATCTGCGTGGCGGCAGTTGCCGTAACATAACACTCGGGAGCAAGGGCTTGCCCACCTCTGCTTTAACGGCTTTCGACTGCGCTTTAATTTCATATTTTCTTGCTTCCCCCCGGGCCCGGACTTCTGAGAGGGGGCCCGAGCCCGGATTTTTGGCGAGAGCTTAAATAAACTATGTACAAAATGAGAAAAGCCCCCGGGTCCGGAATCCCCTCTCGACGAGCCTGGGTACAGAGCATAAAACTTCAAATAGAAGACATTAAAACATTCAATTCAGGGATGTAACCCGGTTCTGAACCGAACCGAACCAAAACCGGAACCGGATGCGAAACCGAACCGCTAATTCCAGCTGATAAGCCGAACAGCAAACTGAATCAGCGACTCTTTTTCATTTCTCTGACGAGTCTCAAGACCTACAAACTTTTGAAATTTTAATCGAATGGCTATGATAAGTGCCGGATTCACGAAACATGTGATCCCTTACACCTCCTGCAATTATCCACCGACCTTTCAATATTTTGAAAGATGCTAATCGATTTGTTTGCGTATCTTATATCCTTTGATGTACGATATTCTCGTAAGTCTGTCGAGTTTCTTCATCTTAATCCAACTTTAGACAGTAGTACAGCTCTTAAAGTAATATCATTATGGATGAAGCCTTTCAATGTTCTCTATGAATTCAATTTCGAAAAGTCACATATTCACTTTAGAAATCATTATTCAAATATTTCAGCAAAAGTTCGAGGAAAAGATACTATAAGTGAGCTTTAACATGGTAAAAAGTTTTTCGGTTAGAAATAAGTAGCTTTCTCTGAGAAAACTTTCAATATTTTAAGGATTATTTGGTTCAAACAAAAACCCGGGGTGTAATACATCTTAAAACCAGAACTAATACATTATAATGCGTTAAAAAACCAACGGATTGAAGTTTATTTTACATCAAATAGTATGTCCCACTGTGCAACTTATTCTATAAACTAAAGAGCAGATGGTACAGCTCAACAATCTATTGAACCGTTCGCACAATTGCCGAATCCCTAAGTAAGAACACAATTGATCTTTATTCATTTTAGTCGCTGCTTTTATAGTCTAACTTATGTATTAGGATATGAGACAACTGTCTTTACATTTATATTTATAATTCTTCTTGTCCTGTTCAACATATGAACCTTATATCTATGTACTATGTTACCTTCTTTTTGGCTCAATTTACTTGTCTACAAATATCTTGAGCTGATAACAAATTATCAATCTTGCGTGGTCGCTTCGCACCTAGTTGCAGGTGTGAGACGGGGACTAGTCATCTAAAGACTTTCAAGTGGAATTATTTTGTAACGTCTGCGAGGGTTGTATGTTCATTTATGAACACCCACCTAGGTTTATAGTTCTGCAGCTTCAAAAGTCTACAAAATATTTCAGAATGTTCTTAATGATATCCTAAAACAAAAATAAGTTTTTGTCATCATTTTGAACTTCAAAGCACCTATAAAATGACTTTCCGAGACTGCTTCAGGGTAAGTTGCGACAATATACTCAAGGAAGGACTTAAAGAATGGAATAGGGTGAAATTAAGGGCTATCCATATAAATGATGGAGAATTTGAAACGTTTTCGGACAGCTTTACCTTCCAAACTTCGGAATAAATACCTTTCCGCGACGACATGAGGGCAAACTGTGATTTTATACTTAAGAAGGTTTTAAGGCTATGAGGAAGGGATTTGTCTAACAAACAGAAATTACACAGCCGATCATCGAAACACAACGCTGCCTAACCTTCGAAAGTCTGGAAAAAACTTATCTTACCGAACAGATTTTAGCAAAATTCGGGACGTTATCCTTAAGTACAGGCTTTAAGGTTACGATTCGGCGGAATTAAGGCCTTTCCTACACCCAGTGAAATGAAGAAAGAATCGGCGAGAACGAATTTTTTTTTTGGTTTTATTTTATTTTTTTAAGAAGAAATCTTCTCAGATCCACGAAACAATCGTTCTGGACTTCGAGCTTGATGGCGAGGGAAGTGCGGGGAAACCAAAAATCGGAGAGCGCGAGCAACAAATGAGAACAATTCTCTCTCTCGCTCTCAGCATTGGCCGGCACTGGCACCGTCAACCTATAATACGACTTAGAAGCGGCGGTAAACGCCCGAGGAGCGGTTAAATCGGCGGTTAAATCGGGCGATCTTGCAGGCCAGTGCAAATCGCCAAAACGAGAGATGAGGCGACCCGGGAACGCCGCCTTCAGAATGTCGGTGGTGGCTCGCGCAGTGTGTGCCGTTGCTCCGTCCTGTTGGAACCACATGTCCTCCAGTCCTAATTCGTCCAATTGCGGCAGAAAAAACCCGGTTAACATGACCCTATAACGCGCACCGTCCACTGTTGTCGTTTGATCAGCGGCGTTCTCGAAAAAAATGGCCCGATGACTCCTCCAGCGTGAACAGCGCACCATGCAGTCACTTTGAGCGGGTGTAATGGCTCCTCGTGCATCACTCGTGGATTTTCGGTGCCCCAAAAGCGAAAGTTTTGCTTGTTCACGTACCCGCTGAGGTGGAAATGAGCCTCATCGCTCATTATGATTTTGGTCGAAAAATCGTCCATTTCGTCCTCGAGATTGAGGATGGCTTGGGCGTAGGTTACACGCGTTTGGCGGTCGACAGGCAGCAGCTGATGCACGGACTGGACTTTGTACGGGAACATGCGCAGGTCTTTGACCAAAATTCGCCTTAGGGACGACCAGCTGATGGCTAATTGCGGGGCACGGCACCTAGTCGATGTTTCCGGCGACAGCTCGACATCCTCGGCAACAGCGGCGATATTCTCGGCCGAACGGGCGCTCCGGGGCCGGCCACTCTTGGCTACGTCCCGTGTGGTCCCATACTCTTCAAGGTTGGTGGCCAAACGGCGCAGTGTTTGCGCAGTCGGTGTAGGGCGGCCGGGGAATCTGCGACGGAATTCGCGCTGCGCCAACACCACAGATAGACACGATTACTCCGCGTTCTTGGGGAGTATATCAATCCATGGATTGTTCACTTGTATTCTACATCTGTCTAGTCCACAAATGTCAAAACAGATCTGACTTTGGCGGCTATTTGTAAAAATAAGGGCATCTTCCAATAGGGTGACTTCTTTTGGTCCACCTTGTACTTGCAGGCAGATCAAGTTTATTTTCAATTTTTGCCACGCCTCCTACCGCCCTCGGAATTTGGAAAAAACATCATATCTCCCTCAGTTTTATAGATAGAAGGTTTGTTCCTTCTGGACATATGTAGTAATCAAGATTATAAAGCTATCCGCCAAAGGAACCGTAAGGATCGGATGAACGATACTCAAGTTATACACAAAACAAAGTTCGCTGCAGCAGCTCAGTAGCAGCGCTGCTTTCAGCTGCTACTGCAGCAGCAAAATACATACTAAGCATTCAATTTCGTTGGTACAGAGTATACCACAGTCGGGCATGATCGACTTTCTTACTTGTTTTAGCTAACTAATTTCAAAATTCCATGAAAATATCGGGTCTGTTATACTTAAGGATGGGCTTTAAGCGTTGAGATTTGACAGACTTTCATTAAATTTATAATAAATGAATACTGAACCACTGAATCGAACCGAAACCGCGCTTCAGTTGAATTCAAAAATCATGTAATAAGCCCAAACGGTAGTTCAAAAACTGTGTGAACCACAGTTCTTATTTCCGATCGGTTTGCATACCTGGTTTAAAAACCTCTCTTAAAAGCTATTCAGAAAACTATAAAGTATTTTGTGGGTGAGTTATTAACCTCTCTTAAAGAAAAATGAAATATTAGAGATATAGTCTAATTCGATTAGACGGGACGCGGGACGCAATGGTATACAATTTTTCTGATAAATTGTTATAAGAAAAGAAGACTATCGTCAATATCGCCACCAGAAATATAATTTCGGAGCATCGCATATCGATGTAGCATGTAGACTTATCGATACTTTATTGACATCCCTTCTTTAAGGGCCGTTTTCTCCTCTTCTAGATAGCTGCTGTGTCAGATATACTTAGATTTATCTCTCTTGTTTGTTAGTCCCTGTGACAGATAGCTCTATGCAGAAGATGTGAATTTGGTCCTTGGTTGAATGTGCAATACATATTGACAAATTTTTCTCGGCTGACTTTAAAATACTCGTGCAGTGGCTGAAATTCTCTTTTAGATGCTAAACACAGACAGAAAATTAAATTTTTGTGGCCAACTTCTGAAAAGAATCAATTGAATTTATTAACAAGAAAAATGTTTCTAAATTGGTTTCGGAAACCAACAAAATGTTTATTCAACTACCTACCACACGATAGCGTATGCCGTCTGCGGCCAGTAAGTAAGAGAGCCCACAAATTATTTCTTGTTTATTGCTGCATTTATTTAATAATTTATTAGTGGCTGTTTCTTTATGTAATTTGCCGGCATTAGATGCTGTTCATATTGAATAATTGATGGCCAAGTGCAAACACACGGCGGTGGCGCAACATGGGGCAAGAGGAAGGCAACGCCAGCGCCGTTTAACGGTTATATAATGCGTGAATAACTTTTATGGCCCTCGAGTGCAGTTACTTGCCGAAATCTTGCGGCAATTCACACGGCCGACCCAGCGCTTTCTTTTGAAAGAGAAAGGGTTTCTGTTTCTCTCGACTTATTTCGTTTTTTGGCAAGGCAAATTGCAGTTTTTATGGCCCGATCTGTGGCGGCACCGGCGCACGTGTGGCCAGCCCCGGCAGCCCTTTCGCTTTTTCTTGGAGGACAGCTTCCGCGACTTTCACGCAATTGCAGTCGCACGCCCTTGCCGCTGCGCCCCACTTCATAAATAATGCAACGGGTCGCGGCCCCGGGCACAACCTTAGCGGACGCCGGATGCTGGGGCCGATGCCGATGCCGATCGGTGGGGCGTTCATTGCATTCTTTAAAGTGAAATTTCGATGTTGCCCCTGATGACCATTCTTCGCTTTTTTGTGGTTTTTTTTTATTGTTAATTAAATTAAGTTAACTAAAGAGGCGCATAAGCAACTTTCTTTCTTTTGCTTGCGTTGGTATTTCGGTCAGAAAATAGCCAAGGAACCGGAGGTGCTCCCGCCCAATCAATGGAATGATTGATAAAACGGTGTTTCCGGTTGGCCAACTGGAGCACCCTGCGCGCACAAGTGCGTTGCGGCCAATTAAAAATGATAATTAAGACCTTTTGATGGTCGATGAACCGTTGGCTTTGGCTGGGACCCCCCACCCTATTTGCCAAATGAAAGTACTCCGTATGTGTGTGTGTGTTTGCTTACAAGTGTCAATGTCCAAGACAGCACTCTAAGACGGCACTTGATGGCTGTTCGTCACGATTGCCAACCAGCCAGCCAGCCAGCTCCGCTCATGATGATGACGATGCAGATGATGATGTTAATAATGAAAGGCGCTTGTTTTTTGACAGGAGCAGCGGCGACCAGCAAACCGGCGACCGGCTGGAAATCAACTTCAGTGAAAGTTTTTTGCGAGTGCGAATGCGAATTGAACCTGCAGCCGGCGCGGCACCCAAAGAGCCGCCCATTAGAGCGGCCCAGCTGCTGGTCAATGTCCATAACAATTTGAGTGTGTTATTGTTATGGCCGTGTTGTTGTCTCATGTGTAATTAGTATGCCGAAAGATATTTGCCAAAGCGTTCCATGTTACCCGACACTTGCTGAGTGGCCAAGATGCGGGGAGCTATTAATGGATTACCACCGCAATGTCACGCCTGAGCCCAGCCAATAACTGCTCCGGGAGTAGGTACAAGCGGATCTACACCCCCATCGGATGGACCGAGCACTTTGTCAATGTCAACACGGCGGTGTCATCGCACATTGTTGATCGGAAGGCGTGTGTGAAATTGAAATGTAATCAGTTGACAGCGAACACAAAAAGCCACCACATTATTATGGCTGACTGGGCGTATACGCAATGAGCGTTAAATGTTTAGTTGAATTAAGAGCAAAGATGTAACATTTTGTCATTCATTTACACCGCATTTGCAAAATTAAATTACATTTTCAGCTGAAGGCCATGATGAAGCTGTGGCTTGTCATTTTATTTTAATGAAAAGAATTACAAATTTATCGTGGGACTGGCAAGTGCTCGCACTTAACAAACTTGTTCGGACACTTTAGACAAGAGTAAGCGTTCGCAGTGAGCGAAAATAAGTTTTTTTTGGTGGTTGAGCAAAGAGTGCGTTGAAAGAACTCACATGTGAAATGTCATTTCGGCTTCCTTTTTCAAGATATCCTAGGGTGATGAGCTGTTTTCTGACTGCCTGTTAAGAGGGACCACTTCTTGCGAGCTCTGGTTATGGGGCTAAGGGCACTGAGGCCATCATGATCTATTGAGTCCACCGTACTGAGTTTTCCACTCCTTAACTAAAGCTATTTCCTATCTAAATGACATGACTTTCCAAGGGTTTAAGTACCAATCTTGTTTTTATGTAAGCCATGATTCCAAATATATTGAGACTGCGCCTCTCTAGAGCAGCGCAAAATGAACCGTAGACTCCTCCCTCTCTTCGCAGCGTCTGGTACTTTCGCAGGAGGTTGTACTAAGCAACTCTCTGAAATTCAAAGAAGCTCACAGATGGAATGTGGGGTTCTGAACTTATGATTACGTTGGCAGAAACAATTGGCGAAACATGATTGTAGTGATTAAGAAGATATTTCGACTTGAACTGCATACAAATATTGGACACAACACTCAATACCGATTCACTTACACAAAATTAACCTTTGGTCACTGGAAATATCCTCTGTTTGCCTCCTCACTCAGCCAACTCTCTACAGCCAACTAAGAAACCTGTTCAGTCTCTTCCTTTTCCCTATCTGCCTGTCATTCATCCTTGGGGCCAAAGAGCAATAACTTTGCTGGCCGAAAGCTTCCATATTTATAAGTAACTGTAAACCGTTGAGAAAGTGAAACTTTTTTTTGTTGTATTTTTTGGCTTTAATCTTTCCGATTTATTTTTCGCCTCACCTACGGCAGTCGCAGCCGCCCAGTCTCTGCTCGTCATTTGGTATCGATGTAACTGAATGACTTGAATGGAGCCGACCCCACCCGCCCGCTCCCGCTGCCGCTTGGCACACACGTGCGACTGGTCTTGGCTTTGGCTTGACTTGGCATGGCTTGTGTTTGTTTGCATTATCAAAAGGCATAAATCGAACCAAAAACGGATATAGCCAGCATTAAATAAACCGCCAAAGTCGAGCAGCAGCCCCGCACACCCATCACCCGCGCTTGAATCTGGCACTTTCTTTGGTAACTCGTTTGGCTGAATGCAGCATTAGATACGAGTGGGGTACACTGTGAAAAATTAAATTGGGTATGTCAAATTATTTACACTCATGTTTAGTGTTGTGATGCTATTTTTATACCCTTGCAAAGGGTATGACCAGAGTTGAACCGAAACTCAGCTGCAGTGCGTAGATCTAGCAAGAAAACATAGTCTTTAGAATTTGATAGTAAACATTCAATGGAACGGTGTAATATATGGTATTTGGGATATATCCAGGCAGAATTGGAAAAACACGCTCAAAAACAAATTGCCCAAACTCACCCCAAAAATTAAGAAATCGGCTATAATATCCAACCAAAAGTTTTTTAGCCTAAATTGCAAAAAAAAAAAAAAGTTATATGTAACTTTTTGTTTTAATAAAGCTAGCAAAGAACCTAAAAATTTTTGAATTTCTTCGTTGAAAAAAAATATTATTTATTAGTTTTGTTTTCAAAGGAAACGTCCTTAAAATTGGCACTTATTTATTTCGTATGCTTTCTCACAATTCTACAAAGTTTAGTCAAAATCGGATGACTATAGCATATAGCTGCAGTACGAATGATCGGTCGAAAAAGACGTTCTAGTAAAAATACTTTATTGTATTAAATGTAATCGCCTCCAATGATTCCACTACGTTTCTTCAAAATCACACATCTATATAGTATTGCTCCCATCGAAAAGTAAGTTCCGAAAAAGAGTCTTAGGGCCGATTTCTCAAAGGTTCCGGTTGGCCAACCGCCGGTCAAATTTGTTCCTCCTCATTTGGTTTTCTCAACAGCAGTTTCATCTGATATCGATAAGTTCCTATCGCTGCATTAGGGTGACCAGACACGGTCAACAAATTTGGTATTTTTGTTAGCGATTTTTAAATGTTATTGAGTGCTGCTGGAAATATTTTTGCGAAAAATTTATTAAAATTGATTGCGATGAATCAAAAGCAATAGATGGGGAGACACTTGTTTACCTGCACGGCTTATCAAAGGAACGCTGACTACACAGAAGTCAGCTGCAGTGATAAGGAAGTTGCCACATGCATAAGGACGTAGCGGCGCCAAGTCCTGCTAACATTCCTAGTCACAACAAATTGAATCTCAACTGAAGTCAAAAAAAAATATTTTACATGTGGATTTTGACAACCTGAATCATTGAACAAATGTGGCATCTTCCAGATCAGAACTCTCTGTAATCTCTTGCATTTTTAATCGTTGCTCTGCTTCTTCAAATTCCATTTCCATTGCGTGGAGTTGAAAGTTCGTTTATTCATAAACATTTAGTGGCAGCAAATAATTAAATAAACAAATCAAATGTTAGAGCCAGCTGTTTGTATAACGATAAAATATATCGATAATTCCATCGGCACTGAACTCGCGGTAAACTTTAACCAGTGCTTGAGCAGCGGTTGCGCCACACACAGCAAGAGACACGCAAATTCGGTTAAACTGCCTGTCAAGTTGACTAACCGCACATTGAGAAATCGGGCCTTAGTTAGAAAAACTTTTTTGTTTTGAATGGAGGCTGCAAAGGTATACAAAACTTCGAGCCGAAGTTAACTTTCCCTTATATTTTTTCTTTTTTTTTCTCTCTTTTGATTTGATTTTCCGTACATAAGTTGCTGTTATGCCGTTGGTGTGTGCGCTTGATCAGGCTTCGTACGATGCGTGCTAGTATTTACGTATGTTTACGTTGCCGAAACGATGATCGATGAACTTTATGTCGACAATTGACTAAAATGTGAAAAACACCTCTGTGGCGAGCATACAATTGTGCTTTATGCCAATTGCTCAAAACGAAAAGTGTCATTCCTGAAACGTGCAAGTTTTTAGTTCAAAGTAATACTTTTTAGACTTCCGTAAACACCTTGACCTTGAGCCTGCTAACATTCACTTTGACTTACGTAAACAGACTAAAACAACTTATGCACTGTTGTTTAAAAAGCGATGGTTACCTAATTGAGCTGGCAAACTTTCGATTTCACTCTCGATATATCGTTGTGTACCAAAGCAGCATGCGCGCAAAAAACGCGGAAGACATCCTGAACAGACAGACGCTTTTGAAAGCATTGGCTTTCATACAAATGTGACGAAGACCATAGAGGAAGACCGTAGAGGAAGACCATAGAGGACACAAACTGCAGGTTTACTTAGCATATAGGTCGTAAAACCAGTCAAAGAACTATATTTATTAATAGGGATTCTTTATCGAGTGGCCCGGTGGCTCAGCGGCTTGTGAGCGCGACCGCCATGCAAGAGGTCGTGGGTTCGATCCCGCCTCGGAACATCTAATGAAAAGTTTTTTCTTTGAATAAACTTTACACCCGGTCACCCCTCTCTGCTGTTGGCGCCAGCTTTGTAGTAATTAGCCATGCAAAAGCTTCTCAAACTGCCGTTCGGACTTGGCGTTAAACTGAAGGTCTCTTGTGCGAGAATTAGAAAGGCACAAGCCAAGAGAAGCACGGCTTTGGCCCTTTGGGGCTGTGTGAAGCCATTTTACCATTCTTTATAGATCCGCCAAAGGATTGGTAGAATCAGATGAACGATAGTCGAGTTTTAAGGAAAACAAACAACTATGATGGGCAGCACCAGCCGCAACGGCGATGGGCAGGACTTCACATACCTTAAAAATAGCTTCGGTGGGTACAGAGTATATTATGGTGGGGCTTGACCGACTTTCTTTCTTGTTTTTACGAGAATTTATATGTGCATTTAACTTTACTTCTCATGGCAAAAAGCTTGCGGTTTGGCAAATTAAATTTGGATCAGTAAAATTCCCAAAATGACGACGCAATAACATTGCATTAACCAATTAAAATCAGTTCAACTTTTATGATATTGGCGGCTGTTTGTTAAGCTGCGCCTATATTTTTTAACGAAACATTCCACACAAGATATACATCCCCTTAAATATGGGAAGGGAATTATATGAATGTTAAATGAATGGGTCTGGTCTTCGCTTAGAAGCAAATTATGAGATAATACTTTATTTCTTCAACAAAATCCTTGGATCGCCTTAGTAATTCTATTTGGTTTTCCTACCCGTTACTTGCAGAGTAAAAAGGGTATACTAAAGTTGTGCAAATGTTTGAAACAGGCAGAAGGAAGCATCTCCAACAGCATAAATATTCTTGATCAGCATCAACGGTAGAGTCAAAATAGCCCTGTCCATCTGTCGATTCGTCCGAGTCCGTCCATCTGTCTGCAAGAACACCCTGATCTCAGAGACTAGAAGAGCTAGAGCAACCAAATTTTGTATGTAGATTAGAGTTGTCTGCACGCAGATCAAGTTTGTTTCCAATTTTACCACGCCCCTTCCCCTTATAATTGATGTGCCCAATATCTATGGTCCCTCAAATTTCCATAAAAATCGGATAATAAATGACAGTTATAGAAGTTATAAAAGACGTTGCATCTCTTTCGGATATAATATTGCTACATTATTCTGATAGGTTTACATTAATGTCAATACTCTGTTAATTAACATAAGGAAAGGCTATAAAACTTTAATTCCCTAAGTAACGCGTATATCGAAGTCGGCCAGGGCCGACTTTAACTTTAGAGAGAGCCGCTATATTTAGTTTTGAAGTTAATTTTAAGTCATTCTTTGAAGTCCTCTGGTAACATATTGGTTTTAAAAATTTTTAAAATGTTGGAATGGATTGGTTTGTTGAATAGGCTTGTTAAGAGAACGAAGAATTCTGGCAATTCTAAACTATTTAGCTATCAAAAATATCGAATGGCATCACTATCGAAAGTCAGATCTATTGCCTATATAGAACTGTTTCAAGAATCTTCCGACTCTATCTCGCGGCTGTTGATTTTTAAGGCCCGCCAAAAGTATCATCACGGCACCAAAGCGACAATTATTGTTGCGCATATCTCTCGATGTTCGATCGAGTGCTTCTTATGTAAGTTTGTGCGCCATCGTGCGCTCATCCAATATGATCAATTCTAAATTTGTAACACATTTTGATGTCTGAGTGCTTTGAAATGTAGCAAACAGTATTTTCGTTGAATTGCAAGCCCGCAGAGTTCCAATTTGGTTCAGTCGCTTTCAAGTTTTAAGTCTATAAACTTGAAAACTCAATACAGCTGAATAAATGTAAACAATTCACTTTTTTTTAACAGTGTAAAAATTCAAAGTCACAATGCAGCAGCATTAGCAGCGGCTACAGGTCGGCTCGTGCCCGTCAACAGCCAAATCACAATTTGACTTTAATTAATTGTTGGGCCCGGCATTTTGCTGATTCTCTGAATGAACGAATCAGCCGCATATATCCATAGCGACAACTGCGCTTCGCTGGGCCACTAATTCGATTTCGATTTCGATTCAACTGCGGGAGAAAGGCCTGACCCACATCAGGTGATTTCTGGGCCCTACAAATAACTTCTAATTGGGATATTTAGAGTTGCTCCGAATCACATGCTATCGTGACACGATTCCGCGGCCAATCAGCAACAAAAACTGAGCATAAAATTGACTCTTATGCTGGCTTTTCTAACAGCAGAAAGTCTAATCACATTGTGGGGACAGAAGAGGCAATAACAATGGAGACGACAGCCGAGATGATGCTGATGGAGACCGAAAGCCATAAGAAAAATAATCGTAAAAGTGAGAGTTTCCACTTCATAATCACTTTTGATTTTGGGATTTTTTTCTCTTTTTGTGTCTTTCTTTCGGTGAAGTTTCGAGCCAGACCGAATCATGAAATGCAAATATCCAGCCACGCCCCGGATTGTGTAATCCTCCCCAGATGGTAACTGCGCTTGCCAAAAGTTCCAAAACGAAAGCACTTCACTCAGCTCCGCTCTGCCTTTAATTGCTTGGGTTTCACTTTCAAAGCATTTCAATTTCATTTCATTGCGAAAAAAAAATGAAATAAAAATTTGTCGTTATCATAATTATGATCAAACCAACTGGCATTTCACTTTCGTTATTGTCAACATTTTGTTCTTTTGTTCAAGGCAAGCGGGCTCTTTGTAATCGCCAACCAAGTTGGCTCGTTGGTTGGCTATTGCTGTTGGCTCCCTCGTCCGTTAATATGTGGACAATAAAAGTGGCAAACTGACAACTTTCACACATCTGCCGATGCCGCTGGCTGCATATGACACTTTTACTGCTTTCGGCCCAGGCCCAGATCCATTCCGCTCCGCATTAGCGATTGTATTATTCAATGTCAAGCCTGGCCAACACGTTTGGCCATATTAAATTATGAACTGACATTAAACATATACCAGCTCGTGTATATTGCAACACTTTCACACACGGTGCCTGCCTGCCTGCCTGCTCGCCTGCCTCTGTGCAGTGAAATGGGCGGCCTGCGGCAAGCCAAATCCGTGAAGTGTGCATTGACCCAAGGCAAGTGCCCACCGCAAACCGGAAAACAAGCGCGCAAGGTGGGCGCTAGTTGAAACCACAATACCAAAATCGGTTCAAACCAGCCGCAGGCGCAGCAAAAGCCAACTGCAGCTCAAACATTGTGGCAACCGAATAAGCCAAGCCACGAAAGGCTGCTGCTGGGTTGATGTAAAACTTATCGAGGCTTCGACATTCCCAGTTGCAACCAAGATGGCAATGAACCTTTTGTGTTAGTTTCTGGCATCTTATCCTAGGTACATAATGAGGGTAATCACTTGCTTGGATAACTTTTAAATGTTGAAAGTTGCTAACTGACAAATACGAAGTCCAGTATCTCGATCTATAAAGACCCTGCATATAGGTCGATATTTTTCAAATTACCAAATCGATCAACAAAAATTTGCCTTACTGTTACATATTTGATTTATCTAGTCTCAAAATAACCATAAATTAATACATAGTCTCAAATTATCGATTAATTATCGATATATCGGCTTACCGAGTTAACAGACTTTCGAACTTTCATAATTTTCTAAAATCTATCTGTAAAACACCGCTATCAAATATAAATTATATTCTAACTTTTGTATTAATCATTGCTAGTTCCCGTTGTAATCGATAATCAGGGTAGCTAACAACTCCGGAGTTATGACTGGTTCGGTTCGGTGGTTCACAAAGACTTACAACATAGATTCTTAAGCTAATTTTTCACTGCTTCGGCTCGGTTTCGTGGTTCACAACTCACAACTCACTACAGTGTCTTTAATGTATCAATTTGTTACAAAACAGGCGGTTTAAAATTTCCTATGTTTATGGCTAAGTTATAAATTGTAATATTCCCAATTGTAAAAAAAAAGTATAGCAGGTTGTCTGTTTAGCTATTTTGAGGGACTCCCAAGCTACTCATAAGAACACTGAACCTATTTTGAAAAAAGTGTTTTCAAAAAAATTTCAATTTATTCAGAAAAATATAGATCTTCTTATTGCCAAAATTTAAGTGCATATCTTAAATATTGCAAAATATGTCTCTAAGTCACTTAGACAAAGCTTACTATGGAAATGAACATTCTGTCATCTAATCGAAAAAAAAAAAAAAAACTGTCATACTACATCAACCTTAGATGTTAAAGATTCCTAAAAAAAAACTCTCCTTAAGTTTAAAAAAAAGTGGTATATAAGGTACTAAAAACATTTTTTTAAAAAAATCTAAGATCGGTTCCACATTACCAATTCATATACCAAAGGGCCGACACATTCCAATAAGAGGCGAGTGCTTGCCAAGGTCATGTCTCCCACACACTTTTCGAAAAACTTGAAAAAAATACATCGATTTATTCCAATGTGTTCCTCAAGTATTAACTCATATTTAAAGCATGACTTTATATACTTATATCGAATAAAAATATATTCGTTTCTTATAAAGCTGGTGGCTTTGTAAATACAAAATTGAATTATGTCGCCAGGTGTAACCATAAATGGGACTTTGATCCCCAAAGTAGGCTTCATCAAGCTACTTCATTTGAGCTTGCACTCAAAACTGTTGCCTAATTTAGTGCCGACAAAGCTTTGATCAGAAGCCCAGCAATCCAACTTTAAGCTTTCTGTTAAAAAGCTAACGATCAAGTTTACTGCAAGCACAACACTTGCTTAGCGTAAAGCTGAGCTTAAAAATATAAGAGGAAGCTTACGGCATACTTTAAGGTGGCAAAACGAAATTGCAAGGCCGCTAAAGTAAATTATTTGAATTTAAGGTGCAAACTATTTTGAAGCTAACTTACTTCCAAGCTTTTTCCAAGCTTTTTCTTAAAGTATATGAAATAAGAATATGCCAATAAAAAGGACGATTTAATTAAAAAAAAAGTTTTCCTCATTCGAACTTGTTTTTCGACTGATCGTTCCTATGGGAGCTATATGCTATAGTCATCTAACTTTGACCAAACTTTGTCGAATTGTGTAAAAGTATATAAATATAAGTGTGAGCCAATGATAAGGACGTTTTCATTACAAACAAAAAAGTTTTTCTCTCTGCTTTCCCTCTGCAAGGGTATAAACACTTTTTTGTTTTGAATGGAAATGTCCTAAAAATTGGCATTTATTCATTTGGAGTGCTTTCACATAGTTCTACAAATTTTGGTCAAAATCGGATGACTGTAGCATATAGCTGCATTACGAATGATCGGTCGAAAGTGACACTTATTTTATATACTTTTACACAATTCGACAAAGTTTGGTCGAAGTTGGATGACTATAGCATATAGCTCCCATAGGAACGATCAGTCGAAAAACAAGTTCGAATGAGGAAAACTTTTTTTTTTAATTAAATCGTCCTTTTTATTGGCATATTCTTATTTCATATACTTTAACATATTTCTACAAAGTTTTATCAATATCCGATGACTCTAGCATATAGCAGCAGTAAGAATGATCGGTCGAAAAAGAAGTTCTAGTGAGAAAAACATTTTTTTTTAAATGGAATCTCACCCAAATTTCGTAATTAACAGTGTATTATGCTTTTCCATGATTTCACTCAGATTGGTAGAAATCGGACATCTTTATAGTATAGCTCCCATAGAAAAGTAAGGTCCGAAAACTAGAGTTAGTTAGAAAAACTTTTTTGCATTTACATGCTAAATACTATACTTGTTAAGAAGAGACTAATTACATATTTTGCAAGTCCCCCTTGAAAAGATCCTGCTTACGCCACTGCTTTGAGCATTCTCGTTACAGATCTGTTATACTGTAATCTTATAACTATAGGCGGTAAAATATCGGTAACGGGCGATAGGGTAAAAGTCCTAGTGTACCCAGATGACCTAGTCCTTGAGCTTGACTCTCTGTGAATTTTATGGAACATGCTGCTTTATCTTTACTCTTAAAGTTTCTTAAGGGGGCTAACTGTCATCAGAGGTAGGATCTTATTAGAAGAAACGAGTAACATCGTTTGCATACTTCTGAAAGGATAGTCGTAATATCACTACTGTGTGTTTTGTTTGTATGCCTGTTCTGGATCGATTGTCTTGTTATATAATTCTACCTTGTCAAAATACATAGTTTGAAGTATTACATCCGGGTTTCCTTACAATTGGGAGATGTTGTCAAAGCTAACATGTCATTTAAAACTCATCTCCAGCTGAAACAGTTTGCTGGGAAAACAAAATCATGCTATTTGCTTGGGGTTTCCCTAAATAGGACAAAATGGTAAAGCTTTTTCGATTATTTCTAATCGAAGCTTCTGTTGTTACCTTCCTGGCTGCTAAGTAGATTTTAGTGTTTTAAAATATGGAAAACTTGAGCACACGAAAATATCGTTAATTTTGAGATAAATCACTCGATTACGTGGAAGAGATCACATCGGCAAATTTTGCAAAGATTTACACTCTAATTGACAGGCAGAGAAACTACTATTCTACGGACTCCTTTTTAAACCATTTCGTTCATGAATTTTTGTTCACAAAACAAGTCCAACGTTCACGGCAAAACACCAGCACTGGTCACACTACATTACTACAAATCTGGTGATTTTTTTGAGTTTATGCTGCTTTGAAATCCCCAGGCAGTTATAGCAACTCAAATGATAGAACCGGGAGGTTATTAAACCTCCTGTTAAGTTGACCAGCCTCTTTTGTGGTGTTGTGTTCTACTATTAATGTTATCTGAAAACATAACATGACCTCTATCCGGCGTAAACTTGCTAATAAGAATATGAAATTTGTCTCAAAATCTGTCACATTGTATAACCAAAAGGTTCACAAAAAATTACCAATATTGTTCGAAAATTGAACCCAATGAGTTACCAAAATGAGACCGCGATATTCCCAAAATATGACAGAGATGTTCCAAAATTGTTCCCAAAATGTTGCCAAAAAGAGCGCCAAGTGGTCTTAAAACGTTACCAAAATGCATCTAAAAGAAGACCGAAAGTTTGTAAAATGAGCCCAAAATGTTCCCAAGTTGAGCCCAAAATGGTATTAACGCAACACCGAAACGATAATGAAGATCGAACAATGGGTCTTAAAATAGAGTTCATGAAATGACACCGCCGTTCACAATTCACGAAAAAGCGGGATTACTCTACTTTTGTCAACGAATGGTCTTGATTTCGGTAGATTTTGAACGGATTTTTTTCTGAGTGTCCTTGTGGGATAATCACAATTTCCGAAACAAAACAGACTTAGCCTAAAAACAAATATATTTAAAATGCAGTTTTTGACTGGCTCGAGGTCTTGTTATGCTATTCGCATTACTTTAAAAAGCAGTCACAAATGTATTTAAGCTAACTAGAGTTGGCGAAATCATCAACAAACAAGGCGAACAAAAGAGGGTTCGATGGTGCACAATTACATCGTTTAGCTTAGCTCTGTTGAATTAATTGACTTGGGTTGCAGCTTTACGTCATCAATAGAAACCGTGGACTCTCTTGTTTTTCGAAATGGGCTTTTAAGAACTAGCGGATCGATTTGTTTTAGTACAGATGCTTTCTGATAATGCAGAACCGAAGCCAAAATTGAAAAACAAAACAATTTGATTTTGATTAGGTTATAGCCTTTATCCAACAGGACAATGTAAGTCTTGGAATTTAAGTCAAGGCGCTAAGATTTATTTTATCCGATTAGTAGTTAGGTTAGATTAGATCTACCATCTACCATCGATTACTATTCATATGTTTTTTAAGAATCTGGATAATACATTAAGAGTTATCCAACAGAAACCACTTCAGCAGATCCTTGGGGACACAATGGCAGTGAAGTAACTTCCTGTTGAGGCGTATACGATTGGCATCGTATTGAAAGTTTTACCTACCTCCAGCTTCAACATAACTTTAAGTGACAAGGTATACACACAATGCCACAAGCAGATGTAACAAGAAAAGGTCTAAGCAAGGAATTAAGTACTTCAATCGATACTGGCCGTAAAGTACTCTCTGTCAGGTAAACAAAACTAGAAAATAAAAAACCGCAATTCACGACACTTTCATTTTTTAACCATATTTTATTGGTTTTTTTTTTTTTTTTGGGGAATGACTGCGTGATTGTGATTGACACTTTGGAAATGACTCCGTTTTACCCCCTGGCATTGTTTGTCCGTGCATTAACAATTGATGTTTAGGCGTGACAACATCAATGGGCAACTACTTAGAAATTTCACTTAACAAACAACCGAAAAACAGTACGAGAAACCGAGTCATGGGAGAGTCGGTCAATACAGAGAAACAGTGCTATAAACGGCAGCAAAAAGCAGAATGTTAGATGCTAAACAAAACGCTTCGCTTGGCGACGCTTCGGCCCAAATGAGCATAGAAAACGCTTAGAAAAGGCAGACGGCGACACATTAATTGCTGACGCGTCTGTCTGAAGAAAGCCGAAGGCAACGGCCGACGCACAGCATCCTGGTAACTGGGTCATATTCATAAGTAAAGCACCCATCAGAAGCGGCAGAAGCGGCGGCAGTCAAGTGCCGTTGCGGCGGGCAACTGCAGTTATTTTGGGCACACGAACTTTCTTCCAATTGAGGTGCTAAGCACCGCGGCAACTGTTGCAGCAGGTGCAAATGGGCGGGGGTAAGTGGCCATTGTTGTTGGCCATTGAACAGCATTGAATGAGCCAAAATGCGCGTAGCTAAATGTTTACTTTATTTTTTAGCAAATTGTTTTTGTGTTTTTTTTTTTTGTGGTATTCTGGGCTGAGCAGAAGAAAGTGCAGTGGAAAATGAAAGAAAAGAAGATGGAGAAATAAGTGGGTGAAATTTGTAGATAAAAGAATGATATGAAATGAAAGTTAACCCATGCAAATTTTTGTCTAGGGCCAGAGACAATGAGGCGTATGAGTGATGTTTTGAAAGGAAAAGTTGAGTTTTGGTTTGATTTTTTTGTACATGTTTGAATTATTATTTGATTCTTTGATTTTGCAGCATTTGTTTAAACGGTACAGTAGAGGGGAAAGGGGGGGAAGGGAAAAGAAAGAGATAGATGAAAGATAGTTACAGTTTTGTGTAGAGGTGGTGAGGGGGACACAGGCTTTGATTGATGGGCGCGACTAGTTACAGTCCATAAATCAAAGGCTTAGCCCAGGAAATGTAGAGACAGAGTGAAAGAGTCAGTGAAATGACAGAGTTAGACACAGGGAAAGATAGATGAGTGTTGTGTGTATAGATTGGGGTGTGGCTTGGTATGTGTTTTTGTTGTTGTTGTTGTTGTTGTGGGTGGATTGTCTTCTATGGAAAGGCACTTGGTGTTGGGGCTGTTGGCCCCAAACTCTCGTTTCTCGTTTCAAATTTAAATAAATTAAAATAAATAATTTATAAATTAATTATAAATATAGACATTAATTAACTGGTCATCATTTTAGCGAATGTTTTCTCTCTCCTTCGTCCTTGATTTAGCTTTTCGGAATGCTCCCAGGGGCTTACCGCCTGGCCTGCTTGTAACCCTGATAGGCAATGGTCTGGGCCACCGGTGAGCTGTAGGCACCGTGCGTATCCCAGCCGGAGCTGCTGCCGCCCGAGGACCAACCACCGCTGGAGCCGCCACCGCTGCCCGAGGACCAACCACCAGTGCTGGCAGCCGATGAGCCCGAGTTCTTGCCACCGAACAGTCCACCCAGACCGCCCAACAGACCACCTGCACCGCCGCCCGAACCGCCCAGACGGCTGAGACCGCTGGAAGCGCCGGCAGCCAGAGCCATGAAGAAGGCAATCACTGACACCACCAAAGCCTTCTTGGCCAGGAACAACAGTCCGAAGATGGAGCCCACACCCAGTATGGCAATCTTGGCACCAACTCCCAACAGTATGGGCAGGAACTTCTTCAGCAGCTTCTTCTTGCGGGTACGTGACTCCACCACCAATTCACGCAGATCGGCCTTGATGTCATCGGGAATGGCACGGGCCACACTGCGAGCCGCGTTGGCGAAGTTGAAGTTCAGCGAGCGCTCGGCAAAGAAGCTCTTGGCATTGTCCATGAAATAGTTGCCCATTTCGGCGGTGCGGGCCTCAACACTGGGAGCGGCCTCCACGGCCAGGGAGTTATCCAAAGACTTGCCCTGACGTCCCTCATTGGCCTTGACCAGTGAGACGCCGCCGAAGAGTTCGATTTGTGGGTTATCAAAAACGGATTTGGCCTTGCGGAAGAGCTGCAGAGAAGAGAAGAAGGGGAGACACAAGTGGGGGCACAAATTAGCACAAAGTAATCCAATTTTCGCTGAGTGTAATGTTCTTTAGTCTCTCTTTTTGATTGATTTGTCACTTTCACTTTCACTTTGCTTTGCTGTTTCACTTTTCACACTTTTCTCTGGGAGTAATCCTTGTAATCCGTACCGTGAGCTGTAGACACGAAATGGAGTCAGCCTCCAGGCATTTGGCAAATGCACCCGACTGCTCCTCGCCGGCCTTGACAGGATCGGCCGAGATGCCCGCTGCCAAGAGCAGGACACATGCGCTGACAATGAAGAACTTCATGGCTGTGATTTGTTTGAATTCCTGGAGCACCACCGAAATCACTGGAGTGTTCATTCGAATGGAACAAGCTGCGGTTTGATAACTTTTCGATGCTGTCAGGCTGTTTTTAAAGAGTTTCCAAGCAAACGTAAAATTATGTAAAAAGTGCGGCCGAGGCAGCGGCGCCGGCAGCAGCGAGCACCGCGCATCGAATAATGAGAGGGCATCAAGCTCCCTACGCGGGAGAGAGCGCGCTCTCACACTAGGCAGCAGCAGCAGCAGCATCAGAGCTTAGAAGACGAGCATTAGGTGAGCTTCCGCATCCAAAGAAAGTCCATGGCTACGTCGCAGCAGCAGACGCTGACGCTGCCTAGGGCCTGATGAGCGCGCGCGAGAAAGTTGACTCAAGGTTGTCTCTTCGCTCTACCTCTCTTGGGGCACTCTCGCACACACACACACAACAGCCACTGCCAGAGCGGCCTTTTGTTTGGTTCTATGTATGGGGGGCTGCTGGTAGCTTCACAGATTACAACACATGAGGTGATAAACAGGTGCTACGCAGCTTACACCCTGCCTCCTGCCCCCTGTCCCCTGTATGTGTGCCATATTCTTCTGCTTTTGTTAATTTTTGACGCTTTTGTTTTTTTTTTTGGCCGCAAGAAATGAAAGTTGTGTGTATTATATTTTCATACTACTGTTATTTTTTGGGCCCCCCCTTGGTCCGCGAGTGTGTGTCATCTTCGTTTTGGCTGTGCTGCAGGGTAAGCCGGGGCAGGGGCCACTGGGCAGTTTTTGTTTATCGCCTTGAAATTACTTTTCATTTTCATTTGTTGTTGTTATGCAACATAGTTTTGTGGTTTTTTGGTTCACAAATTATGCAATTAGGTGGCCAGGATTCTCACAGATTTGTGTGAGTCATAAGTGAAATTTAATGATAAGCACGTCCTGTGCTTCGTCTCAATAATCATAAAAATATTTAAGTAAGAGCGCTGCAATCGCCTGCCACGACTACAAAGTACCCTGTACCCTTGACTTACGCCTTTGATTGGTCAGTAAGGCAGCTGCAAAGCTGCTGGCTAACGAGAGCGGCGAATTTTTTACAGGGCTTTACCAATTAAGGACCACAATTTGAGCATATGCACCTGGAATGTCCGCACCTTCAAAGGGAAGTTGCTGATATCGGGATGGGGAAAAACTGATTCCTAAACGAACCGCTTAGAATTGATTCAGCTCGGTTTTAAGCGACATAAATACATTAATCTTTAGTTCTAAAAAGAAAACCCAAATATAACCACATAAAATTTATGTACCCTTCTTCTTCTTCTTTGGCGTGATGATAAAATCACAACCGTTTAACGGTCTCGGCCGCTGCGATCAATTTCCGCCACTCTTAGGCGAGCTGCATTCAGTGGGTCACCCATCCAGCTTCAAAATATCTTTCCTTACCTGGTCTCCCCATCTCATCTTCGGTATTTTACTGGAGCTTTATCATCCATACGCAGCCGCTGTTGTCTTAAGCCCTTTATTAGGTTAGTGTCCCCATGGAGCTCGTACAGTTCGTGATTCATTCGGATGCGAAATTCGCCGCCAACTTTAAGAGGTCCATAAATCCTCCGAAGAACTTTTCTCTCAAACACTCCAATTGCCTCCTCATCCGCTTCTGTTATTGTCCATGTCTATGCGCCGTATAGCAGGACTGAGCGCAATTTTCGTTTTTCGAGAGAGGGTTATGCTCTTGAACTCCTTACTGAGACCTTAGTAACATCGGTTTGCAAGGGTAATTCTTTTCGGAATTCCAGATTGATGTTGTCACTGGTTATCATCGTTCCAAGGTAGACCAAGTCCTTAACAATCTTGAATTTGTATTCTCTCATTGCAACAGCTTGTCCGACATGAGTAGACTCTCTGCGCGTTGGTTGTATTTACTTCGTCTTATACTTATTTCAGAGTTTTAAATGATTCTCTATCTCTGAGAGCGCCTCAGCTTCGCTTCTGCCGATGATATCAATATCATCGGCATATGCAAGTAGCATGTTATCTTTGGTAAAGAGGGTGCCCGTTCTATTAGTATTTGGTCATTGGCGGAGTATATACTCCATAAGCAGATTAAAGATGTCACACGATAATGTGTCATCCTGCCTAAAACCATTTCTGGTATCGAAAGGCTCGGAGAGGTTCTTTCCTATTTTGACGGAGCTTTTTGTGCTTATCAACGTAATCATGCTAAGTCGAACGTACTTTGCTGGTATACCAAAAGTAGACAGGGCTTCAAAGAACTTTGACCTTATTGGAGTGTCAGAGGCAGCAAAAAGGTGGTGGGTGTCGATCTGTCTCTCTTGGGTCTTTCTCAGCATTTGTCGTAATGAGAATATTTGGTCTGTGGTGGATTTGCCAGGTCTAAAGCCATACTGATTAGGTTTACAGTTCGCTCGTTCTCGTGTTTAGACGTTCTCATAGGATGACTGACAGAACCTTAGAGCAATGGGAAGGAGACTGATCCCGCGGTAATAATAATGGATAATGGAACAAACTGCAGGGTCTCCTTTTCATACTCGTAGAGTAAAAAGTTTATACAAAAGTCGTGCAAGTTTATGTAAAAGGCAGAAGGAATCATCTCCGACCCCATAAACTTTATATATTCTTGAACAGCATCGACAGCCGAGTCGATATAGCCATGTCCGTCTGTCCTTTTGTCTGTACGAACACCTAGTTCTCGGAGACTAGAAGAGCTAGAGCAAACAAATTTTGTATGTAGACTCCTATTGTCTGTACGCAGATCAAGTTTATTTCAAATTTTGGCCACCTCTCGCCCCCCCACAATAAAAAATGTTGAATAACTCCAACAATTTTAAAGTTATCAAACTCATATTTTGCAGTGTAGTGTATGTGCCCAATATCTACAATCTCTGAAATTTTCATAAGGATCGGACTATAAATACCGCCCCCTATTGGTCCTAGGGTGGGATCGCCGCTCACTTTAGCCAGCAGCATTGCTGCAGCAGCGCTCTGTTTCCAGGGGTTACCAGGGGGATGTGTGAGTCGACATCCTTATCATAATTCGCATTTTTAAACTTCTTGAGGTTCTCATTAGGAGAGTTTTCAAGCCGTTTAATTACACATGTGTAGATGAGCAAAAGTCGTGATTTTATTTGATCTACTGGCTTGTGTGGAGCACGAATTTTAGTTAAACTAAAACAACCTGGACCTGGACTGCAAATCTGATTTCAACCGAACTGGTTCGAGCACGGGGTTCTGAAGTTCCGTTTGTGAACCGAACATTGAGCTGAACCAAGTGTGCAAAAATAACTAAACCTAAGCCTGCTCCGGACCTAATCAATGTTTTGGACATCTCATCAATGTAGACGACTTAAAGTTTTACATTTACATTTTCTCACTTCAAGAACAATTTTTTTATATAATAGTACCAAAAAACGTTCTCGGAGTGCACTTCATCTCCTTCTTCCTCCAGTGAGCTGCTGCACCCAAATAGTGCAAAGTGTTTCCTAATGTGGCATCCTTTTCCAGTATTCCAGGCACTTTAAGATTTTGAGGAAGAGTTCGGGGTGTTATCGGGGTTAGCGCATTAATAAAGAATTTCGCAATATTTTCATCACATTCGTTGCGGAAGTAGTTTCAATTATTCATTCATTTTATTTTTACAAACTTGTTTTTGATTGGATAAACACATTCGCTTGTATTTCTAAAGCCTTGTTCTCAATTTCACTCCCACAAAAGATGTGTGATTAACTTCCACAGAAGTTATGTGATTTAAAGACCAAATCCAGTCCAAAACCCGGTTTAAAAACACAAAGTTTTGTGGAAGTGAAATTGAGATCAAGGATGATTACGGTAGTTACTTAAACTACATTTTATTTTCAAATCTTCATATCCAGATGATTCGTTAAAAGAATCATGCCAAATTTTAGCTACTTTCCTGCTTAATATACCCCTTCCTACACCACCAGTACCGGGTATTCAAAAAATAACGTCTGCTGCCGCCTGACTTTGCAATTGTGACACATTAGTCAACAATTTGAGCTCAGCAAAAGTGCAAATAACACAACGCGCTTCAATTGCTCAAGTGAAATGAAAGAGAAATTACACGAAAAGCAAACAAAAACGGATACGCGAGATGCGAGATAGATGGACTGGATGGATGGGACGTTTGGAATGCTCGGGTTGAGGCTGGCGTCAAAAAACCAAATTCACGAGTTGGAAAAAGTCAACATCAGTCGCTGACTTCTTCTTCAGATTCAAGGTGAATGCAACGGATGACACCCGACACCCTTCAGCAAAACGGATCTCTGGGCAGCTTACGAAATCGCCCGAATCATCATCATCATCATTGTCATCTTCAGGTGGCCAAAGGGGCGTATGAGCAATTTGCCACTACAATTTAATCAGCTTTCGATGCTCGGTGTGACGTCAATGGCGGTAAAAGTGTAATTTCGTAACCAGCAAAACAAAAGGGTGCAGCATCCATCCACAAGAGAAAAGCACCAAATTGAATCGTGGTATTGGATTTTCACCGGTCGGTCAGTCGTGCCTAAATTTTCGAGTGCAGAGCTGCCGTTGCACATCCGTTTTTGTTTTGTTTTTGTTTTTGTTGTTACTACCAACTTATGTTGGTTCACGCGTCGATCGCGTTCAACGGCCAACGGCCATTCATGCGAAAAGTAGTCGGCCAAGTGTCGACGGTTTTTATGAATGAATTTTGCCGTAGTTGAACGTTGCTGTGGTTGTTGTTGCTGTTGATGTTATTTATGGCTGCAGTGTAAACACATTTCCAAATGCTTTAACGCTCACAAAAACAATGCCTGGCTCGCATGCCAGCCAAGCGTTACATCAGAAAACCGAACCCAAGCTACTAAAATTGAGGTACAGTGGTTTCTATGCATGCAACACACATTTGCCCGTAAATGTTTACTGGGAAAACCGAAAAACGTGCACCAAACAAATTGTCCTTAATTGTTGTTTACTTTTTTTAAAAAGAGCTCTACCTTAACCTGTAGGCCCGGTAAAGAGTTGATGGTTTTCTGGAATGCGGCAGACTATTCATAGACCATTGTTCAGTTATGTAGTTGCGCACTGCGCACCATGAAAAAAATTTGTGATTTTTCTTGATTAATTCAAGGTTAAAGAGCAATTTTCATTGCGATATTTTCTTTCCCCAAGTCTCTGTAAAGGCCTTAATTATGATTTAAAAGATATAAATTTCATGTCCGATTAAAAGAGGCTTCGAAAATGAGTTAAACATATGCTCAACTCGAAAATGATTGAAAATAGGACTCGAAAATTACACGTATCCCATCAGGAAAACGGGTTAAAATGGACTCTTCGAGAAGTACCATTTTCTCGCGACAAAAGTATCTTTTGTGGCCGGTGTGGTGCAACGGGTAGTGTGTGTGCCTGCTGTGCAAGAGATCGTGGATTCAATCCCGCCTCAGGACATCTTAAAAAACAAATCTTATACACCCGGCCACCTTCACTAGCTGTTGGCGTCAGCTTTTGAAGTACCAGCCTTGAAAAAGCTTTTGTTAAACGGTAAGTCCTTTTGTCTTCTGCGAAAATTAGAAGCACACAAGCCAAGAGACTGAGAGGCTTTGGCCTTTTGGCGCTGTGTCAAGCCATTTTACAAAGCACATATCTGACATAGGAACGATCGTTTGAATAACTAGCTTTGGGGAGAAAAACTCGCCAGACTTTAATATATCAGATGAATATATCGGAAAGCTGTCATATGAAAATCTGGCTAGCCAAATGGTTATAGAGATTCTGATGTCGTGCTCAATTCACCAACTTTAATACTTATTAACTTTAATGGCTTAATACAAATTGTTGGTTGTTTGTTCGTGGGCAGCTCCGAGTGCAGGCCGCTGCCGCAAGTCCTACACACATTACTGCTCTTGCTTGAGATGAGAGAAGATAAGCTGAGATAGTCATCGATAGATTGTTCTTGATCATCGTAATTAGTGTGGCCAGAACCGCCACAGTAGGCCCTCCCCAGTGACCTAGTACTGGGAGCAAATGTATATGATGGGTTGAAGCTACAGATTCCGTAGTACTATGCATGTGTACAAAGTACGAATTCGCGTAGTTGTGTCGATAGTTTCCTCTCGTTGAGGATATAGGTTTGAGTAGTTGCTTTGAATGGGGGTCGATAAGAGAGTTCGTTCAAGCCGGGATGATGTTGCCTCTCGTTGAGGTGCCTCGGTTGAGCACCCTAAGTTGAGGGTGAAGATGCCTTTCGTGATCGCGGAGAGCTTCGTGTTGTTTCAGTTGGAGACTGTGCTGATCTGGTTCGTAGTACTAGACACGATTTAACCAGAATCGATAGCTGGATGTCGCGTGTTGGCGACAACCGTTTAAGTTACACTACTGTACCGTGGACACTGAACCTGGAATAGGGTACGAGGTGTGTTCAAGTATCCGAATTTTGAATTTCCGGGTTACTATATCTTCGATTTTTTGTGCGTTATGTGGTACTCTGTCCCCCTAGCGTCAAGCCGGCCATTTTGTTCCTATTGTTGACAGCGGCTTTGCTGCCGTGTTTTGGATCGTCTTCGATTTTTACCTATTCAAAAAATGGATCAAGAACCTGTATCAATTTTGTGTGAAACGAAATTAAGTGCGCGGATGCATTCCAATGTTGACTGTGGCTGGAGAAGCTACCTGGACCGAAGCACGTTTATCGGTGGTCAATGTTCTCGAAGGCCGAGAAGTGTGCGACGAAGAGCGTGCCGGCGCCGGCCTTCCAACGCGAATTAATGAAGTGGAGAAATGGTATGGCCATCGTCGCCGTGGGTTGCGGGTAAACATATCGTGGCCGTGCCTTCGATTTTATCAATGATTTGGGCGTGAGACGGGTCGCCGCGAAATTCGTACCAAAATTGCTCAATTGCGACCAAAAACAGCTCGCTGAACATTGCTAGAGTGTTAAACTCTGTCGCGCGCCCAATTGCTCAGAGGGTCACTGGTGACGATCGTGGGCTTGGTTGCGTGGCCGCTCATTCATGGAGCGCCAAGCCGGGCGGGTTTCTCGTCAGGGCGTGGTGCTCTGTTCCGGGCGGTCTGAATTTCGTTACTCCGGCAGAAACGCCGGTTTGTGGAAGAACAAAACTTGGCTTTTGCACCACGATAACGCCCCTGCTCACACATCGTTGCTTGTGCGCGACTTTTGGCCAAAAACAACACACTATGATGCCGCAGCCCCGTTTCCAGATCTGCCCTGTGACTTTTTCTTGTTCCTAAACTGAAGAGGCCCTGAAAGGACGACGTTACGTGCTGACGAGAGACGGCCGAAGGAGGAGCTGAACAAGATAAAAAGAGTTTTGAAGTGCTCGAAGATTGGAAAACTGTTGTTAACTGCAGCAATGCCTAACAGTATGGTGGTCAATGGCATCGTTGTCCGGACGTAAGAAGTATGTTCGGTGGTTTTCAGTTGGCCGTTTGACTTGGGGAAAAACACACATAAGGGCTGCATATGGGAATGTGAATGGAAGCGTTGCACACGTGTGTGTGTGTTTTGGTATAAGCTGGCACATTTTTAAGAAGAGTCTCGACTTGCTGTTGAAGATCGCGCACTAGGCTCTTTAAATACTGGTGGGCATCAATGATGTTGAAATACTGCTCGCCGTTTCAGTTGGCTCGTTGTCGTTTTACTTTATAGAGCGTTGTATTTCACCATGGCGCAAGAAATTCCATAGAACAAAAAAATTGCGGTGCAAAGACAAATTGTACAGTGGGGTAACCCTTGTAGGAATCGATATGTCGTGCTCAATTTACTAACTAACTATATTTATTAATTTAAATAGGTTAACATGATTTGTAGTTTGCAGTCTGAGGCGCTGGCCGCTGCCGGAAGTCCCACTCACACTCCTGCTACTGTTTGAGATGAGAGAAGATGGGCTGCGATAGTTATCGATAGATTGCTCTTGATCATCGTGATTAGTGTGGCCAGAGCCGCCACATGGTCACAAAAGAGGCGCCATTTATTGATCAGTTTGGGAAGTCACTCCGCTAGCAGTGCTCGATGCGAATATCCCCGGCGTAGCCCGGGACGTTTTGATTCTTATGAGAGCGATTATACTCAAGCTAGTGCTGGCTGCAAGTCGATGTAAACATTTTGGGCCGTTCGATCTCTTCCCCTATTTAAGATAATCTAAGCTCATGAATATTTTTCAAATTTCGCGGCTTTTTGACCGTTTGGTTTATCTGTCTATAATTGCTTTCTATCAAATCTTCACCTTAAAAAACTTCGCGTGTAAGCGCCAACCATTGCCCAAAGTTTCATCGCAATCGGATGAACGGTATAGTTTTTGAAATTTCTCGTTTTTGGACCATTTCCCGCCCATTTCTTTAATTTAGAAACCTTTGGGGGCAAGCGTCAAACCATTCCCCAAAGTTTTACCGAAACTGTAAGTTTTGCTACTTTCGCGGTTTTTGGACAATTTTCCGATCAATGAATTCTTTTAAACTAACTGTTCCATTGCATCCGAGCAGGTCTTATACCATCACGAAATTCCAAAGCTACAGAACTTAGTCTGTCAGTTAGCAGGACAGGCGATTATCATCGTACTAAGCAATACCTTTTCTTTCCTACATAGCCAAGATGCAGCTCTAGAGAATATGGCTGTCCATTCATCACCATCCGCCTGAATTATAAGAGGTCTGATAACATTTCAATTAGTTCGCTTAGACAAAATGTACAAAAAGTTCGAAACTTTTCGTGTTTATTTTTAGTAGAACATTCCGCCCACATGGCCTGGATGCTCTCACTTTCGTTTTGTTTGACACTAATGCGGACTTGAAAGTCATTAGCCTCGCGTCCACAGCAACAACAATGGCGATGCCCTAGTGGGGGGCTCTGGCGATGGCCGTTTTGTCCCACACGCTGACCATTTTACTGTTTTATTTATCAGCGGACAGGCCGTTGCTTTTTCGTCTAACTATTCGAATTAAATTAAAACTAAAAGAAAGTTTTTTCTCCTTTTTTATTTTTTGGCTAATTTGCATAACCAACGCGGGCAGCGCAGAGAGGGGAAAAACTATGCATTACTAAATACTACCCACAAATTAGAAAAGTTTGTTCGTTTCGGGTTGGCGTTGATGCTTATCGACGACTCCGGTGCAGCCGCCGCAGCGGCAGCTCGATTAACGGTGTCGCTAATGGCCAAACGGTTCCAGCTCCAACCAAATCGGTAGCACAATTTCACACTGTTTGCTGACATCTTTTTCCCTTTGGCAGGTATTTTGCCAATCAATTGCCACATTGTATTGTAGGTGTGTTTGCGTTCGGACGGCTAAAAAATTTCTTGTTGATTTTGCATTTAATTTGTTTTTGCATTATTTTTTCACCGATTGGGGTCTCATGCAAAAAGTATTTCGTGTACGCTCTGTACGTAGGTGTGTGTGTGTGTGTATGTTTTTTATAAAGCAGCATTCAACAATAACAACAACAATTATTACAAAAACAACAACAACAACGAGCACAACAAGAGCAAAAGCTACAGCTGGGCCCAGCATCAACGGCAGCGGCAAAAATTGAATGAATAAATAACAAAAAATTTTCGGTGAAAGTCGTGGTCAGAAATAAGCTATATACGGCAGACGTGGATTTACTTTAAAACGGATATAACATTTGCATTAAGCAGACAATTTTTTTGTAGATCTTGCAAAGAATTTGGCAAGTTTCTTTTTGGAGGGAGAGTGATGAAATGAATGAAAAGTAAGAAAAGTAAAATGGGATGATGCAATTGAGTTAATGTGCGAATCTATGTTGTTGTGTTCAATCTAGAACTGCAACCGGTTCAAACACAGAAAACATGAAAATATAGATGCATTTAACCTGATCCGCATATTCATACCAAAAAGGAATACTTACATATTGATCCACCCACAATGCGCATGACAAAATAACGCACAAAAGTTTTGGTGCAATAAAAAGAAGTGCAAAGTCAGTCAATATAAATTTTTCCTAAATAAATTATTCCGTACACTTTTGGAATTTTCAAAGCAAGCTGTGAAATTGTCAGGTGCAAAGAGAGGGTGATTTTCGATCCCACTTGTACTTAAGCTTGGCTCTTTTGTCCTCGTCGCCTTGTTTCGGCAGCCAGCTCATTGTTTTTCACGTGTAATAATAGAATAAGCTAGCCGCTGATCAAGCTCCAGCAAGCTTATTTCCAGCCACGGCCAAGCCAAAGGCACTCATGCTTACTCGGCTTGTTGAGGCGAGCCACCTAGATCTTGGAGACTAGACGAGCTGGAGCAACCAAATTTTGTAGGTAGACTCCTCAAGTTTATTTCCAATTTTTTCCACGCCCCTCCCGCCACAATAAAAAATTTGTAATAACTCCAACAATTAAAAAGTTATCAAAGTGCCCAATACAATCACTAAAATCTCTGAAATGGCGGTTATAAAATCTATAAAAAACGGTGCATACTTTTTGGCGTCGCATGCACTGTCTGCTTACATATTGATGAAATGTTCACATTAATGTTGATACTCTGTTAACTAACATAAGGGAATGCTATACAAGATTATTTCCAGTGAGTAACGGGTATATCGAAGTCGGGCTGGACCGACTTTAACTTAAGCTCTCGTTGCAAAATATAGGCTATCAAGCTAAATCTATTGCTCTAACATGTTGTTGATTTTAGCATGCTTGAGTTACTCTTGTACAAGCTTTGCTCGTGGTAGTTTGCATCAAATCTTTAATTTCGGCAACAATGTCTTGCGGCGATTCTCGTCCGAACTCAATGCGAGTATTGCTACTTGGCAAAACACGAGCACAGATATGTTAAATACTTGCTCCACTTCGCAAAATTTTCCCTCAAATTTCATTGACATTCACTAGTACTAGATTCTTTTGTCTGTCGTCTAAGGCACTCAACAATTATTTTGTGACTACGTCAGAGAATTTTAAAGGTTGCTCAGGGATATCCATAAAATAGCCATCATTTTGTTAAAGCTTAAATAAAATAGTTTTAATATGAAAAAAATAGCCGGTGTAAAAACATTGATAGTTCTTGTTTATTTTGGGGCCATATAGTGCCCAAAAGTGAATAATGAATAAGGTTTTCTCCGGAATTTAAGCTTGCATATACCCGTTATGTCGATTAAGTTGATTCATGCGGTGAAGACTATACGCCAAATACAGTGTGCGGCAATCGATACGGCCACTCATCGACTAGGCAGAAAATTGAGTTGTATGAAGTCCCTGCTCGGGCGCCATCTGTAAGGAAGTGTCTATGGCTGAGGTATAACTCAGTCTGGCCAAGGCCACTTACAGCAAAATTGATAAATGCTGGGACTAACAAGGACTAAAAGCGATCGTGTTCAATTCAGGAGGAGGTCTGAGTCACGTCGAGAATCTGCGTGTAGGAAAAGAGGGCAGGGTATCTGTTGCCGGGGCCAATGGTTGACCAATCGCACCGGAGGTTGTCTACGCCGGGCCGCGGGCAGAAATACACGGTGGATAAAGACCTGCGACTGCTTTTCCGTTGAAAGCCAATATACTTCCAGTTGCA
The DNA here is from genome assembly GCA_018904265.1 of Lordiphosa collinella. Lineage (NCBI taxonomy): Eukaryota > Metazoa > Arthropoda > Insecta > Diptera > Drosophilidae > Lordiphosa > Lordiphosa collinella. The sequence continues at coordinate 295,760 of JAEIFV010000204.1, read as the reverse complement.
ATGCTGATGGTGCCGAAACGCCCTATCTTCCGAGTCCGGATGATATGTCCACCTGGACAGCCAACACTGCTTTTACCGATAAAATCGATTTTCAAGATGTCGATTACGAGCCTGATATTGAAGATGAAAGACCGAAACCGCTAACACAAAACAAAATGATCTTCCTTGTGGCTGTATATAAAATATCACTTTCAGAGTACCGAAATTGTTTGCAGGGAAGATCGTGGGAAGCTGGCATGTATTAGAGAGTTGTTTATATTGATGATTGGGATAATTTCGCCGAAGAAAAGTTTGCCAAATTACCAGTAGTTTAGCCGTTTCTGTCAAAAAACATGAAAAAATTGTAATTTTTTCGATTTTTTTCAAGTTCCGAAGCACCAGATGCCATTTTTAAGGTATTTTATTCTTCTTGTATATATCTATAACATTGCCAAAGATATAAAAATAAAATTCTAAGCGGTTTATGATATTTGCACTTCATAAAATGGGTCCTTTTTCAGGAAAAAATTGGTGGGTATCAAAAAAGTATGTGATGGGGCCAAGTCCTTTGGTGATTTTTTTAGTTTCGGTATGTACTTCAAAAGTATCGGGGTCCGAAGGCGTAACCAGAAAATGACCTTAAAAAAGTAGCAGAGTGTAATAGGAAACCGCTCCCTAAAACGCAATCGCACCTTCACAAGAGTGACGACTACTGCTTTGCTTTTCGTAGATGATGATAATAACAGGTAATGGTAACTGGCCCATCGAGATTAAGTTTGTCTTGTCCGGAAAACAATGATCTTTCACGACATGTATTCCCGAGCAAACTATAGGCGTCCTCTTTCAAAGCCATCAAAGGCTCTAATAAGACTTACCTTCAGATTCTGAGACTTTGTATCGCAATATCGACCAGATACTTAAAAATCTTTAAAAAGCATGTCAGATTTTAGAATGTGTATAATTTCAGATCGAACTATTCTCAGTTGGCAGCCCAGATATAGACTTCGACAGAGCTGATCAAGTTTGTTTTAAAATTTGGCCCCCCTACCGCTTCCACAATTAAAACAAGTAAGAAAGTCGGCCAAGCGCGACTTTAATATACTCTGTACTAAAGAAAATAAATGCTCAGCAACTGCTAACATTCTTTTGCTTATAGCTTGATCTTCACTTTTCTGATCTTTATAAATGCAGATCAACAAATAATTCTGATTACAAAATATGTACGAAATATGTCCTTAGCAGTTTTAGCTCTTGATACGAATATTGGAGTAAGGAGCATAACCATTTTCTTTCTGATTTTGGCAACTTAAGTTAAAGTAAAACAACAAAGAGTTGAAAAATGAAGGCCAAAACCGATTGTTGTTGAAATGAAAACTGAAAATAAATTTAATCCTTTAAATTCACCTAGAAGAGCATCTGCTATTTCACTTGCCATAAACCCACTCACTGCTTACTTCCTTTATTTTCATAACATGTCATCATACGTCACTTAGTTTTTATGCTCTGCCATCGATTGGCAGGCATGTCACTTGCATGACTCCTTGCGAGTTCTGTGTATGTGGTTTTTGTGCAAGATTTCATCTGAACTTTTATTTTTGGTTGAATCTTGGTTGTACGTGTAGTTTGTATACATAATTTTGAGTGCGCATTGAATTTGCATAATGCGTTGCCTGGTCAACTTTCACTATATTTTGGCAGCACACAACGGTTCTTTCTGGTCCCTTCCAGCGGCAGCAACTGGCAGCAGCAGCCACAACTCGTTACTACAGTGAAGACCTACATATTTCTTTTTTTGTCTTTTTTTTTTTTTGGCCACGCTCCGTTCTGTTACACAATAACATCAAAACAGCAGCAGCCAGCGCAGTGGGCCGGGCACTTGAAAAACCCGTTAGGTGCTCGACAGGGATACCTTGGCCACAAAACTTGCTGTACCTTGTACCTACCTCTGCCTAATTGTTGTGTCTACTCCGGCTGCTGCTGCCGCCGGCGTGCTCTTCTGCTAACTTTCCCTTTTCAACGGCATTTTATGTGCTCGACTCGACTTGGTCTTGAGACGACTTTGGTCGGCCACTCGTAATTAAATTATAAAATAAGTTCATAAAAGCAAATTTGTTGTTTTATAATTTGCAGCCATGATTTGAGTTTGAGCAACTGGAGTTTATGTAAACCACCGGCGAAATGTTGCGGCAGGCGTAGAGATTGATTTTCCAAATGTCAACGCCGGCTCTGGGCTTATGCTTATGATGATCATGATGATGGCGACGACGTGTGTGAATGCTGCTGCATAAATGAAAGTTCATAAAGAAATTAGCTGATTAATCGTCGTTCGATGAGCTTGGAAAATGACCAAGCCAAACCGAGGCTGGCTGAAAGTGTCACGCAGCCTACATTTTAGTCGCCTCCGCCACAAATTTCACTTTTCAATGAAGCTGGAGATGATGCCCGTCCGTTTCACATGTAAATTAATATTTAACCCAAATACCGCGAATTCTTGATACGAACTGTCGCCGCGGCCGCTGCAGCGTCAACTTCCAGCTGACTTCGCCGCCTTGGGTATACATAATTCCCTTTTTTGATTATTATGCAAATTTTGAACGAATCCAAATGAACGCAAAAGGGAAAAAAGAGTTCTATTAACTTGGCATTTTTATGGTTTGTGAAATTTGTTTTGTATTTTACTTTTTTTTTTTATGGGTGTTGGCTCAGATTTCGGGTATAAGAAAATACTTTTACTTATTTTAATATGCAAGATGATGATTAGCCCAAAAGAAGGTCAAATGGGAGGCCATTTTCGACTGATGAAGATGCAGCTGATCTTTGGACCGATAAGCGTTCGAATTGCTAAGTATGGAATTATGGATATTGAAAAAAAGTAACTATATTTTTAGGCATTGTTGTTAAAAAATATTACATAATTGTTGCTATAATTTGGAAATGACAATACAATGGTTCACGCTAGTTGACTTTGCCAACAGCCAGGAAGAGCAGCTCATTTGGTGTTGCATTTCGGAAGAGGTCTAAGAACACTACTTGGAAGATATAAAGTGTGCTTAAGTTATTAACACTTAATAATATGATGCAGTAATTGGGTGAGGCGGCCAGCTGAGTGCAGTTGCTTAGATCGCAAGAGCGTCCAGTGCCCAGCTAAACACAAACCACCTCTATTTTTGTCAAAACTCGGGTCATCTTTTTGCTGTAAGAAGAAAGATGCAGCTGAAAAGAGCTTTAATAATTGCATCTTACATAAAAATATGTGCTAAATTTTGTATTTGTTGGCGAAATAGTGGTTTCTGAAAGAAGCCAGTCGCTAGGAAACTATTGAGGCACATTTCCTCCTATAGCAATTGGTGCGATTGAACCATGGCTTCATACAAAAACAATCACAGGCTCCTAAAAGTTATTAATTTTGCATGGCAATGCTCGCGAACATTTCAATTTGAAAACCCTGCCCTGATCCTGTCTTACCTCACCCTCAGTTCTTACCACTTATTGCTACTTAAGAATTTCCCTATTTTCGTTTGATGGCACTTGACATGGCTGACCACACTATGGTCCCAACTCCCAAAAAGTCGAAAAATAAATTTGTTAGAATATTTGTAGTTGTACATCTAATTTGTATGGTGATCGTTAATTAGGGGGAAGAGTCCAAGCCTGGTTCAGTTACGAACTCCATTCGTGAGCCGTGCCTCATCGTTTACTTGTCACGCATCGAAAATAACACAATGTTCAACGATTTGGATTCTACAATATTGATTCTATTCCAGAAAGTAAGTACAATTTGAATGTATAGCTCGAAACTATTATTGACAATGCATGAAATAGTTAGTCATTAAAAAAGGAAGAGGTTTTTTCTTAGTCACATTCTGAAAAGTTGTGTTAGAAAAAGCAATAAGTCAAAACTCCTATCAGATCCCGCTCCCAAACAAAATAGAAATTGTTATTTGAACACTTCTTCAAAACATATACAAAAATTAGCTGCATCTTTGCTGCGACTTCAGTCTCGGTGATGATTTTTGGGCGGTAATACGTGAATTTCCTGCAGTTTTTTGTAATTGTGGCGACATAATATGAATACACTGCTCGACAGCACTCACTCCCCCAATGCACCAAACCATCTTTTTCTCAAGTATTTTGGCTCGCTGAGCACAAAAATCGACATGAATAAATCTGTCAAATATTTATCGAGATATCGCTTAACGGGCTTTTCAATGTTTTCCCAAGCTGCCTCCACTTAAACTCGCATAACATTTTTATACCCTGTTCCCATTAAAAATGGGAAAATGGAGATGATGAAGTTGTGCAAAAGTATGTAACAGGTAGAAGGAAAAATTTCAGACCCTATTAAGTATATATATTCTTGAACAGCATCAACAGCCGAGTCGATTTAGCCATGTCCGTCTGTCCGTCCGTCCGTCTGTCCGAATGAACGCGTCGATCTCAAGACTACAAGTAATAGAGCCACAAATGTAGGTTGCTGTATAGCAGATCCAATTTAAAATTGTTTCAGATTTGGAATACTGCAGCTATATGCTATAGTCATACAATTTTGACCAAACTTTGTTGAATTGTGTGGGAACATATAAAACAGATACAAGCCAGTTTTGAGGACATTTACATTGAAAACAAAAAGATTTTTCTAACTAAGAGTTGTTTTAGGACTTTCTAAGACAGCTATACTCGTACTATATACTACTGTGGGCAAAAAGTAGTCGGAATTTGTCGATTTAAATCACGCGGGCTAATATTTTCGCCCGAATATTGTTTTTTTAGTTGGCAGCACTGTCACTGACACGTCAAATTTCATGTCAAAATATTCTTTTTTTGAGTTACTTGGTTTGTGACACGCAAAGTGGTCGGCGATTTTTGAAATGTCTGAAATTATTCAACAAAGAAGTGCGATTAAATTTTGCTTCCTGAATGGAATTACCTCTGCGGAAACGTTGAGAATGTTGCAGAAGGCTTACGGCGACCAAGCTCTGCCAAAATCAACAACATTTGACTGGTACAAATGGTTTAAAGAAGGCCGAAAACACGTCGAAGACGAACACCGATCTGGACGACCAAATCAAGGTCATGCTGACTGTTTTCTTCGATTATCGTGGTGTCGTGCATTATGAGTTTCTTCCGCCGGGCCAAACTGTCAACAGGATATTATTTAAGTGTTATGCGTCGTTTGCGTGAAGCTATTCGCAAAAAGAGGCCAGATTTATGGGCCGCACTGGCTTTGCACCACGATATGCGCCATCAATGGCACGTTATCGCGAGCATTTGGCCAAAAACAACACCATCGTCGTTCCGCAACCACCGTATTCGCCTGATTTAGCTCCGTGTGACTTCTGGCTTTTCTCCGAACTCAAAAGACCACTCGAGGACACCGTTTCGAGTCGATTGAAGAGATTAAACGTGAATCGGCCGCGCTCTGAGGGCCATACCTGAAGTGACTTTTGGCATGCATCGAGGACTGGAAAAAACGTTGGCATAAGTGCATTGCATCGGGAGGGATTACTTTGAAGGCGATGAAATTGATTTGGAAGAATAAATAAAATTTTTTTTGATTTACAAACAAATTCCGACTACTTTTTGCCCACAGTAGTAGATGTCCGATTTCGACCAAATTTGGTGGAACCATGGAAAAGCATAGTAAGCTAAGAAATACGAAGTTTTGATGCGTTTCAATTGAAAACTAAAAAGTTTTTTCCACTAAAACTAGTTTTCGACCGAGCGTTTCTATGAAAGCTATATGCTATAGTCATCCGATCCGGCCGGTTCCGACAAATGTGCAGCGTATTTGTACCAAAAGACTTCGTGCAAAGTTTGGTGAAGATAGCTTTCAAACTGTCGGAGGAGATAACATAGAAACAGACCGTCGGAAGAAGGACAGACGGGCGGACGGACAGGGCTAAATCAACTCAGCTCATCGTGCTGATCAAGAATATGTATACTTTATGTGGTCGGAGATGCTTCCTTCAATGCGTTACAAACATCCGCACAAGTTTATAATATCCTCTGCAAGGGTATAATTACTTCCCCTGAGTAACGAATTGTATCGAAATCGGGCAGGACTGACTTTATCGACCGACCGACTAATTTCGATTAATTTTTGCAAGTCGGTTTTGTGACCACTGGCTTCACGGTATCTTGTTTGCTTTCTTTGGAGCTGTCATTCCCTTAAAAGTACATTGCTTTGACAGTTTTTGTATCTCGGGGCCGAAAAAAGCTCATAAGCTTAAACAAGGGGACTGTGCGACGCATAAGGTCACTTGGACTTCACTTGAAAAGGTGCAAAAGGTAGGCCGTTTCATATGACACGGGTGATGCCTTGGCTACTTCTCGCAGTTTCAAAATTAGTATGTTGTCTTTAGAACCACACCCTGCCTGTAATGACAATTCCTGTTGCTATGACTTTGCGTAGGTTTTGCCAGCAGCAGCTGCTGATGTCGCCGGCAATTCAATGCAAGCTCAACACAAATAAACTTTCACCGATTTCATAAACCGAAGAGCAGCATCCAAAACGGTGGCAAAAAATAATTATAATAAGAAACGAGCCAGTGGAGAGCAGTGGCTTTTAACGGTGCATCATAATCATATGCCACAGCAGTCGTTGTCAGGCAGCGGCTGGCTGAAGAACTGCACGACCAACACCAGAAAGAAACGCAAAGCAATTTTCTATATTTGTTGCATGTTAAATAAATTACTTAAGTCTAACAACAGCACAACAATCGCAGTCAGTTCCAGCCCTTGTAGGCCAAAGGTTGCTGCTCCGAGACCACCTCCAGTGTGGCCCGGCGACGTCGCTTGTGATGGTGTCCCTCGCCGGTGACATAGGAAATGCTATGCGTCGAATCGTTGCCATTGTGAGCCGCCGACCTTAATCCCATCAAGCCGGCCATCATCAGCGCCACCATGGCGACTCCGAGTGCCTTCAGGGCCAGTGCGCCTATTCCGCCGAGACTCAGTACGGCCATCATTTTGCCAAACATCAGTGCCATGGCCAGCAGTAGGCCCTGCCCCTTATCCTTCTTGCGGGCCTCTGCAAAGTAGACAAACAAACAAATTTATGATCGTTGTATGTGACATGAGTGCGTGCCTTAGTGCTGATTCGATTTGCTTTATTTGCGTTGGTTGGTCAGACAACACTGGCCTGGGAATAGGCAACACAAAGTGCTGCTCTTGCACCCTCAATCTCAGCAGTTCAAGTTTTATAGTGCTAATAGTGCAAACACATGCTTAGGCAAATGACGAAACTTGCAAGTGAAAAATTCAAAATATTACTTTGATATTGGGTTTGATGTGTTGAATGAAAGGACAGGAGCATGAGTGCCTACCAAAATTGAATTGACACACAAGAATTTTGCTGCAGTGGGCAGCTGGTTGGACACACACAATGGACATAGTTAACAGTATATTCAAATCGCTTACGAGTGCAGGAATAGAAAACATGAACGGTATACCCGAGAAGAGAGGATTTTAAATGGACCCCCGTATGGCCTAAGCTGCGTAGTAAGGGAGGAAAAACTGGCGCTTGAAATGTCATTTCTTCCTTCAGACTAAGCTTCTTATAGGGAAAGACCAATAGAACAGTTCCCTGAAATTCTGAAGAAGATTCGGTCTGGGGCTTGAACCAGTGAAAGGTTCGATTCCCTCATGAAGATTTCTTAGCAGGCGAGAGAATCAGTTGAGTTTCTTTGCCTTTCGTTTATAAGTTCAAAACAGAGAAAAATAAAGATATGCCAAAATATCTATTGGATGATTTCCCGTTTCCATTTGGACTGGATATGTCTTTAATAACCTTTAATCATCAAATGGAACTGAAAAATCATCCAAAAGATATTAAAAATGATCATCCTTTGGATGATTTTTCAGCTCCGCTGGATGATAAAAGGATATTAAAGAAATATCATGTCCAAATGGATAATTTTTTGGATCTTTTTTTTTCTGTGCAGAAACTTTCCCTTAAGCTTCCCGCCTACCTACTATGAAAACTGTATGATGTTTCCTTTATTGTGTAAATTCCGACTTAGTGCATTGCTTTTAATGCATTATTGGCAGCCCGAGAAAACGACTCGCTAAACACACTCGTCTTATTCCAATAGACAAACACACTGTACAAGAACTTCAGTGCAGCTTTTGACACTGTAAATAAAGAAGCGCTCCTGTTTAAACTAGGTAACGTGGGACTGTCAACGAAATTTATAATATCGATTAAAAGCTCATACAACAATAATACCAAGTCAGTTTGGGATGGTAGTAAATGCTCTGAGTGGTTTGAAGCAAACACTTGAGTCAAACAGGGATGTATCTTGAGCCCGCTATTGCTCGCACTCTATATTGATGACTTCTTTACAGAGCAACCATTGTATGCGGATGATATGGTGCTGATGACGGAAACCCCAGGAGAACTACAACGCATCATAAACAACGAAAGCGTAAGTTAAAGTCGGTCCTGCCTGACTTCGATATACCCGTTGTAAATGTAAAATGGCTTGACACAGCCCCAAAGGGCCAAAGCCGAGCTTCTCTCAATCTCTTGGCTTGTGCGCTTCTAATTTTCGCACAGGAGAAAGGGGCCTACAGTTTAACGCCGAATCCGAACGGCAGTTTTGAGAAGCTTTTGCTGGCGGCAACAGCAGAAAGTGGTGACCGGGTGTAAAGTTTATTCAACGAAAAAACTTTTCATTAGATGTTCCGAGGCGGGATCGAACACACGACCTCTTGAACAGCGGCCACGCACACTAGCCGCTGAGCCACCCGGCCACAGTTAAATCAATTTAGATGAAAACAAAACACCCATTCTAAAAAACGCAATGCAGTGTGACCGTTTGACATTTGGTAGGGATATATGGTGAGCACAATTTTGAAAGGAAGAACAGCATTTTTTCAAATCATGAGAGGATTTTGTTCGGGACTTGCTTGGAATTTGGGGTAAGCCTGGACCTGTCGCGGCCTGATACTTGAAGCCTCGACTAACGTAACCTGCAGCAAATAATCGATAAATGAGCTCGAGATAGCTGTAAAGTCTCTACACTAAGAAGTCCAAGACTTGATGGAAAGCAATAATTTCAATGCATTGAGATGCTGGCTCTAAAAAAATTACCCCAATGCCAGAATATAGTTGACTCATGAATGCTTTGCAATTTATGGGAGACGAAAGACGTGGTCCATTTCTGTGCAAACTGTCCAATATTAAGAGAGTTCCTACCTATATGGGATGGATTATACCTAGTATTAGCAATTATTTTGGTACACGTATTGAACACTCTCGTTCACGAGAACCAATGAACACATCCACTTTAACTTGACGGCTTTTTGACAAGTGGCATTTATGCTATTTTACTGCATCAAAAGTTTTTGGCGTTAGTTGCTTGCAATCATAGAATGACTGCATTGATGAGGCTACAAAAAGTTGAAACCTTTGGGATGTTGCGCCCACTGGAAATCACCTGAAACACTGTCAATCATACCGTGAAGTTATTTGAGGATACTGATGACATAAAAGACCGCATGAAATCTGACCATCCGCGCACTGTGCGCGCGCTACAAGCCATCCAAGATCAAATTCGTTGAAATCCACTGGCCAAGCAGAAAATCATGTCTCGTGAGATGCATATCAGCAAGGACAGCAAGTCGCGTAACTGACTGGAGACTTAGTGCATGCAAGAGACATACCGGCCACTTGCTCACAACTGCATTAATACAAAAACGCAAGACAAAATCGAAAGCATTGCGTCGCCTGAGCGCGAACAATATCCCCTGACGAATTCTGTTTACTGACGAGAAACTGTTGACCATAAAGGTGAATGCTGTGTCATCAAAACAAGCGTCCGAACGCATTGCGAGAGATCAAAGAGGTCTCCATCCGGCTTATTTGATAGTTTGATGGGGAGTCGCCTATGATGGGGTCACTAAGCTCCCTTTTTGTGAAAAAGGAATCAGAAGTATATCAATCCGACGTTTTGGAAAAGGTTGTGAAGCCATGCGACATTATTTGCAAACCAGCCAGTGGACCTTTCAACAAGACGCCGCTCGCAAAGCAAAAACGACTCAAGCATGGCTAAAAACCATTTATCGAACTTCATTTCTACTGAATTCATTGTATTACAAGCTGTGAACCGTTCTCAAGGATACGGCTTGCTTTACTCGACACTCAGCTTTTGAGTCTAAGAAGCGCTGCCTTGTCCGGGCAGTGAACAATTTCCTGGACAGGAGAATCGCTTGGAGACTCCATTTTAGTCGGGTGTGTGGCTTCGCCCGTTTAAGACTCCGGAAGATTGAATGTTTACTCCGTCTAGAGAATGGTCTTTCCCTTCAGGCTTTTTAAGACCTTAAATCTTAGGGAACTGACTGCAACACTACCATTAAGAGAGTAGAAACATGTGTAAATAAGGCCCTTCGTTGAATTTTAAATGCACTCCGATTTGTCTGAATTGCACCATATTCCGGGACCAAAGCATTTTCACCATTTACGAAACTATATAGACATATACAAATCGCTACAGAAAACGATTAGTTTCCAATAATAATAGACTGGCCGCTATTCTGGCTAGGCCCTATTGTCGCCGCAGACTGAGAAGAATCCACCCAGCTGACCTATGGATATTTGGCCATGCTACCACAGGGTCGCCTAATTTAATAAGAATATAGAACTGATTAACACAGCATGAAAGCATTTAAAATAAATGCGAAGCGTTGCAAATTAGAGTCTACAAAAAAATTAAGATCATCATTTGGGACGAAAGCACAATGGCGCACAAATCCAAGATCGATTTATATTGGAAAAAACTAACATTAAAATAAATATTTCCTCAAATCAACCAATCTGTGTCTTCAGCTGGCAGCAAACATGAGAATTGCATTGCTGAACAATCCATTTGCTAAATAATTTGCAAGCAATTGTGGACTATCGATAAAGACCGTGATTCTGTTGTTAAATCGACCAAATTGATATCATTTCCAACGAATTTTTGCAATTTTGTCGATTCGAATGACAAATGGTTGAGTGAGCAAGCAATTTAAGCGGCTTAGAATAAAGACGTAGATGACTTAAGCCTTGTTTAATCGTTGGTAATTTGCATGATGAAGTTCTTATTTTGAGGACTCCTTTGATTCCAACCGGTGTGCTTAAACGAATTAAGTTTCCGTTTCGCTCACCATGACGATTAACCAATCAAAAGGCCATTCCTTGAGTGTTTTTGGTCTGAATTTAGAAAATGCATGTTTTCTCATGGTCAATTGTATGTGGCATGTTCACGTGTCGGCAAACCATCCGCTTTATTTGTTCTTGTGCCTGAAAACGCAGCAAAATGCATAGCTTCATCAAAGCAAATAAAGCTGAGGGTTAACTGTTCTACTGTTAAGCAAGTTCTTAGTAAACTCTACCAGGGAAGCCACTGCACTCAGATCTTTAGAGACAACATCTTTGAAGCCAAGAATTCTCCACTAATTGCTTATTCTAATAAGCAAAGATCAGCTTGATCTTCGGGCTTAGCATAAAAACAACTCACCTGCTTCATTTGTTTCCCCTTTGCCATCCTCCAGCAAATCGGCTAGCTTAACATTGACCTCGTGCGTTCGCAAATAGTGGGCCAGACTTTCCAACAGCGTCGGATCTTGTGGTTCTTCCTCCGCCCTGGTATCATTTTGCAGTGGCACAATCTCCAAGCCATGCATTATCACCAGCGGTTTATCATTTTTGTTCAAATTCCTCATCACATTGCGCAAGGCGCGTGCGCCACGACAGTAAATCGTAACGGCCGCATCCTCATCACAATTCTCCGTCTGAGCACTGCCCAGGCCCAGCAGGCAGAGCAGCACCAGCTCGAGTACACAACGAAACATGTTGCCAAAACGTTTGAGGTTCAACTAAAAGCCTTGACAATTGCTTGACCATATTTTATAGCCAACGGCTTTTTCCCAAAGGCACTTTCCCAAGGCCAGGGCCAGGGCACTCAAGCATCCCAGAGCCAATTGTCACAGTTGGAAATCAAAATTAAAACAAAAGAAATGCTTTCTGTTCGCGTTTTTGCGATTGCAGTGCAATTTTCTTCTTCAGTGGCCGTTGCAATTTTCAATTTTCAACGGTCAGTTGGTCAGACAGCCGTGGGATGCGCTTGGCTGGCTCTTTCACTGGAGCTGGTAGCTCTCGCATAAATTATACAAATTAGAAGTAGACAAAGTGCCGAGGGTTTGTTCCTGGCGCACACCTTGGCCGCGAAACCGAACAGCTCCATTAGGCGAATGAAAAGCGAAAGTGAGCCCGCTTAGCGACAATTAAAGCTGAATTGTGTCCGAGTCTTCTTTTGGGGGGTATTTTGTAATACATTTGAACTGATTGATCAAGTTAACGTGACTTAAGTCCATAAGCCATCAAAAGAAATCAACTTGGCAGCAGCATCCAACGACGAACCTCGTCATCGTTGCTCATCATCGCCATCGATAATGATGATGATCGACTGCGCCGCGCTCCAAAAGTTATAACTTTCACTCTCAATGTATTAATTTTTATATTTAACATATTGTTGTCCAACACACACACACACACAAACACACGTTTTCTGGAAATTTTGAAACCCAATCCACAACAACAAAACAAGTCAAGCCAAAACGTTATTGAACTGAACTCGCATCGAGTCAACTAAAATTGATCTGAACTCGTTATGTTGTGCCGGCAATAAAAAGAAAGTATCTCCCTCTTGGCAGCAGATCATCAGCCAGCCAATGGGCTGTGGAAGTGGAAGTGGATGCCGTTGCCTTTGCCGTTGCTTGGAAAGCTTCGAGCAGACAAAAGTTCGATTCGTTTCATCTGAGTGGGGCCATTGTGGCAGTTGTTGTTGCCGCTGCTCGGCCCAATCAATACGATATGTATCGTACCGGCAACTTGTTATAATTGATTGTTTGTGCAGCATCATCATGCTTCCCATCAACATCATCGTGTGGTGCATTCAATCAGCTCCAGAGGCAGCTGGCGGCGACGCGTCGGTAATGTGACCGACTGACTGCCTTAATGCATTGTTGGGAATCGATCAAATGAGACAGCAAATGTTAACTTGTGGGTGGAGTGAGGACAGGTGTGAGGAAAGTATTAATCATTTAAGAAAACCAAATAGCAAATTGAATTCACTCAGAATAAGTTATGAAGAAGAAGTCGATTGAAATTATTTCCGGTCTTCCATGAAAATTTAGTTGAAACCGGCTATGTATACGAGGACAAATAAGATAGATTTGACTTCAATTGCACAAACATTCACCAATGTCCTCGCCAAGGAAGCCACTGCAAGACAGCTGAATGTTTCATTATCTTAGTGATATTCATTCAGAGAGAAACTTTTTATTATTCGTATTAAAAAATTAAAGCCATTTGGTGAATGTTTACTATCCATCCATATACTCCAAAAATTTGAAGAAAATGCCCTCGATAGACCACGAATTATAAGAATTTACCTGCAGAAATCAATTGGCGATCGACAACGGTGTTCTTGTAAATTAATTTTGAAATTTGCGTTTTTTCCCATATCAAACATTCTCGATCAGAAATGCTTTTTGAATTCTGCTTGTTTTTGCAAATAAATATTTAGAAAATATTCTTAGCATATGAGTAAGACGAAAGTTTGCTTGAATTTGAGGGCGAAATTGAGAAAAGCTTCCCACCTTTTGGATCTGTTATGAACTCTTTGCCATACCTCCTTTTTGAGGTAAACATCAAGGCGCGCATTTTAACGTGGTTTCCCCCGGAGGCCTACTCTACGTAAGCCCTCGAAGGACTTTTTTCCAAGTGTTCCAAGTGGTGCCCCAAAAGACAGGACATTCTCCACACTCGTCTGCCTCATGGACATCCTGCACCTATAAATTAATATTGTATTTTATGAAAATACAAAAAATTATGCACGCGCCCACACCTAAAATATAAGCAAAGGCCTATATATTGGTCAAATATATTTTTCATAAGACGTTTTTGTGGCTTTCTCAAAGAATCCACGAGATATTCTTGTCCTTTGGGAGAATGTATAACCTTAATAAAGACATTCATTTTTAGGAGGGAAGAATGAAAGAAGAAATGGAATAGAGAATCACCCCAAAAAGAGCGGCTCAGGCGCAGTGGTAATGTAATAGATGCACCACAGATGAAGACTAAAAGAAACCTCTCAATTCTGCGCCGCATGCAAAATATTAAAATATACCAATATATACCAAAAACAGGAAGGAGGAAAGGAAGAAGCTGTGGAAGTATTAAAAGAGGAGGAAGGGGTGGAAGGATTGGGAGGTTAAGCGGTGAATGGATTGGATAAGGAGGATGGAGGAGGTTAAGCCTCTGCGGTGTGTGTGCTAAAATGATATTTGTTCGTCAATGGCTTTTACTTTCATTTTGCAGCCACCATCTCACATTTTTGAGTATTGGGCTAGGCCTTCTGGGAAAAACCGTGCCTTGAACTATACCTCAGATTGGTGGTGTGGAAAATAGTTTGCAGTAGTTTCATCTTATGTCAAGGGCCATTTTCATAGTCGGAGTCGAATATAATAAAGGATAAATATCAAACTTGTAGAATATTTGCATTGAATTTACTTAAATCAGAAACATGCGATTTAAAATAATTAATATGAGCAAAATTCCAAAATTCATTTACAAGAAGACCATGGTCAACCGCCAATAAATTCTTTATAATTTGCGTTCCATCGAGGATATGTTTTTCAAAATTTTTAGAATATATGGATGGATAGTAAACATTTACCAGCCGTTTCAAATATGGGACTCAGGTCCTCAACGATATGCCTGTCCTAGCTATTCGAATCACTTCTATGCTATCCAAAGATTTATAATTCGTCAGCCAGGGTCAATTTTGGCAAAACCCAAAAATGCTCTTGTGGTTTCATTTGTTTGCCAAAGTAACAAGTAACAAACGATAATAATAAAACATTGATTTCAGAATATCCGAATTTTTGGATTTTTTCCTTTTGTATACCCTTGCAGAGGGTTTTATACAATATTTCGGATGTTTATAATGCATTGAAGGAAGCATCTCCGACCACATAAAGTATATATATTCCTGATCAGCTGAGTTGAGCTGAGTTGACCGTCTGTTTTTATGCTATCTCCTCCGTCAGTTTAAAAGCTATCTTTACCAAACTTTGCACGAAGTCTTTTAGTACAAATTCGCTGCACATTTGTCGGAACCGCCCAGATCGGATGACAATAGCATATAGCTTTCATAGGAACGATCGGTCGAAAAAATAGTTTCAGTGAGGAAACTTTTTTGTTTTCAATGGAAACGCCTCCAAACTTCGTATTTCTTAGTTTGCTTTGCTTTCCCATGATTCCACTAAGCTTGGTCGAAGTCGGACATCTACGAGGTGTGTTCGAAAAGTATCGCGAATTTTGTGTTTTTTCCAAAATATTTATATCAGATATCTATTTTGTCCCCTTCAGTAATCCCAGAGATATTATACACTTGTGCCAACGGTTTTCCAATCTTCGAAGCACTTCAAAAATCATTTTTTTTTCTGTTCAGCTCTCCGTGCCGTTATCTGTCAAGCGTACGTCGTCGTCCTTTCAGGGCCTTTTCAGTTTAGGGAACAAGAAAAAGTCACAGGGGGCGATCGGGGAATACGGTGGCTGCGGCATCATAGGTGTTGTTTTGGCCAAAAAGTCCGCACACGATGTGAAGGGGCGTTCGGTCAAAGGCCAATTTTGTTCCAAAGGGCGTCTGCGGTTGCGCGCAAATGATAACAGGTAATATTTATGACCGTTTCCTGGGCAAGAACTCGATCACGCCAAGAAGAAAACGAACTTCAGCCGACCGTCGGTTTCGTGTGGGATTGAGCTTGGTTACGTCATAGCAGTGACCCGGGAATTGGGTCGTCGCGGACAGAGTTTAACATCCAAGCATCGCGTGCTGTTTTGCGCAATTGAGCAATTTGGTACGAATTCCGGCGACCGTCGCCCAAACATGTAAAACGAATGGCCGACAACGATATGTTTGGTCCTCAACTTCTAAGGTGATGGATTGGCCACCATCCACTCATTAATTTTCGTCTGTGTTGAAGTGTGGCGTCGGCTCTCGTAGTTCAATCGGCCTTAGAACATTTGTCCACCGATAAACGTCCGGCCAAGAGCTCGAGCCACAGACGGACCGGAACGTTCACACAAAAGACAGGTTCTTTGTCATTTTTTGAATAGGTAAAACGAGACGATCCAAAACACGGCAAAAAGCGCTGAACATTAAGTGAACATCAAAATGCGAGCTGCGGCTAAGTGAGAGACAGAGTACCAACATAACGCTACAAAAATCGAAATGAATCGAACCCGAAATTCAAAAGGATACCTTGAACACACCTCGTAATAGTATAGCTGTCATAGAATAGTATAGTCCGAAAAGTAGTCTTAGTTAGGAAAACTTGTTTGTTTTCAATGGAAATGTCCTTAAAATTGGCATTTACTTATTTGGTATGCTTTCACACAATTCTACAAAGTTTTTTCAAAATCGGATGACTATAATATATAGCTGCAGTACGAATGATCGGTCGAAAAAGAAGTTCTAGTGAGAAAAACTTTTTTGTTTTAAATGGTTTCGCCTCCAAATTTCATTTGGTTTGTAATGCTTTTCCATGATTTTACTAAGTTTGGTCGAAATCGGACATCTATATAGTATAGCACCTATAGAAAAGTAAGGTCCGAAAAGTTGTCTCAGTGTAAAAAACTTATTTGTTTTTAATGCAGACTGCAAGGGTATAAAAATCTTCTGCCGAGCCGATTTGACAGGTCGTATTTGCCATTAGCTAGGTACTTAATTATATTGAGTTTTTTGTTAGGGAGCGTATTAGCAAAGACCAATATAATCTCTAAGATGCCGAACGGCCATACAATGGTTTTGCAATATGCATCTATTCTTTTTTGTCGGCTGTTGTTGAGTTGAGAGCGGAAAAATCTAAAAATAGAATGCGCTTGCTTGTCGGAGTAAACACAACGACCCAGTCGGACTTGCCATCATGAAAGAAGTAAAACTTTCATGCTTACTTTTCACGTGAGTAGGCCTGCAAACACCTGAGCCTTCGGCTTTCTTTTGCAATGGAAACACCGATAATCTTAGGGGTTTCAACCGATTCCGCGTGGGGTGACGTCATCAGCAGCCTTCGGCTTAAGAAATTTTTTACTTTCTCAGTACTGCAGATGTATTAACTTTGTAAGTCGTAGGAGGGAAGACCTGAGACGTTCGCTGCAAAACCCCTAAATTTTGCATGTCGTGAAATTTCATGCCACCAGATGTACTGAGATTTCACAACACAACACTGGGAATGCTGTAGAATAAGTGTGAAAAAATCGTCTGACGTTACTCATCTTAGAGATTATATTGGTCTTTGGTATTAGGTAGTTGATATGGTCATTCCAATTGCAATTAGGAACAAAATTACGGAAAGCGGAGATCCTTAAGGGATTCCGATATGTTGGGGTAGGACAGATGTAAGGTGTTTGTAAGGTGTTTGATCCTCTTGTGATCGCCGTTGCGTATATGAAATTTGTCTGTTCTATGTATTCCTTGTGATTGATTGCATGCTCTTCTTTCTCTTAAATTTGTAAGCATCTATGTTCTAAGTCTAATACTGTTGCATTTTCAAAAAATTTGTGCTGTGCTAAAGCTGTTTTTTTGTTTTCCTTTCTGAGCGTCTCTTTTATGCTTACTAGTTTTTAATTTGAAAACCTGCTTTTCGCACTTCAAGTAGGTTTTCTAAATAGAGATTAAGAACTACAAATGCTGAATGCTACATAGAGAAAATCTCTTACATGAGAAGCAAGTTGCAAATTTCAATTTCCGTTTTCCTGTAATAACAAAATGTGTGTGGCTCTTCAGCTCACATCACCTAAAAGTCTGCCAAGCACATAAAATTTATTACCGGCAGCCGAAAAGTATGCAGTCCCAAAATCTGGTCTCGAATGCCTCAAAAATTAAGTGTTTCTCCGGAATACATCCCAGCGATGACAGTTGCTTTACATGCAAAGTCAACACATCCTGCGGCTTTTGCTGCAACAGGCAGCTGGAAACTAATAAGCTGCTGCGAAAACAGTTCAAACTCAGAGGAAATCCTACCGCAACCGCACTCTCAACCCACCAGCCCAGTCAATCGCTTTGCCTGTCTGCTCAGCGTAGCACGCATTGGTGAAATCTCTGGCAAATATGTTTTAATTATAAAACAATTAGATTCAAATAAATTAAACGTATCGCTGGGCTCAGGCAATCGATTAAGTCAAGTGAAAAAAACAACTGCCACAACTGCAGCGAATAAGCAAATGCAAGCGCGATTCGTGCAGGTGAAAATAAAACAATACCAAAGACAGAAACAGAAACAGAAACCGAAACAAAGGGGAACGACAACCAACTAACACAAACGGGCACTCAACCACAAATCGACTTCTGCCTGAGCCTGTATATGGATATGTAATTAGTGAAAACAAAACAATACTTATTATTATTATAAGCAATCTGCAACACCAGCAACAACAACAACAACAACTGCAGCAGCCACATTTTGAATTACTTTAATTGCAGTGCATTTCCCAGAGACTTGCATTTTTTGCATGACTTTTAGCAATTTTCTTTGACTGTCTGCCAAAGAGTCAATTTGAATGCCAGCTTTATGGCGATTGCTGGCCATGAAACAATTAGAAGATCAGTGCAAACGCTGAGCAGCGCAGACAAGCCGACGACTGACTGGCAGGAGATGTGCACAATGCACATTTATCTTTAAGTGGAGAGAAATCAACACATGTCTGTTTTGCTTAAATTTATGAACTTAAGTTGTTTATGCGCCTGGCATTTCCATAACTTTTTATATTACGCTTATGGCTTTTAATCTGGTTAGAGACTCTTTGCTAAGAATAGTTTATACTCGGTAAGGCTGAAGCTAGCAGCAAGTGTTAACTTGCCAACTTTGACGTCACACCCTACGCTTTAATGAAATTCTAAAAACTTTTGTTCTCGGCTTGCAATATTTTTATAACAAGACCAAATAAGCTCCAGAACGACTCTAGGATGCCCTGCAACTGAGAAGGATTGTGCCTCATGAGGGTACTGCTGACTGAATTGTTTTGATTTGAAATTGAAAATGGAATTGGGGACGAGATGAAATGCAAAGCTTTGATGGAGAGCAACAAAATTTTTACATTTTTGTAAATTGTTTAAAGGAGATTGCAAAATATTACACCAACTTTTGGAGTGCTATTCTATGTATGACCTTTGTCGATGAAACCCTCCGAGAGGGCCAAACGCTAATCACAATCAGTGCCAGATTGTCCCAACCCCCGTTGCCATTCAATGCGTCTATTACTTCTTCGTCAGTTAGTGACGTTTGTTGAAAATGCCGCCATCTGAACTCTTTGTTTTTGGGACATTTCCCAATTATAGCTAGGTAAACTGTTTGTGGACACAAAAAGCCATTTATTGCGAAAAGTGTGCTGAGATAGCCAAAAAATACCATGAACGCCAAATATGGCGGTACTTGGTATTTTTTAAAGGTACGGTCACACTTTCCCCCCGGTTATTTCCAAACAATCTAATGAGGATTTCAAATCACAGCAATAAAAAATTTTGTATATGAAATGCAGATCGGTAATGCCCAGGAGTCGATTGTCCCCCATATATCAGATTTTGTATCAAGTTATCATTTATGCCGCACAAATTGCCTTGGATAAGGAAGAAGCTGGAGATACAAGAAGCAGCCTCCAGCGTCTCAGTTGCCATATTGGAAAGATATGCTAACAATATGAGTATATCGACAAAGCTAAGAGAGGTTGTAAGATCTAATGTGATTTCAACCAATAGTTCGAGTCCCAGAAGTGTTCATTCAAAACTTCAAAATGAGCGCCAACAGTTTTAATTGGAACCCTAACGAAGCAACCGGTACAGACGCGATACAAATCTGCTGGCGTGTGGGATCCATAATTAATGTTACACATTTTCAATATTTATTTGTGTTTTTTTTTATAAAAGTTAGTATAAATTTCTGTGGCTTCTCTTCATCGGCATTGGCCGGTGCAAGCAACAAATTTGTTGCTGCTCTTTGTGGACTTCGAGGCTGTCTATGGCAACTGAATCAAAATACTCTCTATTGATGAGGCCTTTTTTTTCTTCCTCAAGAAAGCGCTTGAATCGAATTTTTTTTGGCATATTTTTGCTCTATCAACCGTCAAAATAAATAAATTTTATTAATTTGGGCACACAAGAACAGCTGTTCAATAAATTACACATGCTCAGAGAAGTTGGCGACGCGACGACGCCCGTGAGGATTTAACCATCCCCCTGTTTGCTTGTCAGCATACCAGTCGTATAACGCCAGTGTCATTATACTCTGTATTAGAGGTACACAGAGTATATTAAGTTTGTGCAAAAGTATGTAACAGGCAGAAGGAAGCATCTCCGACCCTTTAAAGTATATATATTCTTGATCAGCATCAACAGCCGAGTCGACTTAGCCATGTCCGCCTGTCCGCCCGTGTGTCTGTCCGTATGAACAAACAGATCTCAGAGATGGTAAGAGATAGATGTTTGACATGTATGATCAAGTTTATTTTCAATTTTTGAATGTCCCCTCCCTCCCCCGCAAATTGGAGAAAACGTCTTCAAAGCAGGTATATCCCCTTACTTGTGCGCCTTAAGCTTCTATATATCGACAAGCCGCAAGTAAAAGCCGCCACTTCCATTGAAGTGTTATATCCTGTCTTCACAAAAAGTTCTTCCATATAGATTCAATGCTGGCCTTCGCTTGTGCAATGCGTTGATGGACGTGTTTGCTGAATGAAAAAATGTGAGTTAGTATCACATCGAGGTATTTATATTCTTTTACAACACTCGCACATAATCAGCTGGTTGACGGCGAGCTTTGAAAACAACAACATGCCTCAAGAAGGAATGGGAAAGCGTATGCAAAATACAAATGCAAACAAGAAAGAAAGTCGGTCAAGCCCAACTATAACATTCTATGTACCTGTTAAGTGCTGCCCATCACCGTTGCGACCGGTGCTGCCCATAAATGTTTGTTTTCTTTATAACTCTACAACCGTTCATCGGATCTTTACCAACTCTTTGACAGATCGATAAATAACTGAGTGAGATATGACGATTTACTAAATTGCGGAGGCGGGAGGGGTCGTAACAAAAATTTAAAATAAACTTGATCGGCCTGCAAGTATAAGAAGTTTTTGTCCCATAGACGTCAAACCTCCATCCCTTACCATCTGTGCGCTCATAAGGACAGAGGGATATGTCTATATCGAATCGGCTGTTGATGCTGATCAAGAATTTATATATATTATATGGTCGGAAATGCTTCCATCTGGCTGTTACATACTTTTGCACAAA
This sequence comes from Lordiphosa collinella, assembly GCA_018904265.1. Taxonomy (NCBI): domain Eukaryota; kingdom Metazoa; phylum Arthropoda; class Insecta; order Diptera; family Drosophilidae; genus Lordiphosa; species Lordiphosa collinella. The sequence continues at coordinate 274,440 of JAEIFV010000204.1, read as the reverse complement.
CTTATTATACTCTGTGTAACGGGTGACAACTGAAAATCTGCACAAACTTTGAGAGAGCGCGCCCTTAACTGAGCTTTACATAAAAGCTTTCGGGATGACATTTCTTTCTCTTTGTTCACCTTTCAACACGTTTTCATGCCCACCTGACAAAAATTTTTTCAAGTAGTCGCCATGCTGAGCAAGAGCGCCTTCGTGATCGCGTTGTAAAATTCTACGAAATGCACGCCGACAAAGGTAAAGTGTTTACTGCAAACCATTTTATTTTTATTTGATATAACGCAATTAACAAGAAGTCCAAAGTCGCTTCAATAATATTGTTGTGCTAAGTCAACCGTGCCTGGGCGTTGAGGGCGCCTTATTGGTTGTGAGTAGGGGGTCTTCGGATCTACCCGAGGGCAAGAGGGCAAGTCCAAACGCACTATTTAAAGTATTTTGCAACAAAAAATAGTTAAAAGAGAAGTTGGAAGTGTTCGAAAAGCAAACATTATGATCGGCCAAGCTGTCAGAAAGATAACCCAACTTTTAAAAAACAAAGACATCATACGTTAACGAGATGCAGGCAGAAAATTTAATTTCAGCCAACAACACATCAGTAAAGTGCTGAAAAAGAATAATATTGGTGCAAAGCAAAGAGCCAAGTTACACACCTGACCAAATACAAACAGTCTAATCTCAATGTCGGTGGATGTGCAACCAATATTGCCTTTTTGCCAATATTCTATTTGTACCAAAGGAACGGAACCCAACAAACTTGTCGCAGTGTCGTCCAATTGAAGATTTCTTTGGAAGTCTGAGTGCTGCAGCTTACAAAAACAACTGAAAGGCCAAAAATATCAAAGAACTGACCAACAGGGTTCGCTTTGTATCCGGATATACGACCCCAAGGTCGTACTGGCCGCCTGCGGAGACATTTTCCGGAAGCCACGTAGTGGCAGAGTATAAAAATAGGGACATCATGCTATCTTTATTGCATCACAAATTGTTGTTTTTTGTGTGCTCGCAGCAGATCTTTGACTTCGGCAACAAGTACTCGCTGCCGAAGCTAAAAGTCATGGAGAGTATTTGTACTGAACGAGCTTTACTCATGACGGCTCGCAGCAGAGCTTAGATTTTAGCAACAAGGGGCATGCGACGACTCACGGCCAAACCTTTAAGTCAACGTGAGTAAAAGTAAGGGCAACACTCGAGTTTGACAAGCCTTGAGCGCTGAGCGAGTGTACTCGTGGCGGATTGTTGCAGTTCTCTGCTGTGTTCCTTTAGTACAGAGTATAAAAAGGGTTGTGAAAGAGTTTCTGAAATTTCCGACTGGTCTCTTTGCTGTTCTTGTTCTTAGACAAACTAAATGCTTTCGCGCATACCCAGCGTAAAACTCGTGGCGCCGAAAACTTGACTGGCTAAACAGCTGATCGAGCTTAGCTGGGTAGAAACAAAAAAAAATGGTTTTACATTTTTCAGAAACCTACCCCAGATAAATGGATTCACTAATCTCTGCAGCAAGAAAAACAACAAAATACCGGTTAGCGCAATGTGAGACACCCCCACAACTAAGGCATTGCCCATGACTTCTGGTCTCCACATATCATCCAGAAAGGGTATTTTGGAGTTGCAGAGTCACACATTACCCTTATCTGACACCCAGCGGAATAAGCTGTCTTTTTAGCTAGTGCTAATTTTAGTTTATCTGAGTACTAAGCTTAAAAATATAAACTTTCCAAAATAGATCTACTTGGGAAGCATTTAAAGATGTTGGAAGTTGTACGGGACTACTCTTGTCCTCGTGGCGGCTCGTTGCAGTTCTCTGGCACAAACCCCAAGAACCTTTGGAACAGGGTATAACAACAGCAATTTAAGTGGCCCTGAGGGCCACACGTTGCAGCTGCCACGTTTCAACATAAAGTTGGCATGCCAACAACAACAACAACAACACCCAGAATAGTTTACGAACATAAAATGAAATATAAATTGTTAAAGGAGCGTTCATAAAAGGTTTGAACTCACTTCAACTGCGCACTTTATTCGGGAAATTAACTGAAAGTTAAAGAGAAGATAAAAATCTCTAAATCTAAATCGCAGCCACTGTTCTAAGCTCAATTTCTCTTATTTCTTTCGCAAATGAAGTGCCAAGTGCCATAAAATAATAACCAACTTGATAAACAGTTTCGGCTCAAGCCAAAAACAATAATCAAGGAGTGGCCAATTATGGTAGCTCCAACATTGTGGAGCAACAGGTGCCGCTGGCTCATGAAGCGGCTCCACCCAATCCCAAAACGGATCCGGTTGCAGTCAAGGATCATTAAACTTTGGTGGCACACGCACACACAGCCGGCGAATTGTCGCGGCCTCGTCATCGGATTACCACTTTCAATCAAACGCCCGCAACAATGCGCCCGAATTGCGGCACTTTCCTTTCAAGGGGCGACGAAGTGGCGGTTGCAATGGCGAACGCTTCACTTTCTTGGCAACGAAACCGAGCGGACCGCTTCGCATTTCTTGGCCAAAAGAAGGTGCGTTGTCTGGGAGTCGGGTGTCGGGTGGCCCGCTGGATTATGCCAACTGTTTGTGGTCAGGCGCAAAACGCTGGCACTGCAGGAATGGTCGAGGTCTGATTGCCATTACCATTGCCCTGCCCCCTCGCTCCACCGTGCCAATTATGCTGCTCACTCGCAGCTTATTAGCCAGCCCAAGATGCACTGGCTCAAAGTGTTTTATTGGCTGCGCCACAGTTTAGCGTGTGCACCAGAATGTAACTCGGTGGCTGTGGCTGCGGCTGCGGCGATTTGTGAAAAACGAGAGCTATTAGTTCGTTTCACTTTTCTTTTATTATTTATTTATTTATTTTCTGTTGGCAATTTTGTTGCATGCGCCGAGGCGTGGCCACATGTTCGCACTGGCCCAAGTGCCGCCCGCTCCGCCCCCGATCTTAATTGCCCGCTGCGACTCCTCGAGTGCCGAGTGCTGTATGTTTTTGCTTTTACTTTTGCCAGCGAAAATTGTTTTCTGCAAATTACCGCTAAATTAATGAGCAGTAAATTAGCCGCATTAGAGCAGCGGCCGCATGCCGCTGGCGCCAGTCGTGCGAATGTGGAGTGCCCTGCTCATGTCAGCGGTTTGGCTTCAGTGTCATGTGGTTAATGCAATTGCCGGTAATTAGCTCAGCCTTTGAACCCTTGGGAGAGGCTGTCGGTAACGCAAGCCACCAGCGGACACTTGAGATGCGGCTGGCTGGCCAAACAATGGCAAGGAGTCAAAGCTAGGCAGCAAAACGTTGGCACTGATGCACAGTGGATTGAAATCGCATATAAAGATTAATAACCTTTACTATATATAAAAGAGTTTTTTTGTAATTGTCTAGGAAAGGGACCTGTGCTCGAAAAACTTAGATTTTCGTTGTCTTCGCAGCGGGGAGTATGTCTCTAAAACTTGTTCGGTTAAGCCATAGGGGCACATATACGCATCGCAGGCATGGAAAGACGGCTGTTTGATGGTCACATATAGGGCAAAAGGTCGCTGATGATTGGGGGTGGTTCCTCATGAAAGAACTGTACGATCTACCAGTCTCCTTTGCAGTTCTGTATGTCTCTGTTTAAAGTTATTCGAAAGCTTGATATGACCTCGAGCCGGCTAAAAGCTGCAGTTTTACTTAGTATACTTACCACCTGTATAGCCAAGTCTTTTTAAATTATGAACAATAATTTAAATCTTATAAAAATACCGTAAAAATTTCAGAATCCCAGCTGGTCTGGTATTGAAGTGCCGGAGTTTTGGCCAAAAAATAAGATTTCTGGCCCACAGTGTAACGGGGGAAAATATAAACAGGCCACACCAAGCGACCTAAAAAAGTGAGCCGAAAAAAATTTTCGAAAATCTATTTCCGACTCGCGTGTGGGATTCACCCCTACACCCTTGTGGTTTCGACCCGAATACTATAGAGGAGATCACGGAAGCGTATATACTGGCGGCGGCCATAAACCTCCAGCCCATTAAGGCACGCGGTCCTGATAGTATTCCGAACCGTGCTCTGGAGCTAGCCATGACAGTGCATCTAGCTCAGTTTGTGGCTATTTTCAATAAGTGACTGGGGGATGGAATTTTTAAAACCATTGGGTAAAAGCAACTTCTTGTACTTCTTCCTAAACCATGAAGTCAACCAAGACCAAGATCCACCGTCCTATAAACCTATTTGTCTGCACGGGCGGTGGCATACTGAAGAAGTTTATAAGTCAGAAACTCGACGAGGCCATCACTGGAGCAGGTGGGCTTTCGCCAAACGAAATTGGTTTTAGATAAGCGAAGTCAGTAGTGGATGTGATTGACTAGGTGGTTACAACTGCTCGCAGTGCTACTATGGGCTCAGGGGAAACGAGGATCTAACCCATATTGGAAACGAATCCTCAGCGCCCTAGGTGAATTTTGTGTTTCACTCTACCTTCATGCAATTATCAGAACGTACTTCAGTGGTAGAGTCCATACGTACCCCACGGCAGAGGTTAACAAACCCCATGTGGTTTCTGCATGGGTTCCACAAGGCTTTGTGCTTCGACCTGTTCTATGGATCGGCATGTATGATGGGGTCTTTCGACTCTCATTCCCACCAGGAGAGCACTTAGTGGGCTTTGCGGGCGCTTATTGCTGTGTAGGAAAAGTGTATCGAAGGAGCGAAGAGGTGTGTCATTCTGGCCCATCCACCAGTGGCTTAGCGCGGCGGGTCTCGAGCTGGCTGCGCAAAAGACAGAGGCGGTGCTAATTAGCAGTCGTATGAAGGTGGAGTCAGCGTGGGCCAAAATCCAAAAAAGTCATTAAATGCTTTGCAGTAAAACTGGACACCTGGCTAAGCTTCCAAGAACATCTGGCTTACGTAGGAGAGAAGACAGTAAAGTAAAGCAGCGCCTTAGCTAGGATCTGGCTGAACACTCAAGGTCTTAAGCTGGGGCCAAGAAGACTTTTGGTGTGAGTAACTAGTAAAGTAAAATGGTTTGTCAAGTTGACACAGCCCCAAAGGGCCAAAGCCAAGCTTCTCTCAATCTCTTGGCTTGTGCGCTTCTAATTTTCGCGCAAGAGAAAGGGACCTACAGTTTAACGCCGAATCCGAACGGCAGTTTGAGAAGCTTTTGCATGGCTAATTACTACAAAGCTGGCGCCAACAGCAGTGAGGGGTGACCGGGTGTAAAGTTTATTCAAAGAAAAACTGTTGGCGGGATCGAACCACGAGCGGTCGCGCAAGGGCCGGCCATGTAACAAGCCACTGATTTATTGTGTCGTTTACTAAGTAATTTCGTTTGCCAACTTCACACATCGCTTTACCGTTATATATTTGAACAGCTGATCTAGTAAGTCTTGAATGTGAACAAGACGAATGTCGGGGGGGTAGTGGGCGTGGAAAAAATTGAAAATAAACTTGATCTGGCTGCAAGTATATGAAACATAAGTTCCATACATGTCAAACCTCTGTCTCTTTCCATCTCTGAGATCTGTTTGTTCATACGGACAGACGGACAGACAGACAGACAAACGGACAGACGGACACTTTTGCACAAACTTAATATAGAATATAAGACTTTTGTTCAATATATTCGGTGCCAATCTGGCATCGTTCTATGGAGTTCTCCACCTATTTAAAAGGCCATAAGCTCAGGGTTACTTCTGCGTAATGTACGGTGTTGGAAGATGGTCATTGCCGGGTTAAGTGATTCCACTTAACGAGGTGGCCACAGAAGCAAATGTGAGGTACCCGGCCTCACGGTTAAGTGGCTCAAGTCAACCAAACAGTGGTACACAGCAGCATCGAGAACTGGCATCAGCGTTGGGACAAATCCAAGACGGGTCACTGGACCCATAGCCTAATCCCGAGACTATTGCCATGTCTGTCTAGGAAGCATGTTGAGGTGAACTTTCACCTGATTCAGCTGCTTAGTGAACATGGCTGTTTTAGGAACTAACTAAAAAACAGACAGCGAGGAGGGTACATGCTGCGAAGAAGGTCCTATGGATGTTTGTGTATGTTGGTGTCTAGGCGACACCGTGGGCAAGAATCAAAACAAAACAATGCATTTTGGCTACGTTAAAGTGCTCCAATGAATGAACGATTCGTCAATATTGGTTGCGTGTATTGGTTATCCACTCGTTCGGATCATAGAAACGAACTTTCAAACCGAACTTTGTACAAATTTTCGGAGATGTGATAAGCGGTGAGCAGAAAAGTGGCTACCTGTTTTAGATTTCAAGTGTCTGCTGTCTAGTCTAAGATAGGTTGAATGGGTGTACCCTTTCTATAACTCTATAACCCCTCTCTTCAACTTGAAGACACCCCTCGCTTACTACTGGTAGCAGCCAAAAATTATTCGTATCTACAAAAAAGTACCTAAGACCGTTCTATCAAACTGCAGATGCATATCCTTGGTCTTTCTCCTAAGATACTTAATTTTATTATGGCTTCTTTGCAGTATCGGCCCCAGAGAGAAAGCTATAGTTCACTATCTGCTGTGCCCGTTCGTGCGTTCTCTGGTTGCTGTCATCTTGGACCTTGGGTTTTTACTTTATTTGTAAATGATATTCTGACTGCGTTATCTGAATCTCATTGCGGATGATTCTAAACTTTGCAATGTTTTATGAAAATCCAGTATCACCTACGTAGGAACTTAAGCTTTTTCAATAATTGATGCATGATCAGACGGTTGATCAACAAAAATGAACTTAGCCAAGGCTGCAAACATCTACAATTCTGCAGTAGGTTCGTTCCAGAGTGTTGGAGAAGGGTTCTAGAACTTAGAATTTTCGAAATTATCAAACTTCAAGAGACAATGGGCGCAATTCAGCAGACAATTCCGATTACTGATTTACGATTTGTGATTGCCGATGATTCTCTGCTGAATGACACTGATCTGGTCAAAATACATTCTCAGCATACAAAAATTTAGGCACAATTTTTGAGGGCTTTTTTGCTCTAAATTAAAACATTAGGAGGTACACAGTTTATTATAGTCTGGCTCGCGGCCGACATCCTTACATGTTTGCTTTGTTATTTGACGCCTCAAGTGGCCTTTTAATTTTCCCTGCAAAACATCGACTTCAACCACTGTGCCTGGCGTTCTGCTTCCAACCCCTGATGCTGCACGCCAAGCGACGCTTTGTGACGTGCGTCACTCAGCTGGTTGGCTTGAAATCAAAACTGTAGCAAATATTGGTTACTCTGGAGCAGCTTCGCTGCTTCTCTTGTGGCCGCCGCTGCTGCTGCTGCTGCAGATGAGGCACGCAGCTGGTGATGGCTGCTGCAACAATAAAACTGAGTTGCATGCCACGGCAAGTAATTAGTCTCTAAAGCGGCGTGTTGCTGCAGCAACTGCCAACTATTCGCGTCCCCATCGACCGCTATCCATGTGAAGTATACGCCGTGTGTGTTCGTCCTTTTTGTTGTGTAGTGTTGATCCCGAACTGAATCGATAAAATACCAGTGAATATGTTGCAATACCTGACCGCCAGCTGCCTGCTGCTGGCTCTCTGCAGTCTCCAGCCAGCGGCTGGGGCCATACACAAGCGCAGCGGTGCAAATGCAGTCAATGCGCTCGGCACCGATTCGAAGGATAATAATCCTCCGGCGAGTGTTGAGAACACGGACCTCAGGGATAAGTTGAGCTGGAAGTGTGCGAACAATGCCAGCTGCCTGCATGGGCTGGCGAATGGCATAATGGCCTCTTATCGACGGGGCGAGACCATTAAGCTGGGCCTCTTCGATCTCGTCAAGCTGCCCGCCCTGAGTGAGGCGCAAAAACAGAAGTGGGGCACGGGTCGTGGCCTGTCCAGCTTCATGGACTTTGTGAGTGGCAATGCCATTCGCGTGCCCGTGGGCCCCATGGTGTTCAGTGTGCAGCGAGCCGAGGACGATAGCGATTATATTGAGGTGGCGCTGCTGAAGAAGGCCTCGAGTGGAACAGGTAATGAGACAGGCCTGACATATGCTAAGCAGGAGTGAGTCTAGGAGCAGCTGCTGCAGCATATGCTAGACCTGGCCGAACTTTTGTTATTTGTATTCACTAAGTGCGACGTTCGATACGCACATCAATCAAATCACTTGGCAATCCCAGGCCATAAAGCATAAAACGTGTCATGTTTCTCAAAATCGACAACAGGGCGTCTGCAAGGCAACGGCGGAGGACTGCTGGGTGGCGGTGGCAACGGCGGAGGAGGAGGCGGTGGGCTGCTGGGAGGTGGCAGTGGCCTGGGCGGCGGCGACAGTGGCAGCGGAGGCGGAGGACTTTTGGGTGGCCGTCGTCGGCACCAGCAGGACAAAAAGCAATTCCAAATGTACATTCCCATGTATCTGGCAGCCACTACTTTCGGTTGGACCATGGTGGCCGCCAAAGCAGTGGGCCTGCTGACCATTAAGGCTCTGATCCTGTCGAAAATTGCCTTCGTAGTGGCAGCCGTGGTGCTGATTAAGAAGTTGATGGATAATGCGAATGAAAAGTGAGTCTAGACCCCTGGGGCGGCAGTGAGGGCAGAATGACTTTTATTGCTTCTCTCCTCTCACTGCCAACCTTTGCTCTGCACACTTGGAATTAAATCGCGAAAATTGTACAGGATGATGTATCAGTTTCCGGAGCAAACACCCTACATGATGCCCTACGGCATGGACTATCCTTTGCATGGAGCCGAACTCTCACCCGAAATGTATCCAGCCTCCTTGCATCATTTGGCCATGGCCGGTGGCGGTCAATTGCCCGGCCATCCTGGCCATCCGGGGCTGGAAAGCCTGACTGCTGAGAGTCATCTGCATTCGCAGGTATCTGGCGATGGCAGCAACAACACCCAGGTGCTGGCCGCTCTCGGTGGTCTCGGCGGTCTGGGTCACAAAATTAAACGTGAGGACTCTTGGATAGCGAAGAGTAAGTGTCTAACGGGCGTTCTCCTTGTTTCAGATAGCCAAGGGTATGTGGCCCCCGCCCTCATATTTCATCAGCGCGGAATTGGCCCATAAGCTGGCCATAGCTGCTGCCGTGGCTGAGGCCAGTATTGAGGCCGAATTTGAGGATGATGACTGAGAAATGTTAGAGATACACGCGTAGTATGACTTCGATTTGCTTTTGCACGCACTTTGCACTCACAAACAAAACCACATTTAAAGCTCAGCAAACAAATTCTCTAAAAAGTTTCTATGCAAAATTTTCAATTCGAAAAACTTTGCCTCACGTCAATCCATCAAAGTTGGAAAATTTGTTGTGAAATTCCTTTTTGGCAAAGCACTCGGTGCACAGTTTAGTTTCATCCTCTTTCACGTCAATCAAACTCTCACACAGGCAGTTGCACCCACTCTGCTCCTACGCCTCTACGATTCCTTCTTAAAATGGGTATATTGAGCTGAGAGACGCCATGAGTATTGGTTAATCAACAAAGGCACACTGTTCCATTGACCAAATTGATATTGAAAGGCCCTTCAAGAGACGAACTCGCTGTATTGATGTCAATAGAGATTGAAGAGTGCACGGCTTGACATCATTAATCGTGCTTGCATTGCAAAGGGAAGTACAATTTCAACTAAAAGGACTGGAGTAAACGGGTATGCTTAGCTGGTGCAAATGTATGTAACAGGTAGATGGAAGCATTAAATGTTTTTGTACATTCTTGAGATGAGCTAGCACTCCAGCTCGTCTGTATTATCAGTTTGATCTTAGAGACCTAAAGACAGGGGTCGGCAAGGGGAGCTTTGAGCAAAGGCAACGTCGCATTAGTATCGCTCAGGAGTTGTTGAATTCGGGTCTGTTCAAACGGGTCATTACTGGTGAAGGTTTTGCTCGCTGTTTTCTTTAATTACAATGGTGTGGTGCATCATGAGTTCCTGCCAAGAGGTCGTTGAGTTAATAAGGAATACTACAAGGAAGTTATGAATCGTTTGCATGAAGCAATACGACTCAAACGGTCGGAATTGTGCAAAAACAAATCGTGGATTCTGCACTCGTGATGTATTCACCAGATTTGGCTCCCTTCGACTTTTTCCTATTCCCAATACTGAAGAGACCAATGAAAGTAAAGCGTTTTGCCACAATAGATAAGATCAAGACAGATGCGAAGAACTAGTGCTTCGAGGATTGGAAAAAGCGTTGGCACAAGTGTTTTATATCCGAGGGCGATCACTTTGAAGGGGACAAAATGGATATTGATGAATAAATAGGTACTTTTCAAAAAAATTCAAAACTCACCTTTTCCTTTGAAAATACCTCGTATATCCTTGGAATGTTAATGGAATTTAAAGACGCGTGGAGAGGACGATAAATTTATACAAGCAAATGCTCTTCAGCCTTAGTGGCCAGGTGTGGTACAGCGGTAATTGTGTATGCCTGCTCTGCAAGATGGTTCTCGATCCCGCCTCAGGACAGCTAATAAATATAAAAGGTGTGAGTGTGGCTAACACTGAAGGGGCCTTGATGTCTAACATGTTGTATACGATATGCTCTGCCTTTCGCATTCTTACGGTTGTGCGAAACTTTATAGTCCGTATTCAAAACTCGATGGTACTCGATTCTAAGTATTTGATACTATGTCCTCGATATTAAGTACTCGATACTCAGTATTTGATACTCAGTATTAGGTACTCGATATCCAAGTTCTCGATACTTAGTACTCGACTCTAAGTATTCGATACTAAGTACTCTATTTTAAGTACTCGGTACTCAGTATTTGATACTCAGTACTCGATTCTAAGCACTCGATACTTATTATTCGATAGCAAGTACTCGATACGCCGTACTCGCTTCTATGTATTCGATACTTAGTATAAGAGACTAAGTATTTGGTACTTAGTATTCGATTTTTAATACTCGGGTCTTAGTACTCGATGATAAATTTTAGATACTCAGATTTCTGTGTGTCTGTTTTTGTCATTGATTTTGTCTTTGTTATTGTGTTTGTTTTTGTGTTTGTTTTTGAGTCTGATTTGTCTTTGATTTTTGTCTTTGTTGTTTATGACTTTGTTTTTTTTTGTTGATTTTTTTGTCTTTGTGTTTTGTGTGTATGTATGTGCGTGTGGGTGGGTGTGCCTGGCCTGTCAACTGATATTGCACACACCCCCTCCGCCCAGCGTGACGCGTGATGCGTGACGCTGAAATCAAATTTTACCCCTACTAACATCCTCCGTACCGAAATTAAAGATCTTTAAAAAACTTACACACCCGGCAGAGCTGTTAACACAATTACCTTTACCATTACTAATACAATTTCTTAGATAATTCAAAACAATTCCTGATAACGATTTTGTTATATCCTTTTTAGTCTTGGAACTACGATTATTTGTGATTATATAATTATTTTACCCATTACTTGAATAATTGTACCTGTAAAGGGGGATTATTTAGTAATTGCGCATGGAATGTTGAATTATTCATGAATATCTTGGTGTATCTGAAATTATTTACTATTTCGAATGCTCATACATCCAAATTTTGGAATAAATACCCAAATGCTTATAAGCCCCATTTTCACGCACTTGCTTTTAATTAGATGGGTTAATTCAAAAATATTTTCATTGTACTTCTACTTCTACCATCGCTTTCATAATGTTTTCATCTCCTTTCAAGTTATCAACTACAAATTCCTTAAATGCTTTGACAAAATTTGAGCCGTTATCTGTTATGGTGGCTATAATCTTTATGGGATCTAAGTTAAGTTCATTGTTTATATTACACATCATTTGCAAAACGCGGTCCTAGGTATGATCTCCAGCAAACATTTTACAAGAAAGAGCAGTCAACTTCCTTTGATATTTGATTTCAATAACACGTTTATCGAAAAAGCTACGGTTTGTCAGACCAAATGTCCGCAGTCGTGCAATTTTATATTGGCTAATGTGTTTCTAATATGCTTATAGTTATTAAGGAAGCGCTCGTCCAGCATTTTAAGTAAGTTTTGGCCGACTCATGACACGCAAGTTATTACCTTTGAACATATTTCTAAAATGCAGTTTCTCAAACAGTGCAAATGGGTACTGATTGTATGATGAAGCACATAGCTCTTTGATTAAATGTGTCACTTGGCTCTTCAAAATGCTATGTACGCTTTGTAAAGTGAAGGAAAGGTCATAATTTAATTAAAAAATTTTCCTTATCAGTTTGAATTTATTACCATGATCAGCAAACAATTAAATTTGGTGTTTTCCAAACTTGATTGGTAAAAAATCATATTTTTCATCTTCAATTACATGAATAATTCAAATTTTCAAGCAGAATTACTCAATAATCCCCCCTTTACAGGTACAATTATTCAAGTAATTGGGCGTATTCAGCAGATAAATCCGATTTTCGATTACTGATTGATGAATGCCGATTTTAAGAGGTGAATACAGTGATTGCAGATTGCGACTGATAAATTTGGTCATCATGACAGTACGGTCAACTGTTAACGCAAAATGTGAGAATGAACTACCGAACTTTCAGCGCTAAGAGCCCTCAAAAATTGTGACTATATATTTTTGACCAAATGTAACAAGCCAGAGAATAACCTAAACTAAGCATTCAGTGTCATTTAACAGAATCAACAGAAATTTCAAGTCGTAAATCAGTAATCGTAAATCGGATTTATCTGCTGAATACGCCCATTGTATAAGTAATTATATTTTGTAATGATCATTGAATAATCGTAATTCCAAGGTACAATTATGATTACTAAAAAAATCGTAATCAGGAATTGTTTTTTCATCCGGTCACCTTCACCAGCTTTTGGCCTCCAGCTGTGAAGTAACTAGCCATGAAAAAGCTTCCCATCTCTGACGTTCGGATTCGGCTTTGAACTGTAGGTTCCTTTCTCTTGTGCGAAAATTATAAAAGCACACAAGCCAAGAGGTTAAGAGAAGAGGTGGGGGATTAATAAAATTTACTTTATTTTTAAGTGTTCCTCAGCCAGGGAAAAGTTTTCCTTTGTATTTTCACTTTGATTCTGCGCCAGCAAATTCATGAAGATATTTCGTTAAATTTAAGACCCTTGACAACAAAAAATAATGACAACATAAGCAGCTCTTCGTTCGAAATGTTTGACTGTGTGCATGATCGATATTGTGTGAACCTGACATGCCTATAGCCAAAGTACTTGGACTCCAGTAAAGTCTAGATACAAATTAGAGCGGAGTTTAAATATACTAAAGTTTGACTCTTACTAAGTTTGACTAAGGGGTTTTGCTGCTTGGAAGGCTGTTTTTGGACCATTTTTAAAAAAATCGTTAAATCTTTTCCTTTTTTATTGTATGAAGGACATATTGTTTTAAAAAAATTTTTGGCCTTCATAGGTGGGCGTTCGAAAAATTGTCAAAAGGTATGCTGCTGGCACGGATAACTCCACTTCGGATCATCTGAAACGGAAAAAGTAAACGTCGTTAGATTCAGTACAGATGTAATTCGGGCCCCTATTTCAATCATAATTTTGCGGCTTTTTTTTAAAAAATGGCGGCCATTTGAAAAATGGAAAATCGATTTTTTTTTTTGTAGTTTAGTGTAAAAAAAAGCAAGAAAATGTTTAAAATTATGAGTGAAATTGGGGCCATAATGGTGACAATTTTGCGTCGGTTGCACTTTGTTTCATCAAAATCGATTCAGATCGATTCAGTGCCGCCAGCTCGAAAAACGTGGTTTCGAGATAAACGCTAAATTGGTTAGCAATCGGATTACTTTGGGTCATTAAAAGGGCTATATCTTCTAAAGTATATCGAATTTAAAAGAATCCTTTTAGGATGATATTCTCAAATATCCAAGCTATAAAAATATGCAAAAAAAAAAAAAAAAAAAAATTTTCCCAAGCAGCAATACCCCCTTAAGATTGCCTACGTCCCTAAACTTATTTGCTTTAGTCAAAGTGAATGTTGGCAGGCTCAAGGTCGAGGATTGATTATAATTCAATAATCACCAGAAAATTCAACAGAGAATACATATGAACATGAATAGTAGCTGTGGCTGTGTAGACGGCCGTTTCGGCTGCCACCATGGCTAGGCCTTCCTCAGTACACTTTCAGTTGCTGTCTCACCATCAAGCCATTTGCTTTAGTCAGATTAAGAACCGATTTCTCATCTTCTAAATAGTTGTTATGTTTCAGATAAAAGTAAAATTTACTCTGCTATTTGTATGTCTATGTAGAAGATGAGAAATGGGTCTTAAATCTTTAAGAAATATTTAGGGTATTTTGGCTTCGCTTTGCTGGCAAACCAAAAAGCAGGTTATTCAATCAGAATTCTCTGTACCGCCCAAATGCAGTTTTATAATGAAAGGCCCACCCACTCCCAAGTCTGCTGTGAGGCCTTCAACCAAAGTTAATTGACCAAAGGGGAACTTAGAGCTGTTGTCAATTAAATTCCTTGCAAACTCTCGACTACCATGAAGCACACACACACACACACAAGCACAGACTGTTGCATGAATGCAAAGCTGCTGGCCTTTGACAGAGCACTGCATACTTTCAGGCTGCACTGGATTCAAATTCGTCCAAGCGAAGAGAGAGAGAGTAAAAAGTTTTCCGGCACTCACCACTGACTAACTAACTTCCAATTAGCCAACCAATAGCAAAACTTGATTAATGAGGCAAAAAATTTGTACTAACAAAGTCATTGCATACTTTGCGGCGGCGCTAAAAAGCTTTTCCAGAATTTTCCGTAACCATAAGCCGCACTCGACTGCTCAATGCCCCATCTAATAAACACTTCAATCCTCTTGCAGCCACTCCAGCCAGAAGACCCTTAATCTACAACTATGTGCAGCCACAGCCGCACATGCCCTTCTATCGCTCCTGAAGTGAAGCTTAGCCAATTAATGCAGCTGCTGCCCGCTACCAAAGAGGAGGAGGAGGAGGTCAAGGTGAGGTTGTCCTGCTGCCATATGAGATGGGAAGACCTGGAGCTGACTATTTATTACTTTAATAATTTATTGAACTTGTTGTTTGTTTAGTTTTTAGTTAGACCTGATGCACACATTTAGTTAGGCTAGTTAATTAGCAACTGAAATGCTACAAAAATCTACAAAAAAAATTCAAATAAACTCAAGAATTGAGCACAAGGTGGCCCAAAAATGGTAATGCTTGGAGTATGCGATTTATTTGGGTTATAAAATAAATAAAATAAATTATTAAATATAAAGAGATACACGGGAAAAACCAAGTGAAAGTGAAATACAAAGAGAGATACAGAGAGATAGCGAGAGCTACTTACATACATAAATGAAAGAGTAAGCCATAGACAGTTAAAGAGTTAAGAATAGAGTTTAGAATTTATTGCACCGGCTGCTGTTTACTGTAAGCCAACTCCTGCGCCTCCTGCGCCATTAAATGCGACGGCACCTCAGCCAGTCCCTCCACAAAACCATCCAAGGCACGCGCCCAACCCGAACTGTAGCTATCATGATGCGCCGGCACCTCCACAATGGTCTTCTTCTGCGACAGCAGCTTCTTCAGCGAAATGATGACGGCCAGCAGCAAGGCAATTTTGGATACTATCAAGGCCTTGCCGGCCAGCAGGAACAACCCCTTGAGCAGTATGGCACCCACCACACCCGTCTTGGCCGCCATCATCATCAGCATGGGACCCATGTTCTTCATTTTGCCACGTCCCTCCTCCAAGGCCTCAATGGGACGCACCGAAACGCCTATGTTGAGACCGCCCTGGGGTTCGCTGCCCATTACAAAGTCCGCATTGTCGGAGAATTTATAGCGCAGCGTACGTGAGCGTACGAATTTCCACAATTTGTTGGCCACCAACAGGCCATAGCTCTCCTCATCCGAGTCCATGGCACGTGCCAGTAATAGATCATCCTCGGGATCATCGGGTATTTCCACCACATCCCTGCAGCGGCAAAGAGTCATTGAAGAACTGAATCATCACTGACTCGACTCACTCACCTGTTCTGTATGACCTTGATGTTGTCGTTCAAGTCAATGCTGGACTTTTTGAACAAACGATTCATAAACACTATCAACTTGAGCATCATGCAGGAGTGGTTATCCCTTTGGCTGCATTTCACATTCAACTTGGCCAGTATCTGCTCTTCCATGCGATTGCGGTAGTCGGAAGTGATCTGGAATGAGTTCAAGTCTTTTAGGTTGAGGCATCAGTTAACAACAAGTGTCAGCTTTACCGAGT
This sequence comes from Lordiphosa collinella, assembly GCA_018904265.1. Taxonomy (NCBI): domain Eukaryota; kingdom Metazoa; phylum Arthropoda; class Insecta; order Diptera; family Drosophilidae; genus Lordiphosa; species Lordiphosa collinella. Next base: position 258,343 of record JAEIFV010000204.1, on the reverse strand, counting down.
TATCCGAGCTGCCACCGCCGTGAGCGGGATTGGCGCTGGCTGAGTCGAGTATTAGAACTAATCCCAGCAGCCACAGCAGCGTGCAAAGCGTAAAAGTTTGCATGGCTTTGGTTTGTTTTTTTTTTTAACCCTTTTTGTGTTTTTTTCTTTTTCTATACAAAATCTGATGTCTGTTTTTATGTCACTTTTCACACGCACACACAACACACTCGCCCGCGTCAATTGTCACGCCGTCTGTTTAGCTGCCGTTGACATCGTCGTCTTAAAAGAAAACCTAATGCGAAATTTTCCGCCAGCGAATTCGATTTTATATGAAAAGCGACCAAAGGCAAAAAGCAAACACAATGCAGGCCTCGGTCGACGCTGGCGTTTTTGTGTTTGCTCCGCAACTCAAACTGGTCGCCAAAAAGAGATCTGAAGATGGACGAGTTGTTGGGGCAGTTCTAGCAGCTAGGAAGTGGCCTTGTCTTTGTCTTTGCCTCTCGCCGTTCGTGACAACAAATGAAAAACAAAAAAAAAAACAAACAAAGGCTGATTGAAAGTAAGTAAAAGACCCAATTCCCAAACAGAAATAAGCCAATTTTCCCACAGCCAAAGACACGCATGCAAAAGAAAAGGGAAAATTGATGCTTCTCTGAGTTAATTAAACCAGAGCCAGCCCCGCCAATTCTGATTTATCGCCTCAAACTCTACACATTTGGAGAGCATCCGTCAAGTACTTAATCCAGCTCGCGATTTCCGAAAGTAGGCCAGTCTGGGCAACCGCTACTCGATTTGTCCATCTCTTTAACTCGTTTGGCTCCGAAATCAAACCACACCAAAAACCGAAATTGCGTCCGCCCAAGCCAGTTGCCAGTTGCCTGGTTACCCGCAGCCAAAGAGTCATAACAGTTTCTCATGTGGATGTGGTGCTGCCTGCCGTTGGCGCGCTTTCTTTTGGAAAATGTGGTCCAGTCGACTCCTCCGTCGGTGTCGACGCTTGGCGAGCATTGTCAACGCCAGGCAGCGCCGCGCCAGCATTGGCATTGACTTTGAACTGACAACACACTCGCACACACACACACACACACACTCCAAAGTTGGTCAACCGAGAGTTTACCGAGATGTATTTGGAAGTGGGTTGTATGCAAATTCAGTCTGAAGCACATCTGTGGGTACTTGGCAGACTTATTTGCATAGTTTTTATTATCAAGTAAAGGCCAACAGCCAAATGCAGTGCATCCAAGGATATATGCAGGAGGATGACGGAGGCTCCAGTAGATAGTCTGTTGGTTACTAAGAACTTTGAAAAAATGTTAGTTATTTAAGAAATGAGCAAAGCTATTTACGAGGCATAATCTGATTTGTAATTACAACACTTGCAAAAGAATATAGAGTAGATTTGTTGTTGTATGGTTACATCCGAATGAGTTTAAAAATTGTAAAGAAGAGCATAAGGAAGAACATCATTTTATTCCTCCATCGAAAGTTTTGAAAATCGATAGCGGTCAGCATCGATAGTTCTTTAAATTTTTGGATATTTTTCATTTTTACCCAAGAAATTGTTGCTTGAAATTAAAATGTTAACCATTTATTTACCATTTTTTTAGGCATTCCACAGTGAGTTTTGATCTACTACTATAAAATTCTTCGTATCAAACTATTTCTTAGCTTTAAATTAAACGATCCCAAATAGTTCTACGAGTTTTTTTGAAAGCGCAGATCTTACAAAATTAAATAAAGGACTAGTCGTCGAATTCTTCTGAAGCAATTGCAGGTGTTGGAAGTTGCTCGGAACTACTCTCGATCCTAAGATCCTTTAACGACGCCTGCTCAGTTATATTTGGCAACGATACTGTTTCCATACCGCAATTCGTTGGCTAAATGATTAGATACAAAGATGTATTTTCATATACATTTACATTGCTTGTGCTGCAGATTATTAACAATTACATTACAATCAATTTTTGTTATAAACCGATTTGTTGTTAACAACGTAACATATTTGACGAACTGTTATTCTTTGTTGTTGCCTGCTCCAAATTAGCTTTTCGTGAGTGGGAGTGTGTACCATATGCTTTTTGAGTTTGGTCAGTTTTATTCGTAAATATTTTGAGTTATTAATGTTTATTTTTTTTTGGGTTTTGTGGTGGTTTTTTTTTGTGTGGTTTGTGTAGTTGAGAATGAGGATTTTTTAGTTTTATTTAAAGGTGGGTATTCGATTTGGAACTGCTCCGAGTTCGTCTGTTTTTCGAATCTTAGGGTCATTGGTGTTGTTTTAGGTTGGGGGGTACTTTAAAGAGGTGAATAACAATAGTGACTTTTTCTTTTCGCAAACCCAATTATTTTCCAACTTTTGGAATTGCAAATAAGGTTTGTAAGCATATTTTGGGCTCCCAAGACATCTCACGAAGATTCGCTCGTCTTGGTCCAATACTTTATATAGCTTCCATATTACCGATCTGGTCGACTTGCACAAATTTTGTGGATTTTAATGCAATTGAACTAAAATTTGGTTTGTATGTATATTTTGAATGCCCATGGCGACTTGCCAAATTTGGCTCTATTTGCGACGCTATTTTATATAGCTGTCATATGACCAAAGACTTGCACCAACTTTGTTGATTAAGCGTAGCTCCCTAGACGACTTACCAATGTTGGTTTAGTTTACAACACCAATTTACATGGCTGCCTTATAAACGATTTTCCTGACTTGTAGCAAATTAGTTTTGGTCGAATTTTAAATGAGTTTTTTATAGATATGGGCAAATTTGGGCAAAAAGTGTTAACAACAAGTATAAGATTGCATTTTAGAGTAAACATTTGCATAATTACTTTTTGGCACAAAGTGGAAGAAATTAGGTTTTCAGTCTACAATACACGAACACTTCGGTTCGACTTTTTCTCAAATAAGAAATAACAAAGACGCACAAAGTTGCGTTAAATCTTCTCTCCAATTTTGACTAACAAACAGCTGACCGAACTTCTGACTTTGCTTGCGCGGCAAAAATGCAGCGTTGCCACTTAAGGGTTTTCATTTATTGATTTGATGTTCCCAATGTATACCCTTTAAATATATTAAGTAAAATTAAAAAATTTGGTTCTACAAAAATTTAAGACTTTATGCCAAAAAATGGGAATCTCGGGAACCATATAGTCGCTGTTTTGATCACTGTTTTGGTAACTATTTTAATCACTGTTCTGTTCACAGTTTTGTTAACTGTTTTGATCACTGTTTGGTCACTGTTTTGGTCACTGTTTTGGTCACTGTTTGGTGGTCACTGTTTTGGTCACTGTTTTGGTCACTGTTTTGGTAGCTGTTTTGATCACTGTTTTGTTTTGGTCTCTATTTTGGTCTCTGTCTTGGTCACTGTTTCAGTCACTGTTTTGGTCACTGTTTTGGCCACTGTTTTGTTCACTGTTTGGTCACTGTTAGGTCACTGTTTGGTCACTGTTTGGACACTGTTTTGGTCACTGTTTCCATATCTATTTTGGACAGTGTTTCGGTATCTGTTTTGGTCACTGTTTAGGTAAAAATTTTAAATACTGTTTTGGTCACAGTTTTGTTAACTGTTTTGATCACTGTTTGGTCACTGTTTGGTCACTGTTTTGATCACTGCTTTGATCACTCTTTTGGTCACTGTTTGGTCGCAGCTTTGGTCACTGTTTCGGTAACTGTTGTGATCACCATTTTGGTTTGGTCACTGTTTTGGTAACTGTTTGGTCACTATTTAGTTCACTGCTTCGTTCACTGTTTTCGGCATTGTTGGTAATTGTTGCGATCACTGTTTTGGTCCCTGTTTCGTTCACGGTTTCGGTCATTGTTTCTGTCACTGCTTTAGTCACTGTTTGATCGCTGTTTGGTCACAGTTTTAGTCAATGTTTCGGTCACTGTTTTGGTAACTGTTGTGATCACTGTTTTGGTCGCTGTTCCTCAAACAGTTCCTGGTTTATTCGGCTGCGAAATTTAATGCCAACTGAAGAGGTCCATAACTCCGCCATGTTCTCTACTAAGCCCGTAGTAACATCCTTTTTTAACCTTTAAGTTGTACTCCCCCATTGTAACCAATTGTCCCAAACGCGTATTCTCTCTGCGCGTGGATACTAAGTAGGTACTTCGCTTTTCCTTATTTATCGCTAAGCCCATCAGCATTATATGTTTGTAAGAGATTGTGCCCGATGTGTTGGGATTTGGGCACTGGCGTATAGTATAATCTATCAGCAGATTGAAGAGGTCACATGATATGGTATAACCCTGCGCATAACCTCATTTGTTTTCCAATGGCTCGGAGAGGTTCTTTTCTATTTAAACGGAGCTTTGTGTCATCTTGCAAAGTCAAACGTACTTTGCTGGTAAACCAAAAGTTGACAGGACTTGAAAGATCTTTGACCTTATCGGTGTGTCGAAAGCGGCTTTCTAATCAACATAAAGATGGTGGGTGTTTGTCTGTGTCTCTTGGGTTTTCTCCAGTATTTGTGGCAAAGCGAATATCTGGTCAGTGGTGGACTTACCAGGTCTAGACCCACATGGACAAGGTCCAGTCAATTCGTTCATTTTTAAGGGTCTCCTTCTTGAAAAAATAGTACACGTTGATTCCAATCTTCGGGCATACTCTCTTCGGACTATATTCTGCAAAGTAGTTGATACAAGCACTTTACCAATTTCTCGCTGCCAGCCTTAAACAATTCAGCGGGCACCTCTCAGCGCCAGATTACTTCTCCAGAGGGTGAATCGTGTTCGTCATCGCCTCCCAGCAGGTTGGAGAAATAGCTTTTCCATTTCTCCCGTGCCACTTGCGGATCTGAGCAATTGGACTTATTCAGGGCTGCGAAACAATTTCGAACCGATTATATGAGAATTATGAATTAGTCTTAATTGAATTACCAAGTTTTTGATTTGTTCTTTCTGAGTGAAAGAAACCATTTCCATTTCTTGATCACCAAGACGAGCTGAGTCGATTGAGCTTTGCCCATTCCTTTGGCCACAATTCTTGCCGCAACCCTCGCCTAAGAAAAGCAAAACTACAAAACACGCCAGGCCACTTTTCCTCAATTTCTCGCCTTGGCATTTCATTGCCTTAATTAAAAGCTGCATTTTATTTGTGGCAACTTCAAAGCGAAGCAAAACCAGCTCAGATGCAGAATTTGGAAAACATTTAGCAGTGAAATTTTCACCGTTCATTCGAAGACCCCCACCCACCCAACAGTTTGTTTAAATTTCAAATGGAAGTTTTTTCTTTTATTTACAATTAAATTAATAAATATTCTTATAGGAATTCAACAAAAGCTCTAACAAAGGATTCTTTCTAGCTCTTCTGCGGCTGTGGCTGCTCGGCGGCAATGTCCTTACCCGTGTTGCGGCCATAGTAGCCATTGTAGGCCGCCTGCTGGGCATCACCAAAGCTGACAGAGTTGCCGGCCACCTGCTGCTCCTGACCCTGATAGCTCTTGCTGTAGTAATCGGTGTATGGTTTGGCAAAGCTGGGTTCTTGGCGATAGTAGGGGGGACCCTGGCCTCCATGTGCGCCATCGTAGTGCTCATGGTGGTGGTAGTAAGTGGCCGCACCCACACCCTGGGGTGAGTACTGGGGAATAGGGTTCTTGCCGCCAAACAGACCGGACAAACCGCCGCCAAATGCACCACCCACACCGCCAGGAGGACGGCACAGCTTGAAGTAGGCAAAGAGACCGGGCAAAATGATGGCAGCCAAGCCCAGAATCTTCTTCAGACCCGCAATACCCAGAATGAAGGGCAGGAAGAGCAGCAGCTTCAGCTTGAAGATTTTCAAAACCAACAGCAAAGGAATTATCATCTTCTTCAGCTTCTTGCGAGCTGTCAAAATGAAAGATGGAGACATTAGTTGGCTGTAAGTATGATGAATTTAGCGGGTGACTTACAGAAATGACCCGCTCGCTGATTGTCCGAGACATCCAGCTCATCATCAATCTCGTTGCCAATGAAACGCGCCTCATAGCGACCCGCCTCGGTCAGCTCCTCAGGCCATTCCACCTCCAAGGCGGTGGACTTAATGAAACTGAATAGAAAAGAAAAGCAGAAAAGGTTTAATTTTCATAAAAATGACATTAATTAGGTGGCCCTTACCGTTCGGCCCTACGCAAAGCATATTTCACCAGCTGATTCCAGTCATCATCTTCGGCACGTGGCTCCTCGGAGTATTCAAAGGGTTCCTGCTGCAAAGAGCGCTGTTGGGTCTCCGGCAGACGCACCACGCGAGCAAAGTCCGACAGTCTGAGGAAATTAACCAAGTTAGCTGGGAGTAGGAGGTGGTAGCTTATCCTTGGACTCACCTATACTGATCCCGGTAGAAAATCTCATCGAAAGTATTAAGAGCCTGAGTCTTGAAGCACTCGGAGAGATCACCGCCCAGGCAGTTGCCATTGGTGCGCGACAGATAGGGATCATTATCATTGCCCAGTCCAAAAATGCTCAGGAGGGACGAACGACCACGCTCCTCACCCACACCAGGCTGACCTGCCTGAGGCTGCTGCTGCTGTTGCTGCGGTTGTTGCTGGAACTGCAGCGTCTGTTGTGGCTGCTGCTGGAACTGTAGCGTCTGTTGTTGCGGCTGCGGCGCATAGATCTGTTGTATATTGTTGGATGACTGCTGATCGGGCAGTCGTAAACCTTCGCCGGCCACTAGACCAATGCCCGTGACCAGGGCCAGACAGGTGAGTACTCGCATTGCCATGTCTAAAATTGCAAACAAATCCGTTAAAACTCGGCTTGATTGTGGTTCCGTTGTGGCAAAACACATAAACAATTTGCGTTTAACCGGTAAATCGAAGTCAAGCGGCGTTTTCTCCAAACAATCTCGAACGTTGCGGCTGGAGTTGGCCAAGAGTTGCGATCGCGTGGGTTGGCGTCTTTAATTTTTGGATAATTGTGACCACTTTCCTCTCAAAACTGGCTCAGACTGAATGCTCAACCATCTCAGCAATTAGTGACGAACACACGTAATATAACTCTCGCTTTCTGCCAGCATAAGCAGCCGCAGCCGCCCATAGTTGGCTCAAATCTCTGGGTGAGCCAAAAAAAAAAAACAAACACGAAAAAGTGGGCACTCGCAGAGAGAAATGCAACAAAACCGGTCTAAGAGCTTTAACCCTTTGTTAACAATGAGAAGGCAATTGTCAGCTATTGAATTGGTGTTAAGATCTAAAAATACTCTTACATTGTCCGTTCCGCCTGAGAGGATACCCAGACGCCTAGCTTTTTCTTGTATTGCATTGCATCTTGAACTTGAACTTATTTGGCCTGGCCATTGTGCTGGGAACTCGATTTGGATGGCAAAGGTTTTCCCTTGGCTTATAGATTTTCAAGTTCAAAGCACAAGCACAACGATTCGCTTGAAGTCTACTTTCCGGATGGGCAAAAAAACCATTAGCATTGCATACTTTTCGAATCAACAAAAGTGAAACCTCTAATGTAAAACTCATGTCATTATCGTGTAGATACATTATAGAGCTAAGGCTTGAGAGCTATCGATAATATAGATGGTGAAATTATACAAAAACTTTAAAAAAACCTTCACCAAGCTGGCTTCAGCTAGTAAGTTGTGGTTACTATTGCCGTCAACGAGTTTATGTCGAAAAAAAAACAGATAAAACTTTAAAAAGCAAATCCAAAAACGAACGGATATCTTCAATCTTCGCTTAGAATACGTGGGGTACTATTCGTATGTCGGGAACTGGTAACACTAATAAGAATAGTTAAAATATGGCAACACCAAAATAAAGTTTGTAGTTTTTTAGCATAAACGGTCTCACCACGTTTTCATGTACTAGCGCAATTTGTGTTGTTTACAGTGAGTTGAAAATATCAATTTGGAAATTTCCAGATGAGGTTTTCGTTTGATTAATTTTAACAACATTCGACGTGGACGTAGGTCTAGGAACTCAGTTCTTTGTATGGCGATAAAGCATCACCAAAAACGACTGTATCCCGCAGGTATAGTGAACTGAATCGTGGTCGTAGATCGCTCAGCGACGAATTCCGTGATGGTCGTTCAAAATCGGTTGTTGCGCCAGAAAACATCGATGCTGTGCGTGAACTGAAGATGCAAGATCGTCATGTGACCAGAGGTCGCAACGACCGGTCCTCTCATTGCAGTTAAAAAAAAAAACCGGTTTCATGCGGCTCATAGACAAAGAGGGACGGAAACAACCTTTAACTACGCTCTCTGATAGCGTTCGGTTGGGAGAGGAGTGAAACACATTTGATTTGGTTTTTTCGCTCTTGGTCTTTTGCCAACCTATTTGCTGAGACCGCTTGCTGAAAAGGTATTTTTTGTATGTACGCTATCAGTGTGTACTTCTTAGGCTACCGATATCAACGCATTTTTGTATATATGTGACAAACTATGTGTGCTTGCTCATTCCCAGTCGTATTTGTTGGAACGTGGTTCCCCAAAAGAATTCCTTCTGGCACACTTCTTTTTACTAGGAAGAATGCACTAACAACTTTTGCTGTATGATATAAGGCATATAATCTGTATGAAAACTGATGCACGTTCCTTTTTGCAGTAGGTTAGAGGCGAAGAAGTCTGCACAACATGCAAGCGTCCCTTTTAATGGCACGCATGCAGCACCCGTTTTATTGGAAACCAATATCCGAAATGAGGCCCGAACGATAGACAACCGCTCGCTTTTTCCAAACGTGTTCTTTTTACCGTATGTTGGAAGGCATAAAATCTGCAAACGTCCCTTCTAAAGGCATGCGTGCAGCATGAGGCAGAGACAACCGAGCGTTTTTACGAAGTTGAACCAACAACAACAGCCCATGCAAACGTCGCTTCTAATCGAACAGTTCCTGCTGCGTTTCGCCCCTATACAAAAGCGAAAGGAAGATTGCAGGTTTTTGCAACTACTTCTAAGTGGCAAAAGTTGTATACGGGATGTGATTCTGGCATGCAGTCAAGTTCGACTGGGTTCTCCCACGCACTGTTAAGCTCTGCTCCACTTGACTTTGTTCACTGCAACCTTTTTGAAATAACATTTTGGTCTTTCGGTCTTCGAATAACTCACACTTTGGGACCGCTTGACAGAAATGGACCAGCGTTGTGTGCAGAACAACAGCCGCTTAACAGAGAGCACGATAGCAGCACAGAATCGGTTGAGGGAAGACCAAGACCGATTTTGTTTCTTTTCGGTTATGGTCGTGAGCAGAGCAGACCGAAAATATGGGTTGAGATTTATTTACGGGCTTTGCATATAACCGTGAAATTGAGGTATACCTAAACATTAGTTCCACCAGCACCTTCCCGTAAAACGATTTGCTCGCGTTATATTCCGCATAATTTGACAATCTGTCAAAAAATGGCTCGGTGCAAAAAATGCTGAAAAAAGATCGCGGTGCTTCAAATAATTTATATAAGATCCTCACAGGTGACGAATAATAGATATATGCGTATGAGCCGGAAACAAAACAGAAACCGACCATGTGGGTGTTTTAATACGAGCCAAAATCATTCAATGAATCATTAACACCCATCATTTTTAATCTGTTTACCTTCAATCAGACTTTCAGTTAATGAGTTGAGCAAATGCGGGAGGGTTTTAATTTGGGGCTTGAGTCAGCGAATCTATGAGCGTTCAGGTTCTCGGAGCGGGCATATAAATTCGGTGAAATTTTCTCTTCCTCATTCAGAAAGCATTTGTGCCTCAGTAAAATTGATATATGTGCAGAATGTTTTTTTTCCCATTTCTTATGAACCAATAACGGTTCGTTTGTTTTGAGTATACTCTTTCATTCTTTTTATCGCTAAGTCGCTTTGTCAAGTGTTTACTTCTTATCACCTCCAAATCTATGGTACCTATGAAAGGAGTGAGCCAGTCAAGCTTTCACTAGAAAATTAATATTTGTGCAAAATGGATCTTTTTGGTTTTTGATGTCAGCTGCTTTCACAATAATTGGCATTACTGTGCCAAATTATTGAAGAGGTGAGTAAGCAATAATCTAAATATATCAATCCAGGGTGATTAAGGTGACTAACTTTTATTACAGTTAAAGATCAGATAGAAATTCAAACTATACAAGAAGCAGGTATAAAACTTGGCGTTATCGCAGGTTTAACAATCCGCTCTCATAACATAATAAGCATATTTTTTAAAAGTCCGATAAATATTGGGACGAAGAATTCGAAATGTCATGAAATAAGTTGATCCTAGACGGATCAGATTGACATAATGATTAGTCTTCGGATTTTGGATATTTGCATATTTTTGAAGGAAGTTTGAAGCTCGTTTCATTGAATAATGAGTTGAAAACGATGTGAAACGATGCAAGTGGAACCTCTTCCAAAGATCACGTGCAAAGATTTTTTTATAGAACGCATCCTCCGACTACCAGAATGCGTTCCAAACCATATCATATGCCCAGAAACTGGTGTTGAAAAGGTCTTTGACTAGATTTAAATAAATATCAATGCTCGCCAAAATTGTAAAGTATGTGAATGTTTATATTGTGCAGAACAAACGATCGGGTATCTTGCGACGAGCTGCAAGGTATAGTCATCCGATTTTAACCTAAATTTGCAAAGTTGCTTTAAAAGTTTATTACATTTATAATGGCTGAGTTAAGTAACGCGAACATTGAACACAAAATATTAGAACAAACAAATATTTTTTTGAACCGAACTCGTTTTTTTGTGCTCGGTTCATGATCCCCGGTCCTAACCTTTCATTGAGGCTTAGAAAATAATATTGACACCAGGACTCATATGCATGCAAAGCTTCTTGCAATAGTTAGCAAGAGCCCAAATCTTTGAATGTTACTGAACTGAAATGACTACCTTAAGGGAACCCCAGAAGATGCATTAAGAATATGAATTCCGAAAAAAGAACTGTTTGTGCTCTATTACTTAGTTACTGAGAAATCCAATTGAGAAGATTAAGTGGAAGGATAGGTTTATGTATAAAAAGCCTTACTAAAATCATTACAATTACGCAAGAGTTGTAGTTAATATGATGTAGTTCTCTGAGAACCATATTGGAAGTGCAAACGGCTTTACAATGTTCCCATGGAAATTTCATCTTCGGACTTGCCTGTTGATTGATATAAGGTTCCTTCCATAACATAAGGAAAGAAAATGGAGTGATAAGTTCGAAAAGAAGTATCAAATGGATCTGCTGCTGTCAAACAGTTCTTCACTTTCCTTTACAAAATTAACTTAAGTTTTATGAAATCAGAATAGGTAAATATATTTGCATCCAAAAAACTAGCTAGATTTGAGAATTCAGAGGAGAAGTTTGCCATTTGTAAGGAAAATTCTAATATGAAGTTGAAAATAATGAAATTTCTTAAAAAATGTATAAATCCAGATTTGTTATTTATCTTTGACTTTTATAAACGCATTGAAAACACGTTAGAAAAAGCTTTGATTTCCAGAAAATGCGCAGTTTGTTCAATAATTTTGTAGCAGGCAAAAAATCATGCCTAATCTTTTGATGAAACACTTTCTGCCTTCATATTTTGGCCACTTCGTAGAGCATTTTTTGTTTGCTTTGTTTTGCTTTTGAAAATTTGCATTTGCCATTGAAGGTCAATGAAATGTTAACGACTCTTTGGTATTACCCAACATATGAGTGATGAATGGAAATTTTTTGTTGTTGTGGCCTATATACGGTTCAATAGATTCACCAAAGTAAATGTTGCTCTTGGGCACAACTGTACCACTGTTCGAAATTGATGATAATCACACTTAATTTTCGCTTAATATTACACAATATTGACGCAGTTCACTTCACTTCACTTTCCGTTAACGTTTACCTTTTGCTGTTTCCTATAAGCACTTGAGTTGGGTTTTTTGTTGGGTATCCTTAACGGTTTAACTTAAAGCGACTTTGGCTTTTTGCTGGCCCACAAGCGACTGTGCCGTGGTGGCTGGACTGCAAAGATTTTATATGAAACGCGAGAAGCCGCAGCAGCAGCAGCAACGCTTGGAGTCAACGCACAAAACAAAGTCAACACAACAAAGACCCAGACGCCAATTTCATCCAGCCAGCCAACCAGCCCACAATGATGATGACTATGAGGGGCGATCAGACGACATCAACACGCTGGCACTTGCGGTAGGTTGCGGACCGATCATCGATGTAGGTCTGTGGGCTGCGGCGTCAACGACTTGGGTCCGGCTGGGCAGCGCTCGAGCGCCTTGAGAAAACCCCAAAAATTATTGTGGCGCACGTCGGGGCCTTGGCTTTAATTCAAGTTTGATTTGACGACGCGGCTGTCGGCACGCGTATGACTCATCAGCGGAGGGAATTGTACGTCACTGCCGGCTCGAGATTATGTAATTTTAGTTGGCACAGGTAATAATCACTTTTACTGCAATCCGTTCGGCTGAACTGGTTTGGAAACGCCCACAGATTGGTTAAAGTCATGGCAACATGTGAACAAACCCTTCAATTGTTTGCAAATGCGATGTAAGTGTGCATGTGACAGAATTTAGATAGTGTGCGTGTGTGCCTGTGCCACAACAGGGGACGAAACTGTGGCGCGTGGCTCTTGCAACTGGAAATTCCCCGAAAAGCCACAATAGCCGACCAAAGTGCAGCATAATTGTGGAAATTCCCTGTACGATGTGGTCACAATTCAGCTTTGAGGAAAAAGGGGCATGAAATGTCGGCCTACCCTGAAGTAAAGCTACAATTTTAATCCCCAGGTGGAACTCTCAGCCAGGTGGGCGTCAAGTGGACAACTTGACTGCCAAATGGTAGTGTGGCACGGATGACATGTTGTGGGGCAGCTACGTGTCTCGTGGTATTGTCCGTGAATGGATTGCACAACAGGAAATTGAATTAGCTTACAAAATGAGATCAACTACTGGGTCAGGCCAGATTGAAATTAAGCTGGTAGAAGCTATTTTGTCTTACATTAAAATTTTAATGCATTTGTTGGGTTTGGCATTGTATGAATATGTAATATTTATTTTTCGTGTAAAATTTTGATTGCGGAGGTTGTTTACTATTTAAATTATCATCCAACAACAGAAAGGTTTATTGCTGGTATATGTAGCATTTGGTTTATACTAGAGCAGAGGTTGGCAATTTGAGATGTTTGTGAGGAAGCAGAGAAAAGTTGACAATGAGCGCGTTTACCAGCACACACCAATCATGGCGATTTGGCTGTCCCACATTGGCCACTTATGAGCGAAGAGGAGAACGCCTCGCAGATGCTCTTCGTTGTCGAGTTCCATGCGGCCTGGTTTAAGGAATCAAATGGGCGGCTTCTTGCAGCTCCATAAAAGCCTCGGAGGAAAGCTCTCTCCCAACCGATTTGGATGAGATGCAGTGCACGATCACTCGAGATCATTCTACAGTTTTCGGGATGACCAAAGATTGTGATGAATCGTCGTGTACATGCTGCAAGTTGGGTTCCACGCATTTCAAATACCACCCAAAAAGAGGCGCGAGTGCACTTTTCCCCAATATTTCCTAAATAAATTCGAAAATGGGCAGTCTAGCAACTTTAAGAAAAGCCGTCACCGGTGACAAGGCTTGGTTCTATAAGTACGATCCGGAAACCAAACAGTATTCCATGGTATGGAGCCCAACTGGAGCAAAACCCACCCATAAAAGCTAAGCAACAAAAGTGATGATATCGGTTTACTTCACCAGATCAAAAATTGTATCTGGAATTCCCCTGGAAAAGGGTCAGACTTAAGTGCTAAATGGTATATCAAAGACTGCTGGCCAGAAGTTTTCAAAAATTTGTTGGAAACCGAGAGGAAGAGAAATTGCAGCGCTATTTTTATTCCCGTTTCTCGTGGAGTAAAACGGGTATACTTAAGTCGTGCAAATGTATGTAACAGGCGAAAGGAAGCATCTACGACCCCATAAAGTAGATATATTCTTGATCAGCATCAACAGCCGAGTCGATATAGCTTTCTGTCCGTCTGTCTGTATGAACACCTAGATCTCGGAGAGTAGAAGAGCTAGAGCCACCAAATTTTGTATACTTCCATTGTCCCCTATAACTCCAACAATTTTGAAGATATTAAGCTAATATTTTGCAGTGCAGTGTATGTGCCCAACATACAATCTCTGAAAGTTTCATAAAAATCGGATAAAAATGACTGAGTTATAAAGGTTATAAAAAAGTTTTATACATTTAGGCGCTACATGCGCTTTTTGCTCACATAATGCTAAAATGATTACATTAATGTTAATGCTCTGTTAATTAACATAGGGAAATGCTATTAAACAATAATAGCCCTGAGTAACGGGTATATCGAAGTCGGGCAGGACCGACTTTAACAATAAGTAACTTCATTGCGCTATCTGGCATCGAAGATATACGTACAGCACCATGCTGTCCGGATCTAGCACCTTGTGATTTTTGGTTATTTTCAAAAATTAGGCAAAATTTGAGGGGAAAGGTCTTTAACACCAACGCGGAAATAATTGATGCGGTAAATACTGAACTTGAAAAGCTTGAAAAGCAAGATTTTGAAGACGGTTTTGACAAGTGTATCTCGAGGCTTAAGAAATGCATTGAAATCAATGGCGATTATGTAGAGATGATTAAAAATGTCGCAGATTAGGAACAAATGCAAAAACATATTATTTGATAGTTTTTCTAGTCACATTACCTGACTTGTGTTAGTTCTCACGTATATGTAGGGGAAGATGGGGTGTTGTGAGCAAAGTAAGGTTTTTCGAACGGAACTTCGATGATGACAAAGAAAAAACAAAGACAAAAACAAAGACAATCAGAAAAACAAACACAAAAACAAAGAGAAACACAAAAACAAACTCACAGAATTCTGATTATTTAAAATTTATTATCAAGTACTTTGACCCGAATATTTAGAAACGAGTACTAGGTGCCGAATACTTAGTCTCTAATACGTAGTATCAAATACTTAAAATCGAGTACGGAGTATCGAGTTCTTGGAATCGAATAATAAGTATTGAGTCCTTAGTATCGAGTACTAAGTATCGAATACTTAGAATCGGGTACTGAGTATCGAGGGCTTGGTATTGAGTAATTAGAATCGAGTACTGAGTATCAAGTACTGAGTATCGAGTACCAAATATCGAGTTCTTTGTATCGAATACTTAGAATCGAGTACTGAGAATCGAGAACTTGGTTTCGAGTACCTAATAATGGGTATCAAATACTGAGTAACGAGTTCTTAATATCGAGAACTTAGAGAACCCTCTTCCCCTACATATTTCGAATGTACATATTTTTGAATTATACCTCCCAGGACATAAATACGCTCATAATGGTATTGATATTAATAAATCTTCATTTGTGTGCTTAAAATGAAAACGTCAACAAGCGTCTGCTGTTATTTCCATTTACATAGCGGTCTTGAGTGAACATTTTCTGTGGAATCAAAAAGTTTGAGATGTACATATATGTGTTAGTGGAGCAGAGCAATACTTTGATGGATTAACATCTTAAACAATCACGAATCTCCAGCGGATGATTGGCCTGCTGGTAGCTCAGACCTGAGTCCATTGGACTACAAACTGTGGTCCGTTCTCGAGACTATGGCTTGCTCTACTCGATACCCGAATATTGAGTATTTGAAGCGCGCCCTTGTCCAAACACTGGATTATTTCTCAATGCATGAGGTGAAAGGTGCGCACTGCGATCGATGTGTGGCCAGAGCGACTTCGGCGTTGCAGGAAGCATAAGACGGCCATTTCGAATAAGTTGTTCAAAGATTTGTAGCCATTGAGTAATCGAATGAAAAGAAGAAAACGTAATGAAAAATACTCAATTGTTTTCATTTAATGATCAATAAATCGTGTAACAAATCAATTGTGAGTACTAGGAAAATATATGAAAATTAAAATTCTGTGGGTAAAACCAGTAGATTTCTCTGAGATCTCTATAAGACACATTATTTTGTGTCTGTTAATTTATGGCTCTTAATTGCTGAAATATTTTTGACGTCTGGTCTTTTCTATGGTTATCAAGTCTTTGGAAACAGCTAGTTCCAGGTAATAGTTCATGGCTCAATGTTAATAGTCGGAAGATCAAAGAAATCTCTTCCCATAAAAATTCCAACTCAAAAACCAATTCTCGGTGTCACTGGTATCAGGCATTATTCGTAGTCTTACCTTTCATTATTGACCAATTAAATGAGATACGCTCTTCATCCAAACTGTTGTAAATATTTAGCCTGGTAGTTTACAAAACTAATAATATGAAATAGTCCGCATCGTTCTTTTGTGGGATTAAACCATATGTAAAGTGACAAGAATAATATCGGCTACATGATTATTGGGAGGGAAAACTGTACGCGATAAATCTACTTGTCCTTGAGCAGTCTCTCTTAAATTTCTCAGATTTTGTCATCTAATCTAGTAACAAAGCGTTTTGAAGAGACTTTAAGTACAAAGGCAGGCAGATTTGAAAACCAACAGATATATTACTATTAAAAAGTATACTGGATCTTGCAGCAGAAATTCTTACGTTGGTTCTCTGACAGGTCGATTAAATTCATACAAAATAACTTTATTGATTGTTCAAGTCTTTAAATACTTCTCAAACATTCACAATGACTAAAATGATAACAATAAATAAATAAATAAATAAGTTAATCATAATATAAATAAATATTAGCTACAGTTTATCAATAAATATTTGTGTAAATTCAACTAAATGGCTAACAAGTAACAGCATCTTCAAGAACGCCCGTTAATTAAACAACTAAACAAAAGTTTTCTATTTACAGCACATTAATTAGACCCACCCTCCCGCCCTCACTCCTTGACACCTGCTGACAGCTGGCGTTGGTTAAGGAGCGTCTATGGAATTTCTAAATGTATGGCTAGGATATCTAAAGTCAAATTTGCATAATTACAGCTTCAAGTCTCAACTTAGACTGACACTTGGGCCTCGGGCCCTACGTCAATTTGCGAGCCTGCACCAGTTTGTTGATGTCGTTGTAGGTGGACAGCATTGCCGGATTTTCGAAGTCCTTAAATTCCGTGCACTTAACGAACGACTCCTCACAGTCAATGCCATCCTGGCCATCCTTGGCCGCACGCATGTACTTGAAGAATCGCAAAATATCCGGATTATCCGAGGTGGGCTTGCGCAGCTCATTCAGCTCCCTGAAATAGGTGTGAAGTTTGTAAAAGTTCACGATGGCCTGGCATACTTTCAGGCAGTCACCCAAACTCACCGACTCAGCTGTGCTGAAACCAGATTACTATATGGCGCATACTTTGCGGGATTGGCATACATCAAACAGATGAGCTTCTCCCGACAGTTTTCATTCTCCGAGTTGAGCTTCAGTTGGACAAATACCGAATCCAGACGCGACAGCAGCGGACTGTAGAAGGGATCATAGTTGGACAACAGCAGCGAAGAGCTGGGCACCTTCTGGAAGTTCTGGAAAGTGGTCATAACGGCTGGTGAGGGCTTCTTGTTCATGCCGGGTGCCGCATTGGGACTAGAGGAGCCCGCCGATATGCCTTGTGAGTTCTTGAACGAGGCACTGCCAATGCTTTGTATAGCACTCAGATAGGTATCCTGCATCATTTGCTGGCCACCATAGCGGGAGAGAGTCTGCTGGTTTATGGAGTTGGGATTGAAGGCAGCATACTGAGGCTGGTTTTGAGAGGCCTCTGAAAGCAGAAAATAAAGTAAAAATGTGTTATTATCTACTGAAATTGAGGAAAGCTTAAGCTGTATTTTCACTTGTCGAGATCTCAAATGAAACGGGTGAAAAATACCTCAGTTTACCTCAGTGTGTTGGCTGTCTAAAAACTTATTTGAGAAATCGAAATTTGAGAAAGGCCTACTTTTCATTCAGCCTTTCCATGCTCTTCATATATCTTTGTGTTTCTCAGATTGACTATTGCACTTGTCTGAGATCTCAAAATGGAAACTTTTATAAGATATCAGACAAGTAAAAATACAGCTTAAGTTTAAATAAATGATATTTTCATATAAAAAGAAAAAATATTTCAAAAGAAAGACCTAGAAACAATGCCGACAACACTCTCGATGGTTCTGGGGGTGACATCAATGCCTATTTTTTTAGATTATGAGAATAAATTCAACTCATAAGCAACCTTTAAAACTACTGTTCTCATTTAACGATTTACATTTCGTATTTCAGCTTGCTTAAGACCCTTGTACTTCTATGTTGATGGAAGAGTAGAGAACTAGTTCATTTTGGTATCTTCGGGCAAATCTCTACAGATTTTCGTATAAAATTTTGCATTTCGCACTTAATCTGATTGCCTTTGTGAGGAACTACAAAAAAGTCTCGTCTACTAGATCAAAAGCAAAAGATAGGAGAACAAATGTAATTCCTCTGTCTCTCCTTCCCCATGATCAAGTATCCACTGTTATTCATTTCACTTCACATATAAAGTCCTCCTAGTTTACTTCAAAATACCATCGGTTACAGGAAAATCTCAACATATTTCAAAGCAAAGCCTCGCGAGTGTTAACCCCACTCTCACAGTTTTGTAATTTTCATAACGACTTACCCATTACTTTTAAAGTATTATTGACAATGACTTTCACAAGTACTCTGACGTTCAATGACTTTTTTTTAAGCTTAACTGCTCTTTGCGCCAAATTATGGTGCTGCATGCAATTATTCGAATGGCCACTATTGTTGTCAAGTCACCACAAGTACAGGTGACCACATCAATTCTTTTTAGATTGCAGATACAAGGAGCGAATTATAATATTGATTGCTACATAAGCCAAGATATGAAACGGTAATTACATTTTGTTGCTTTTTCCGCTGAGTTTAATGGCAAAAAAGTAGGTCGAGCCTTTACCGTTTCTACCACCTGCATATACTCGTATATTTATCTTTAAGCCGGGTGGGGAAATATCAGCCCACAGGTCAAACCGCTTAACCTTGAAACCTTAAATTTAGACTTTTCGTGAATGAAAATTTGAAAAATGTAGTGCCAAAGAGCGTGAAATCTTATGTTTTCATACGATTGACTTCAATCCCTGGATCTAAGCAAAGTATTTGAAATAACTATTTTCCCGATTATGAAAGTCCCACCAGAAAAATTACTGTATAATCATTGCTACACCCAAAAATAATTTCATCAGATCAATTTTATATGCTCAGTCTCAAATTGAAACTAAAACTGGTATCAGTATTTTGGTATCAAAATAGAATAGTACTAGAAATGTAAAATTGATATTTTGAGTATTAATTTGATCTTTAGCCATTTAATATATGACAGTAGACATATCCAGAAAGAGGCTCAAAGCGAGAATTCCAAAACAAAGACCGCCCCTATCTGAAGTGACTAGAAATGCAAGCCTAGCCTAGCTTACCTTGCTCACAGAGCATACAGTGTCAGAGAGCAATGTTTACCATAGTCAAGACAAGACAAGTTGAAATTGAACTTTGTAATATTTACGTAAAAATATTCATAAATTACCGTAATTTTAGTCTTACTTTTATGGAAAATTGTATAAGAATATATTTCAACTTGATTCAACCTAGTGTCAAAATGTTACTAAAAGTTTGAAAATTTAAATATCAAATTGATAAGTGTAACTATCAAAATGATACTGAGAAACTTATACAAAAAGTATCAACCTGATGCAACTAAATAACAATTTAATATCCCAAAATTTTCATTTAAGTACTTTCGAATATATGATCAAAGGGTTCAAAGGTAAGATGCAGACTGCTTCATTTATACTGATTTTAGTAAGGCTTTTGATTCTGATAATCACTCCTTGCTGCTTCACAAACTGATTTCGATCGGCTTTCCAACTAACCTTCTCAGTTAAGAATTCTCTGATTACCTAAAAACCCAAAAAGTTATATTTTGTAATTCATATTCTAAGTGCATTCAGGTTACTTCTGCAGTTTCCCAAGATAGTCAATTGGGTCCATTGCTTTTTACTATCTTTAACAATGATCTTCCTTCAGTTGTGGCTTACTCCCCGGTGCTTATTTACGCCGATAATATGAAGAAATATTTAACATATAATGTCATATAGTTACTTACATGCTTGATGACGTGGCATTGCAGAGCCAAAATGAAGTAAATGATCTTGGGGTAATTCTTGACCATCAACTTAAATTTAACTCTCATGTAATTGCTACTCTTAATAAGGCCAGAAGTGTTCTTTGGTCAAAGTAATTTGACGATCCCTACCCTACCAATATTCTTTACACTTCTCTTGTCCTTCCTACCCTTGAGTATGAATCATGTGAGCCATTTTGATGAATACTTTTTGGGAGTAGGCACTATAACATTTTCAGAGCAAAAATCTTTAACTGACGTTCAACTGGGGGATCTATTCAAAAACTTATTGTCTTTGGCATAGATTCTTTTGAGACAAATAATTTGCATAAAATTCGATGAAAATTTGGCTAAAATAGCCACGACGCCAAAATTTGCGGAAGTTAAAACTAAAGCTATGGTTCAATTCGACAGTAGTTAACTGACATATGACAAATTCACTATTTAGGCCAATTTAGCCAATTTTGTATCAATATAAGTCCAAGTTATTAAACTTAGCCTTAGCCTTTATCAAGTCAGCTGCTAATGCTATTTGACGAAGCTGCAGTACTGAGTATTGATTACTGAGTATTACGTACACAGAGAAATAAAGGATATGCAAGAATATCCATTGGATGATTTCCCGTGTCCATTTGGACTGGATATGTCTTTAATATCCATTAATCATCCAATGGAACTTAAAAATCAGCGAAAGAATATGAAAAATTATCAACCCTTGGATGATTTTTCAACTCCGTTGGATGAAAAAAGGATATTAAAGAAATATCCAGTGGATATTTTTTTGGATCTGATACTGATAATTGACTATTAAGTATAGAGTTTTGAGGAATGTATCAAGCATAGTTTACCGAATCGAGAGCCGAGTACAGAGTATCGCGTGTGAAGTACTGAATACTGATTATCGGGTATAGGTATAGAGTACCAAGTGTCGAGTATAAAATACTGAATACTAAATAACGAATACCGAGTGTCCAGTACCAAGCATCAAGTACTGAGTAGAGAGAAGTATTGTATTGTGTTCTGAGCAGAGCTTCCAAAATATGCTCAACCAAAATTTCACAAGCTGTCTGCTCACTGAAATAACAGGGAAAAATTAGACAGACTCGCTCACTCTCTGAACAGAACACTTAATATTTGTGTCTGTTTTCTGTTTTATGTTGATCGGTGAGAGAACACACGAAGCGCTCTTGCGACAACAGTTTGAATGGGATATTTTTGCTGGGCGTTCCTCAGCTGAGCCTCGGCAACACAAAGTGTCTTTTTTGTTGTTGTTTCGTTAGTGCTTTGTTGTTGCTTTATTTCATCAGAGGCAAAGCGTGATAGAGTGAGAGAGAGAAATTGTCACTTGCTGGGACGTTAATCTATGCGTTCTGAAATAACACAACTAAAGCGAGCGCGCAACACACATACATGCACAAAAGACACTCTCACCGATTTCAAGTGTCTCGAGTGAGCGCGTTCATAAAAAGAGCGACAAGAAGCTCTCACTGATTGACCAAAGAGCACGCTGAGTAAAAACAGGTTTAAAGTGTCTTTTTGATCCCGTTTTCAATTGTGTCTGCGAGCAACAGTTCTTTTTGTGACTTTCTGCAAAAAGGGACCACTTCTTGAGAGCTCTGGTTCTGAGTATCAAATACTTAGTTTCAAGTATCAAGTAACGACTACTGACTATCGAGTACTGAGTTTTGAGTATCGAATACATTAGCACGAGTACCAAGCATCAAGTATTGAGTATGGAGAACAGTGTATACAAAATTGAATATAATGTACCGAATACTGAGTATCGAGTACCAAATACTGAGTATCGATTAGCGAATACTAATTATTCAGTGTTGAGAACCGAGTATTGAGTATGGAGCACTGAGTATCGTGTGACGAGAAATGAATTCTGAGTATCGAAAACTAAGTATCCGGTACTCAGTATCGCGTACTGAGTGTTAAGAGCTGACTATCGAGAGCTGCATATAGAAAATTGAGTATCGAATTTTTAGAATTACGCACTAAGAATCTGGTACTGAATATCAAGTTATAATATCGAGTACTCTGGGCAGAGACTTAAGTACTGAGTATCGATTATTGAGTATCGAATTCTGAGTATCGTGTACTGAGTATCGAGTACTGAATACTGA
Organism: Lordiphosa collinella; assembly: GCA_018904265.1. NCBI lineage: Eukaryota > Metazoa > Arthropoda > Insecta > Diptera > Drosophilidae > Lordiphosa > Lordiphosa collinella. The sequence continues at coordinate 236,228 of JAEIFV010000204.1, read as the reverse complement.
GTATCGAGTATCAAGTACCGACTACTGATTATCGGCTTCTGAGAAACGTGTATTGAGTATAGAGTACTGAGTATCGAATATAGAGTTCTAAATTCTGAGTATTGAATACTGAGTACCAGTACCAAGCATCAAGTACGGAGTATAGCGATTTTGGTTGTGCTTCATGATAGTGTGACCATAGGCGCCAGAGCAATCGATAGTCGTTTGTGTCTAATGGTGGCAGAGTCGCCACAGTAGGAGTTTTGAGAACTGTGTATAAAAAACTGATTATCGAAAAATGATTATCGCGTACTGAGAATTGAATATAGAATTCCGAATACTGAGTACCGATTACTGAGTATCGATTACCGATTACTAATTATTCAGTACTGAGTACCGTGTAACGAGTACTGAGCATCGAATACTGAGTATTCAGTATTGCGTACAGAGTATCGAGACCTGAGTATCAAGAGCTGATTATCGAGAACTGCATATAGAGAATTGAGTATCGCGCACCGATAATCAGATAGTGAGTTTCAAGCTGTAAGTATCGAATACTCAGTGCAGAGATTTGAGCACGAGTATCCAGTACAGAGTTTTGATTAACTGGTCATGCTCTTAGAGGGTATCACAATATGTAAGGAGTTTTTAGCTTGAATGATAAAGCTCACCTGCATTATATTCAAATCCCACATTTGACTTGCCATCATCGGTCATGCTGAACTTTTTATCATCCTCAAAGTCTCTGAAATCCAGATCCTGCGGTGGCTCTGCCGGACGCACAAACAAGGGTATAGAGCTCGCCGAGCCGGACGTAATACCTAGCCATGTAGAGATTTGTGAATAAAGTTCTGAAGACAGAACATTTTCTTGTGACTTACCCTTGCCAATTAGTCGACTGACGCTGCCTATGATGGTGGGTAGGAATAAGGCAAACAGCAGACTCTTCAAAACCTGCAAGCCCATGTAAATGGGCCACATAATCTTCTTGAGACCTGCGAACGGCAGATGGGGTTCAGTAAGATAAGCTGTGGAAAAAGCGTTTCGTTTACCTGTGAAAAACAAAAGCCTGCCACTTTGCAGCGCACGCGGTATGTTGAGCTCCACATTGGCATCCGTCAGAGTGCTACGCACGCTGCGCCGCACCTTGGTATGATTCTGCTGCAGTGCGAGCACCAGACCCGGCATAGGCTCGTATTTGCCTTCAGTGAAAAATTGCTCCACATATTCCATAAGCAGCTCTTCCAGCCCCTTGAGTTCTGCTTGTAAAGTGTTGTTGTTCAGATTACTCTGCGTTGCCGGATTGAGTTGCACTTTTCTTGCCTCCAGAGCCTCTGGCCGACGCTTCATGGCCACAGCCAGGCGAAGGTCGCTTTCACTTTCCACCGGCTGAAAGACGCGATACTGACCCGTCTTTGTGAAAACGTTGCGGGAAATAAACTCGGGACTTATGTCGATGGGCAGAATGGGGCGAAACGAGTTGTCATCGTTGCGCGGTGCCCCGCCCATTGTGGTCAGCGGCTGGCTGTAGGAGGTGTCCGTCGCAGCGGCTGTGGTGGCTAGCCAAATTTGACTGAACAGCAGCAGGCGGAAACTGCAGCCCAGTACATCTGAATTGCAACGTCGCTTTCTGTGAGTGTTTGTTTGCAGTTTCGCCTGCCGCCCCTCTTCCGCGTCGCTCCACATTTTAATTACCGTCCTTGCTGCAGTTGCTTTGGCTTGCCTCGATGTTCCCTTTGCATGCCACAGTTTGAGTCTGTAATGAAAAAATAATGCGCTTGAAAGTGGCTTTGTGTGGGATTACAGCTTTTGGCACGTGCGACAAAAATGCTTAAATAAATATGCCTGACAATTCGTTAGCTAGCGTCCTTGACAGACTCAGGAGTTTTTCGCGTTTCCATCTACATCATAAACTTCATGGGTATGAATGGTTGTGGGCCTGCCTGTTATTCACAGCTCTACAAAGTACTCGCGCTTTGTGTTTTGTTGTTGCCAATTTGATGTGTATCTTGGTACTAAGCTCGTGCCCGTCGCTCAAGCTTTTTTAGCGGTTTCTTACGCAAACAATGCACGTCGCACACTCTTTATTTGTCTTTGCCATTTCTTAGTCGCTGGCGCCGCTAGTTGACACGCCATTCACGCCGGCCCCATCCCATCCAGAGCTTCATCACGCGGCGTGGAGAAAAGTGAAAATGCACACAGTTTGTTAATATTTACACAGCCAGTTTTTCATTTAACTCAACGGCTGAATCGAACGCAGTGCCGGCATTTAGTGCCTCCAACGCCCAGATCACGTTATTTTCATGTTGCATTTTCACTTTCGATTCGAAGCAAGTGAATTGCAATGGAATGGAATAACGTTGAATTTCAGAACTGAGTGGGTCGCGCTTTAAATTTGCATTTGAATAACGTAACTAAGTGCGAGGACCCGCACAAAGTTTGCGTGCTCTTTTAAGAATGTTTGTGATTGAGAACAACAGAATAAATTAAATCATTTGAATACACAAAATTCTAAAGATGTAAAGATGCAAATTGGGCAAACAGAATGTAGATTTTATTTATTTACTTGTAAGACAGACTTAGCTGCAAATCAGATGCAAACCACAAACGAATTAGGACTGCTTTGGTTCAGTGGTTCACACAAACCAAATGGGCATACAACATGTTTTCTGAAGCTAATCGAATCGCGGACTCAGCACTAGTTCCGAATTTCCATTAATTATACATTTTGTACAATTTTTCAAATCATCTACACCGCCTATTATGATCCTATTTTAATCAATAGATTTATGAGAAATTTTGCAAATTTCGTTAGACCGTTGGGATAAACAAAAATCAAATATAGTTTTAGCCAATTTCAAGACTTTTTTGACAGCAACATCCTGTCTCCGAGATTTTGGTTCTACCTCTCTCTCAGCAGCACTCTGGTATGCGATGTCCGTAGCTAATCGCTGGCGTCGATTGCTCGCCTGCTCCGGCATTTCTCAACCTGGCCCGCCGACTACTCCAACAAAATGTATACAGTAGTATTTCTACTCGCGGCATATTTTCGACTCGCACTTAAGTGCCGAAAACACTCGCGCCACTCGCGTAGCGTATAGGAAATACTAATTCAATCAGGGAGCAGGAAACAAGCAGGGAAACCGCCCACTTAAAGACGAAAGTACCGTGAGGAGTCGCTCAAAGCAGGTACAAGTAAATTTGTCACCCGCTCAAAAGTGAGACCAGTCACTGAAATACAAGTCCGATATGAGTGAGTATATGAACTGACTTTATATTTTGAGTGGAAAATCATACCCAAGACGCATTTACAACAAGTATACTCGAGTCAAGAAAACAGGCACTCCTGCAGATCTGTGGTTCAAACCATCTGGGCATATTTTGAAATCAAAATTATTTTTCGATCCGCCAAAGGAATGGTAAAGATCGATGAAAGGTTGTCGAGCTATAGGAAAAACACACAATTTTGGGCAGCACTGCACAGGTACAGAGTATGTTATAGTCGGGCTTGACCGACTTTCTTTCTTGTTAAATATATAGATTAGCATATATAACGGCGTGCTTTGCTCCTCTGCCGTCAGTCTATACTGGTTCAGTAAAGCTATTAAGAATCATCACAAAAATCATCACAAAATACCGATACAGTTTTTCTTTTTCGACCGGGTTTGGTTAACATTACCGTTAAATCATCGTTATCGTTATCATTATTGATATCGTTGTCGTTATCGCTATCGTTATTATTATTGATTTCGTTATCGTAATCGATACCGTTACCGTTATGGATTTCTTTATCGTTATCGATACGGCTATCGTTATCGATACCGGTGTCGTTATCATTACCGTTATCGATACCATTATCGTTGTCGTGACCGTTATCGTTATCGATACCTATATCGCTGTTGCTATCGTCATCGCAATCGTAATCGTTATCGATACCGTTATCACTATCGTTATTGATTTCGTTATTGATACCGCTATCGTCATCGTTACGTATAAAATATAACCTATATAATAGGATTTTTGCATGCAGAGTTTCCATGAGTTTTCCGACCCTAAGGTCTAATTTTCCAACATCGGAAAATCACATTTCAAATTATTTCACTTACTATCCTTACCAACCGAATTTGAAGTCAATCGGATGAAAAATAAAATTTGACCCATACAAAATTTCCCGACGCTTTTCCGGGTGGAATTTTTCAAAACCCCGTCTTAGTGTATAGATGATTGACCCTTATTCACTCAAGAAACACACACTGATCACGGTTTTTCAGGCACGAAACTCTGAGTTTGCTTACGCTCACGTCGTGACACTAAGTGACAATTTACGTCAAGTGTGCGCCACTTCTCTGTACCATAGCTACACAGATTATACTGAGTTTGTGCAAAGCATCCAGTTATCAGAATTACTTATCGATCCCAAAAAGAATTCGTTAATATCGGATAAACATTATTCGAGTTATAGGTGGAATCAAACAATTATGTTGGGCAGGACTGCACACATCACCACTTTAAGTGTCTTCCAATTTCAAATTTAGAAGACATATAAAAACTTTGGGAGGTACAGAGTATATTATAGTCGGTCTTGAGCGACTTTCTTAATTGTTTTCTGTGTATAGAGTATTTCACAGTCGGGCTTGGTGCTTTAGTTATAAATTATCGTTGTGGACCCAATTTTATCTCCAGTTACAGCTTGTTTACAATCCTTGGTGGAGAATGAACTGACAAGCTTTTTTGTCTTCGTCAAGCCAGGAAAAATTCCGTTTGTTTTAACGCTGGCAAATTTAATTTAAAATTCAATATTTGCAGCCTTTTTTGAATGAATTTATTAATTAATTGCAGTTGCTCGCCAGCTGGAAGTTATTAATTATGAAATGTATTTATGGTTAATGAATAATTACCGCCAACTGAAGAGCCCTGGCGGAGGGTAGAGATTTTTGTTTCATGCACAGAAATAAACCAGAATTACTGAATGAAGATCTATTAAATTATGGAGCGAAGAAGTTGTGAGTTTAAAGCTATTCAGCTACCAACTAATTTAAAAGGAACTATTGAACTGTGAATTAAACCAACGACTGAACTATTGAACGAAACAAACTAAGGTTTGATAATTATAGTTTTAGATCAAAAAAATTTGCTTGCACCTGAAATAAGGCAGCCTGTCTGTAGAGCTGCAGATATCAGTTCATTGTTTTTTAAAGCTTATTTGCACACATCTAATAATGTCTTCTGTCCTATTGTTGGCTTTGTTTCAACTGTTGAGTGCAGCACTAATCGGCTTTTGTTCTCCCTGCAACTCACTACAATTGAATTTCTACTGAAAAACCCTACCACTAATGTGTTATTGCTTGGACATTAGTTGCCATCTCTTATCAACGTTGCACAGTAGTCCCACTGAACTCTGTCTTAACATTTTGACTGCCCGACTACTTTAATTCGTCATCAACATTTCTGGTCTTACACATTGTTATTTCTGGCCTCAATTAATTCAACAAACGCACGTTTTGGTGTTATGGTTGAGCTTGCATGCAAATTAGTTTTACAATTACAAGTAGAACTCCAAACTGCCGCAGCTTAGTTGGTAGAATCCACCAGCTTGCAGCTGATTTCCATTTGTGCTCTGCCTAACTTCATGCTCTAATATTTAGTCTATAGAGGCAAACTTTAAGCAGCATTTAATCAGCTCTTGCTCGAACCCTGTGCTCCAGGCGCTCGTCCGAAACGAAGTTTCTCAATTAAGTCACAAAAGTTTTCACAGTTCTGACAGCCGCCCCCAAAACTGTTTTAATGATGGCAGAGGCGGGCGGCGCTCACATGCATATGAATCCCATTAGCTTTATACACAAAAGCTGAAGGGGCCACGAGGCTAATAAGCTGCCTGTCATCGTTTGCAACACGCCCGCGGTCGGTTACTGTCAACTGTCGACTGTCAAACTGTGAAGCGACAAAGTACAAAAGTTAGTCCATGTGAAGCCAACCAGTTTGAGAGTTTGGAGTGTAGCAAGTTAACAGCCGGCGACCACTAGGCTAACGGTCAAATGCGGCCATAAAGCGATGTGACTATGTGACATAACTGTTAACGCTGCTTAGAACAAGTTACGCTCGGCTTTGACACAAAAGGTCTGTTGAGGTTTTTTGATGTTGGTTTCATTGTCGGTCAGTCTAAAGCTGGGGAAATGCAGTTTAATAAATGTTAGAACGAAAAGTAGATTTTTCACATAATTATTTATTGGTATGATTTGTTGTTGTACAGAATTGGTTCAGTATTTTAGTTCAGTGTTTAATCAATGCTGAAAGCCCTTGTAATTATGTAAGTAGTGGTTGATTTTCCAGCTGCCTGGTACCTTGGTTGATGACTTGTTGGATGGTTCAAACATTTTCGGTGCATTTTTGTGGTAAATTTTCAATATAAAAGACTTTTTCTAATGTCCAATGACACACAATGATGTTGTGGCGACTCTGTCGCCAGACACAAGCGACTACGATTACAGTCACATCGATTAGTCTGCGACTATGGCACAATGACGCAGCTTTCATTGCATTGGTAGTCAGTGTGTGCAACTGAGCGGCTGCCTCGGGTTAGCTCGCAAAAAACAAATCTTGTTAAACTAATTAAGTTAAGTGAAACAATAAATTAATAGTGATTTAAGCACAACCTAAGTATATTGGTGACCCCGTGATTTGAATGTCGAGGTCACTATGTCTTTGAGCAAATTTATCGTTTAAAACCCTTAATCCTCAATCTAGGCTACCAAAAGGGGCTTGTCCTCGTAATGACATCAGTAGAAGATAAACCCTTCCAACATTTTTATATTCTAACTTATTAATTACTAGCTGAATACCCGGCGTTGCCCGGGTACTTTGCAGTGTGAGAATTTGATTCTTATAGGAAAACTACAAATTTTCAGCCCATACAACACATTTCCAGTTCATAGCATAAATAAATTCTGAGACTTATAACCTAAACCCCTCTTTTTGTGTGTGTGGACGAATAATGAACACTTAGCCGCATAGTAGCTGCCCACATACGAAATTTTCAGATCATAGCTTAAATAACTTTAATGCTAGTATAAAATCTCTAAATCACTTTTGAACAAGTTCGTACCCGGTTCTGAACCAGTTGACCAATGAATAAGGTATGGAAATTAGAAGTTCGAGGTTTTAGTTTGAACCTTGGTTCTCCACATGCTTTACACAATATTAAAAATAAGAAAAGTTAACTTCGGCTCGGCCGAAGTTTTTGTCTACCCTTGCAGCTTCCATTGGAAACTAAAAAGTTTTTCTAACTAAGACTACTTTTTGGACCTTACTTTTCAATGGGATCTTTACAATATAGATGTCTGATTTCGACCAAACTTGGAAATTATGGAAAAAGCATAATACACTTTTTAATTACGAAATTTGGAGGCGATCCCATTTTAAACAAAAAGTTTTTCTCACTAGAACTTCTTTTTCGACCGATCATTCTGCAGCTATATGCTATAGTTATCCGATTTTGATAAAAACTTGTAGAAATATGTTAAAGTATATGAAATAAGAATATGCCAATAAAAAGGACGTTTTCGCTAAAAACAAAAAAGTTTTTCTCACTAGAACTAGTTTTTCGACCGATCGTTCCTATGACAGCTATATGCTATAGTCATCCGATCCGGCCGGCTCCGACAAATTTGCAGCGTATATGTACCAGAAAACTTCGTGCAAAGTTTGGTGAAGATAGCTTTCAAACTGACGGAGGAGATAGCATAGAAACAGACAGATGGACAGACGGACGGACAGACGGACGGACAGACAGACGGACAAGACTAAATCAACTCTGCTCGTCGTGCTGATCAAGAATATATATACCTTATGTGGTCGAAGATGCTTTCTTCAATGCGTTAAAAACATCTAGACAATTTTATAATACCCTCTGCAAGGGTATAATAAAAATCAGAAACTATAAATTTATTTAGTAACCATTATAATTCTACATGTTCTTCAATTCGGCCTTGAGCCGAATCAAATCGTTTGGGAATCGTGTCGTTTTTGGAAGTGGTTTGGGGAACACATTGGAATATCCAAAATATAGTTTACTGTTCCGTAGAATTTCATTTCGAAATATACATATGAAACTATTACCAATGTAAAGTTGAACTCTTGTTTTGTGAATCTTTTGATAAGCTTTTGAGTCGAGGATCTTACAGGGGCTTTTATGGGTGGGGACTTCATAAGTAATTCTGAATGTTTTTCTAGATGATTCATTTCATGTTGATTGTAAGATTTAGCAGCCCAAAACCGTTCAGATAACTGGAGAAGTTGCAAGGCAGTTGGTCAAATTTGTTCATGTCCATAATTTTTGTCGGAGTTCCGGGTCTGAACCGGTTCGGCGCAAAGCCAGATTGCAGACCTGCTCTTAGCCACTTTTGAGCCGTTTTTAAATGCTTTTGAACCGGTTCACAGTCGTAACACATAGCTTTTGACTCTTTCCTGATCGACAAGTACATACTTTTAAAATTTCGTATAGATCAGTTCGTCTTAGACGCCCATAAGGGACAGATTTACATACATACTGAACTGCTAAGTTGCTCCCGTAAACCGAAAAATGTAATAATGTATATAGTTTTTGTAAAGTTACTTTCTAGCTCATTATATCTCGTTTCACGAAATTGACATGTATGGGACATATGCTCTTATACTTGCAGGCAGATCAAGTTTATTTTCAATTTTTGCCACGCCCCCTCCCGCCCCACAACTTAGAAAAAGCGTCATATCTCCGTCAGTTTTATAGATAGAAGGTTCGAAGCTTTTGGAAAATTGTCCGGACGCTTGTAACGCATTGAAGCAAGCATCTCCGACCACATAAAGTATATTTCTTCTTGATCAGCACGACGAGCTGAGTTAATTTATACAAGTTCGTCTATCCGTCCGTCTGACCGTCTGTTTCTATGCTATCTCCTCCGAAAGCTATGTTTACCTAACTTTGCACGAATTCTTTTGGTACATATACGCTGCACATTTGTCGGAACCGGTCGGATCGGAAGAGTATAGCATATAGCTGTCATAGTAATGATCGGTCGAAAAACTTGTTTAAGGAACCGGATGGCCTAAAAAGGGATTTTGAGAATTTTTATTAAAAACTAATAAATTAGAAAATTTATACAGTTTCAAGAATATACAGTGAAATGTAGGATCTAAGGGAAAAAGTTCCCACCAGTTTCGTGATGAAATTAAAAAAAAAACTAAACAGATAAAGTTGTCAAGAACGATACAAAAAAATCAAAATGACAAATGCGGCGTTTTAAAAGCGAAAAGTGGTCAAAAGTTTGATCAAATCAAAACCGAAGGAGTGAGAACATATAAGAACATTTTAAAAAGAGTGAAATTTGGTGGAAGGCGAAAAACGGTAAATAAGTTCTTCGAGCGGCGTAGCATAACTCAAAACATTTGAGATATCGATTTGAATTTTAATAGTTTTTTTAAAGGTGTAACTCGAAAAAAGAAAAACGATTTTTTGAAAATTAAATTTTAAGTGAGAAAAACTTTTGGTTTTCAATACAAACGCCTCCAAACTGCCTGCTTTCCCATGATACCACCAAATTTGGTCGAAATCGGACATCTATATAGTATAGCTGTCATAGAAAAGAAGAGTCTGGAAAGTAGTCTTTCATGTCAGGCGAGCAAAATATGCACATAACGGTTTTTGGGCCAAAACTTCAGATTTTGTGGGTCCCCGAGGAAACCAAGCATGAGGAAATGCTAGAAGCGACCTGCTCTACAGCGTGCGCTAGGTCATTTCCCAGGTTTTTGCATTTTTGTGAAATTTTTAGCCCTGTGTAATCTGCATAGCTGCTAGTTCAGCTTACAGCAAGACCCCAAAAAGTTCTATCACTTTGTTAATTTCAGACACAACTCTTCTCAGTTCCCTCCATCTCTTTCACTTGACTGATTTTAACGATGACAACATAGTCAACTTGCTGCTTTTGGCATTTTTAGCCCATATTTATTTATTAAGGAAAATTACAACGTTACAATGAGACTGCTGGTGTGAAAATTACTTGTTAAGCGCCTTTAAATTTGATAAAAGATATACAGCCATGCTCCCATTTTCGCATTCGCAAAAGTTTTGCGATTTGGAGAGCAAATTTTGTCGAAAAACCGGTTTCAAATCGCAAAACTTTTGCTAATGCGAAAATGGGAGCATGTCTGATAATTCCGTTTTTGATTTCGATCAAATCATGTTGCCTTTTCCGAAAACTGTCTGTGTTAATCAAATTTTAACTTCAAATTTAAATTTATCTTCATTCGACTGTTTTGTTGGCTACAAGTTTCAAAATAGTCAGACCTTCATGGAACATGCTAGATTGTGGAAAAATATGGGTGAGTAATTACATCAAGATTACAGGATATGTCAATTCGGAAAGTCTCATATCGTAAAACAAAAATATTGAGATTACAGTTTTTGGATACAGTACGGACAACTCTTAAATAGAGATCAAAAGTTGTTGATCCAAGTATGAAAATTACTATATTTCCACCAAGTCTAATAAATCTACAAAAGCAACTTGCACTGGCACAAGCAATTGACTCAGTGCACCTCTCTGATCTACTACATAGAGCGGGACTTTAATCTGTGTACATTTCCACTGTCATTTGCTAATTATGCTAACAGCCTACATCCAAAGTGGTTTTCAGGAAAATTCGATTATGGCAATATTTCCGAGTGTGCCTGCAATTAGTCTTTCTAAGTGGATTTTCGACTTCATGCTGATCCCGTCTGTTGTTAATTCAATTTCAGTTTTACCCGTGCGTTGAGTCAAGTGGAATGTTATTTTCGCCAATTAGTTACCAATTTGGCCAACATGTATGCTGGGCCATTAGGCGTTGATTGTTTTTTCGGGGCGTTGGCACTCAAATTGAGTGATTTATATGCGAGCTGAACTTTGTGCTTCAGTGATACGCGTGCCCTTATGCAATCCCAGCCGCAGTTGCGGTAGAAAGTTAAGTCCACATTAGGTAAAGGTATTTTGTGTCATTAAATAAAATTGTTTATGTTGTTTTTTGAGCTCACAAATTATGCAATCCAAGTGGGTACAATTTGAGAGGGATGGATTTTCAAGTGCATCCATCGACCGCAGTCGAATTGCAATCGAAAGTTGACGGGATGAGAGTTGAATCGTTTGCCGCTGTCAGTGCCAGATATTTGCGAAAGTGCGAACACACATGAGTGCATCAACATCTTGCAGACATTTTCACTCAATTGCACCACTAACCACATTTCCATGGCTCACTGGTCCAACGGGCAACTGTAACTGTATCGCAATTAAGTGTGTGTGAAATGCCGAGAGGGTCAGCTGGGATATCATTTTCAACATTTTGCGGCCGATTGACTGCTATAAGTTTCTTGTGTAGGCGAATGACGCATGACACTCACGAATTTCTACGCGTAGCAAAAAAAAAAAAAAAGAAAGTATCGTTAAAACTTTTGGCGACGCTTCGGATGCCAGGTGTGAACAGATAAGTTGTTGTCCGTTCTCTTTTCACGCAGGGAGCATTGGGGTAGGCCAGCTGTTTGGTTGCTTACATAACACCAAATCTTTGAGCATTTAATTATGAAGCTTTCTTCACGAGCAGCTGCGGCTGCTGCTGCTGCTGTTAGCCCACACACTGGGAATTGGTGGAAAGAAAAAGATTTCCAACCTAACAATTGATTTATCTCAACACTCAATTTACCTCTTGGAGCAACAATTCCTTTCGTTGTCTCCTGCCTTGGTTTTGTTTCGTTTAAGCACTTTCCTTGACTGACTTTCGTTTTGTTTCGTTTCGAAATTGGAATTGCATTCGCGGTGAAAATGCGGCTTTGACCAAAGCCAACACGAAACCCGTTCGCTCACTCACTTGACTTCCTTTTGTCACTGCAATTGTGGCGCTTTTTCCTCGTTGCAGTTGTTGTTGTTGTTGTTATTTTCACTGTTTCACAGCCGACCACTAACAAGAATGATTAGTAATTTTTTGGCATTTATTTAAAGCGTTGCTTTTTGTTGCTCGTTTGTATCGGTTGTGGCTTTCCCGCGGCAGCGTTTGCGTCTGTTGCCGAGCTCGCAAAGATTCGGACTGTTTTTTTGTCGGGCGAAAGCCAATGCGGCGGCGGGTGCGATCAACCAGTTTGTGCGCTTGTTTAACGTAAGGCCTTACGTTCGCTAACGTAGCTACATGACATTGACGTCGCATTCAATGTGACTTAGTCAGCTGCAGGCCATTATTTTCTCCTGTTCCGAGGTAAATTAGTTGTAAGTCAGTAAGCAGCTTCGCTGTTGCTGGCTGCTCGCTTAATTGCCTGTCAATTTTTTCCAGCATAGAGATCAAAAAAAAAATAAATAGCGAAATATGCTTCATCATGGTAAACAATAAACATCAGAAGTTTTGAACTTCAAAGTGTTGTTGCACTTACTTGGTCATTTAGCCAACCAGTCATTGGGTCATTCAGTCAACAACTAAATTCAAGTTTTGGCAACTGGTTAACTGGCAAACAGTCGAACTTTTGCAGCAAAACTTTGTTCCGCACTCGAATTGCAAATCCTTTATAAAGTTGTGCGATTTTTGGGCTTGCATCAATTACAGTGATGACTCAAAAAGTGTCTACACTCATAACTAAAAAAATATTGATTGCTAAGATTGATATACAAGTCCCTAAGAACACAGTTCGGTTCTTCTATTTAAGCGAGTACAATTTCCATTCATCAAATTTTTATCATAATCTAAGCTCATATGAAGAATTGGCAAATTGCAGCTAGTGTTTGTCGGCTCTGGGATACCCTTTCGGCAACAGTCTTTTTCCCAGCTCCTACTTCTTCAGGAGTCTCAGCAGCCTCTGGGATGCGATGGGTATAGCAAAGTGCGTGCGTCGATTGCTCGCCCGCCCGTATTTCTGCTTCGCTATTGAGTTGTCTCAGTCACAACGGATTTTTGGGATTCGATGTACGAGGTGTGTTCAAAAAGTATCGCGAATTTCGGATTTTCGCGGGTTACGTATATTCGAATTTCGATTTTTTTGTGGCGTTATGTTGGTACTCATGTCTCTCACTTATGCCGACAAGCTCGGCCATTTTGAATGTTCACTTAATTGTTGACAGCTGCTTTGCTTGCACGTGTTTTGGATCGTCTTCGATTTTTACCTATTCAAAAAAAAATGGATCAAAAGAACCTGTATCAAATTTTGTGTGAAAAACGAAATTAAGTGCGCGGATGCATTCCGAATGTTGACTGTGGCATACGGAGGAAGCTACCTTGGACCGAAGCAACGTTTATCGGTGGTACAAAGATGTTCTCCAGAAGGCCGAGAAGATGTGAACGACGAAGAGCGTGCCGGACGCCCGAGCACTTCAGCAACAGACGAAAAATTAATGAAGTGGAGAAAATGGTATTGGCCAATCGTCGAATCACCGTTAGAGAAGTTGCTGAGGACCTAAACTATCGATTGGCTCGTGCCATTCGATTTTTATCAATGATTTGGGCATGAGACGGGAAATTCGTACCAAAATTGCTCAATTGCGACCAAAAACAGCATCGCATGAGATGTTAAACTCTGTCCGCGACGACCCAAATTTGCTCCAGAGGGTCATAACTGGTGACGAATCGTGGGTTTATGGTTATGACGTGGAAACCAAAGCTCAATCATCTCAATGGAAGCTGCCGCATGAACCAAGACCGAAAAAAGCGCGCCAAGTTCGGTCGAATGTGAAAGTTTTGCTGACAGTTTTCTTCGATTGCAGGGGCGTGGTGCATCATGAGTTCTTTCCACAGGAAGAACGGTCAATAAGAATATTACCTGCAAGTTATGCGAATTTGCGCGAAAGCAATTTGCCAGAAACGCCCGGATTTGTGGAAGAACTAAAATTGGCTTTTGCACCACGGTAACTCTTCTCCCATGTAACAAAACAAATTTTTGTTTTTGTTGAAGTCTTCCAAGATTTGTTGCGAATTAATATTTTATGCAGGATTACGTTTGAGGGGACATAGATATTACATGTATTGAAAGTTTAACACACCTCGTATATAGGATAGCTTCCTTAAAAAAGTAATGGAAAACTTGTTTGTTTTCAATCGAGGCTGCAAGGGTATACAAAACAAAAGTTAACTTTCCCCTTGTTTTGTTTGTTGAAGTTTACGATTTGAGAATCAATATTTGAGGATGGCTATTTATTATTATTTGGTGAAGACAACTTTTCGAATGTTTTGGTTAGTTTTACCCTGTTTAATCGTAGAGAACCTCTTTGTTTCCATACATGAATATTTTGCTTACGCTTTCATGAATATTTTGTAAAGTGATTTCTTTGAATTGAATTTCAAATGTAGCACTTGTTTGCGACATGAGCAGTACATGCCATAGATTCAAGTTATTGATGCAGTCGCTCAATTGCAATATGCAATCAGTCAGAGCTTTATGGATAAACGTTTTCTCCACCCTGCTTTATATGCTCAACTGACTTCAAACTGATTCTCCGGCATTTCGTATGCATTTCCAATGAACGCTGGGCCACCACTCGCGGACGCAGCAGGTTGTCAATTGCAATACCCGATTCCAGGCTCATGCAATATGAATGCAGCTAGAAAAAAAGATTCGTCTCTGGTATAAATATTCAAACACTCAAACGAGAGCAGAAATGTAAGTATATATTTTCACTTGTATGTGAGTAAGAGTTTGATTTATTGGCGCTTTGGTGAACGGGTTTACGCATGAGAAAGTCGTCGGCTAGAATTGGCCAACTAACCGGCACATTGTTATTAATTTCTGGCGACAAACGTTGCCATTGACTTGTGGCTAACAAGCAGAAACAGTGTCCCCTCCCTCAATCGGCCCATGACCACAATAATTTTCAAATACTGCAAAACCTCAAAAGTCACAACGAAACGAAAGCTAGTTTATGTGACCGCAAAATCAATAATAAAACTCAACTAAATAGTAAGCCAATAACAATGGGCTGAGCAATTTGTTGTACCACAAATTGGGAACAAATTCTAGGTGAATGCGCGAGCTCATTATTCTGAGTGCGTGTGAAAGTGTTGAGTAGCTTACAGTCTATAAAAATACTTGTAACACTTTAAGATCTTATCTAAGGGCCGGCAAAACTCATTCAAAATTGTCAATATTTGCAAACCTTTTTCTTTTCATTTTATTTTAAACATTAATTTCACTTTTACTCATAAATATGCTAATAAAGTCTGCACGTTCGCCGCTTCGGCTTGGCCGGCTATTGATTTAAGAATGGTTTTTTGTTTGCATTACGCAATTTGCCTAAGAAGAAAGTTAAATAACATTTTTTTTCGTTTTGTAATTATTCAAAGAAGCTGATGCCACTCGGCCACGCCTAGGCCCAGGCACTTTCACAAGTGCGTAAAAGCGTTACAAACCGTCACAGCAAACCCATCATGGGTGGACAGTTGACCAGCAGCCACAACAGCAACAGCCATCACTAAAGTTGGCGACATCACGAATTCATCATAGAAATTTTTAATTAATTTATTTTCTCACTCGGAAATGTGGGAACTTTTCACTTTGTTGTGCATGTCACACGTTAGTGATTGACCTTTCACTCGTGGTGATCCACGCCAGAGCTGCAAAATTGAGCCATTTGTGCCCTAATGAAACACTCTGACTATCTCAATTGAAATGCAATCATAATTTAATTGCTCGGAGTGGTTTGTGTTTGGTATATGCCAAGTGCTCCAGGTGCTGTGTCCACTGACATTGATTGATTTGAATGAACGCATACAAGCTCTATCCCTGCGGCTTATCTCACACATTTCTTAAAGGAAGCAGTCTGGTGGTCTCACATCTTCGCATAATCGCTTTGCGCTTCCACATGTTTATGCCAGTTTTATGGTCCATAGCTTTTTATAGTGTGCTGTGGCTGTTGACACTCCACTGAGTCTGGGTTCAATGTGCCTTCAGGGTGTAGTATTTTTACTCGTACACAGCCACACAGAATGCCCGACAGCTGGCTAGGCTTTAAAGCTAAAACAGAAACTGTCAAAGGTTAAAGTCTAAAGCGAGGCAGCTTTAAAGTTGTCATCTATATTTTTTTGCCATGTCAGAGCCCACACGAGCAGCTGAGATTACTTTTTGTCACTACTTGGCCACGCACAGAAGGGTGCTATAAATTTAAATTGGCTTCGATGGCATTTCTTTTGACCAACAGCAATGCATTTGAGAGCAGGTAGGTACCCCCCTTTTTTTGTGATACAGTGCAGATTCCATTTAACTGAAACTGGTGCTTTAATTTGATTTTTGCTGTTGTGGTGTCATGGCTTTCGTAAATTATATGTCAATTTGATACGCTGCCAATTTGACCCATGAAATAAAAAAGTGCAAGCACAGACACAAACAATGCCGAGATTAACCTATCTGCCATCAGACTCTTCGCCGACTGGTACTGGGTGGGCCAAACAACATCCAAGGGGTTAAAAGTTTAATAGCTTTTTTTTATATATTTTTTATCTGATTCTAAAATACTAGCATAAAACCCGGCTTGCTTCGCTATGCCGCCATCAGTGAAGCTTTTTAAACCGATATCGGTATCACTTTTCCTTTTCCGACCTGTGCGTAGATTGGAAAATATTCACAAATTGGAAAATATTTGACCTATTTTTGTCCCCCGTAGAGCAAACAAACCGAATCTTACATAAAGGGTGATTTTTTTGCTATTATCTTTTTGGCAACACTGGTTTAAACAGCTCACGCACGTTTCGTGTTTTGTTTCACTGTCAAACATCTCCAGTTTGGTGTATAATTTAACCATGAATGGTCTTACAAACGAACAACGTTTACAAATTATTGAATTTTATTATCAAAATGCGTGCTCTGTTAAGAAAGTTCATCGCGCGCTTCTTCCATTTTATGGTCAGTTCAATCGACCCAATTCCCCAAGTTTTCAGTGATGTGAACCTTTTGCATAATTCGCGGTTTTTTGACCATTTCCCGCCCATTCCAATTCAGAGATGTCGGAAATTTTGCCAATTTCGCAAGCGTCCACCATTCCCCAAAGTTTCATGGCATTCGGAAGAACGGTATAATTTTACAAATTTCGCGGCTTTTGGACTTATTACTTCCTTCTGCCTATTCCTTCTTCTCTTCCTACACCTTCCTTCCTTCTTTGGAATCGACTTTGGCCACGCGCACTTTCTTTGTGTTCGCGCTCCGCCCACAACCAAGCACAATGCCAAACACGACAAAAACAATAGTACTAATTTAATATTCCCAGTCTAAACGAATTCATGAATTAATATTTCATGGACTTCACCCCATACATCCCTTACCACCCAATTTCCATCAAGGGGGATAGATTTTCCAAAAGACTGGTATGCTGTCGTTGTTGAATTTTCATATAGATATTAGGAAATTAATTTAAGCCTGATCGGATGAAATACAAAAATGTTGCATACAAAAGTTTTTTAGAAACCGGATCTTAGTACTCAGTTTCTGCATAAGATAAAACTACTGTATAATATTCATCTTCCTATCTCTTATGGTTTGGGCTGTGCGGCGGTCACCAGTGAGACAGGTTGAACAGTTTTTAAACACTTGAATAGTGTATTATAATTTTGCCCAGTAGTTTGGAACGCATAGAAGGAATCATCTCCGACCACATAGAAAATATATATTTTCTTGATCAACATGACGAGCTGAGTCGATTAAGCTTTGTCCGTCCGTCTGTCCGTCGGTCCGTCTGTCTGTTTTTACGCAAGCTAGTCCTATCGAGCTGAAATTTTGCACAGTGATATCTTTTAGCTGCACACTGCTCATATGTCGGATCGTATGGTCACTTCTTGTAGCTGCCATACAAAATTAGTGTTTTCAATATTTTTTTTTATTATTCCAATGACACAGGACATAAAGCTTATAAATTAAGCCATGTCACAAAATTAAGTCAGTAGTTACAAAAGTTTCAAGTGTATTTAATCTTCGGCACAGACGAAGTTAGCATTGCGCACCTCGCTACGCCTCCATCAGGTTTTACTGGATCAGTAAGACTTTTAAAATAGTTAAGGCAGTATCAGCATAAGATTTTCCTCTTCGACCTGGGGGAGGAATTATACCAATTTTTGTCCCCGTCATCGTTATCGTTATATATTTCGTTATCGATACCGTTATTGTTATTGATTTCGTTATCGATTTCGCTATCGTTATCTTCATTGTTATCGCTAGCGTTATTGATTTCCTTATCGTTATCGATAACTGTATCGTTGTCGTTATTTCTTATACTTTCTTTTCAAACCGAGTTTCAAGTCAATCGGATGAAATATAGTTCTTTGCATGCTGAGTTTTCTGGGAATTTTCCGACTCTGAATATGAACCGACAGACTGAATTTCAAATCACTTTTCCAAAATCGGGAAAAGACGTTTCCAATTATTTCGCAGAGAGAGAGACTAACAAATAAAGTTTCAAGTCAATCGGAAGAAAAAACAAGAGACGGAGTTGAAGTCGAGTGCCCCGACTCAAAAGTATCATGCTCTCATAATTTTATGTGTTTTGACAACTGTCGATGCTGTACCCTCCGCTCCATAGAGAAAAAATGTTTCATGTATAGCTTCGGTGTTTTTGGTCTGATCTTATTCTCAGAATAGATAGATATACGGCCTTTCTTGATATACATACATTAAGCCACGAGGCTCTAACTTCAAAATTGTGTCTTTGGCAGTTTTTTGCGGTTAAGGGTTGGATTATTTGCCAAATCTAAAACAAACTTGATATGGGTATGGTATACCTACAACGGACAAAAAGTCGACTCGGCTGTTGATGGTGATTAAGAATATATATACTTTATAGGGTCGGAAATGTTTCCTTCTCCTTGTTACATACATTTGCACGACTTCATGATCCCCTTTTACCATTATTAATGAGAACATGGTATAAAAAGTTTCCCCTTACAAACTTTTTCGATGCTTTTCTGGAAGTTTTCCGACCCTAGGTTCCATATCAATTTATTTCACTTACCATCATTTCCAAACAAGATTAAAGTAAATCGGATGAAAAAATAGTTTTTTGCTTGCGGAACTTATCCGGGAATTTTCCGACCCTAGGGTCGAATTTTCCAACATCGGAAAATCACATCTCAATTTATTTCACTTACCAAGTCAATCGGATGAAAAATAGATTTTTGCTTATCGAATTTTCTGGGAATTTTCCTTGTGGGCGGATTTCCTGAAACCGGGAAAATACGTGGCCAATTATTTCGCATACTTTGCTTACAAACCGATTTTCAAGTCAATCGTATGAGTAATGAAATGTTCCCCATACAACTCCTGTCCAAGTGTCAGCCCTCGAATTTCTGCAACAATGTTGGCCTTGAGTTCATGGAATACGCAGCCCAACAGTGATTTTGGTGCAGGGCCAAAACGGCATCATTGGTTTAGTTCTATGAACTCTTGTTTCCAAGATATGGCGGAAAAAGGATTTTGACGAAATTTTGGCCTAGTTTTGAGTGGACTTAAATTTTACATAGACAAGGCTAAAGAAAGTGTGTAATTTTTCGTAAGCAATCGGGGCCATTGCGTCGATAACTTTGTTAGGTCGAGCTTCAATTTGAACTGTAGTTTTCCCTCACATTTGTCTAGAAATTAGAAGGCAGAATCCCACTTCCGTCTGGGAAATTATCGATTAATCTCAATCTGAACTTAAGTAATGCATCTCTTCATCTGTAAAACTTTTCTGTCTATGGATACATAGTGATTTGCTTACCTCTTTTTTGTCAGCTTTACCTTATCCATTGTTCCATTGTACCCACTTTCGTACTGCCTACGCCCATTTGCCAATTATGAAATTCCATTCAAGTCGATTCTTTATTGTTTTGAGTTCATAAAATTTATTTTATTGACATTTATTATAAGTGTTCGGGATGTTGTGGTTACAGTTACTGCAATGAATGCAAATTTGATAAACTTTACATTCAGAATTGCAATACAATAAATTTTAATTACTTAAGCCACTCACATCGAAATGTTAACCATAAATATATACAATTAAGCTTAAATTTATAGTGCACAGCAATTATCGTAAGTATTTTGAACTAAATTCGAGAGCGGAAGGTTTAAAGTTTATCAATCGCCGGAAATCCTAGTATAATTGCGGGGCTCAATCAATTATGCAGTTTACCGTAGTCGATAGGGACCGTGCAAGGCTTGGACTTAGTCTAGTTGATATGGACTGGAAAGAATTTAAGCCTAAATCTAGTTGTCGCGCTGCGTTCTCTGAACTTAAACTTAACTCAGCTTGGCTTTGAATCACTCGACCATGTGTAATTTGAATTTAAAATCTATTTGTGTGTCAACTCAAAGAATGCTCCCCGCTGGCTGGCTGGCTCCTGGGCGCCCGGCTGCTGCTGGAGAGAGACAGAGAGAGTGAGCGGAGCAACATGCCATTCTCAGTATTGTTCCAAGCTGCAAATGTGCACAAAGTGTTCAATAAGAGTGGAATTGCTGGGATATGAGATTGCACAAGTCTCCAGTTGTCAAAGCAACGCAGAAAAGTCCAAATAAATCGACAGAAAGCTCGAAACAAAAACTCAAATGAATGCATGCAAGAGCCAAGCAGCAAACGCCAGCGAGCCTTGAAGCATGCAAATCCAATCGGAGATCTGGAGTAGGGACTAAGTAACTAGCTTAAAATTAGCGTTTGGTATGTCTTTACCGCGGCATCAGCTGGGTCGCCTCCGAGGCCATTGGATTTTCGGTCAGCGCCACCGACTCCGTCAACATGCTGCGCAATCCCGTCCTGACATTGGTATCTGCCATGCTTAAGCCCGCCACAACGCCTGCATCGCCAGCCCCATCGCCCATGGTCGGACCACTGTTGCCCAGCAGCTTGAGCTCACCCTTGGACATGTCCGCCCCATGATGCTTCCGTCGTCGACGCGCCGCCACCGCTTGGAAGTTGCTGCCTGTCGTGTGGTCGGTAAGAGCATTAACATTAGTGGATTCAGTGCACTGACAAAGTAATTCTTGAAATTCTTTACGGAAGTTATCATTGAGCCATCCATAGAGCAGCGGATTGGAGCAGGCCGAGCTCATGCCAATCATGTGGCAAATGGCATACACCACTATCTTCAGCTGCGAGACTCCCGATTTCTGGCTGTCCGCATAGAGGTTGTAAAAGTTGAGCGGCAGCCACGACACGCCAAAGATAATGGCTATGCTAATCAGCAGGCAGTTGGTGCGCTTCATGCGTCTGCCCCGCTCCATTTTCCGCTGGGCGGAGGTCTGCACGGTGACGACGGTGATGCGGTTCTTCAGCTTGTTGTAGATGCCGAAATAGGCCGCCGACACAATCAGTATGGGCATCAAATACTGCACGCACAGCGAGAAGATTGAGTAATAGAAGCGGCCATTTTTACTGGGCCAATCTTCGATGCAGAAGGGAATGGTTTCTTCCATGCCAATCTCCTGCAGCACCTTTGGTGTGGGATTGCTGTCGATTTCCTTGAAAATGAACAGCGGCGAGGCTAGCAACAAGGCGAGCAGCCAGATGCAGGCCAAAATGGTGATGGCTCCAACAAATTGCAGGCTGTTCCGCGTGGGGTAGACAATGACCTAGGTACGGGAGAAAAGAAACGGCAGAAAATTGGACATGTCACTACCGTATGAAGGAAAAAAATGCTAATACATGGGCTGCTTTTTTTGGTTTCGGGAATAGCTTACTTTTAGTGTGACCAATTGCTATTCACGTAGGATGGAGGCACGCTTGCCAAATTTTTTTTCTTGCTTCCAAGTTACCGCTTCAATTTTCTTGCTCTCCAAAATATATCTGTTTGATACAATATAGTCCACAAGCAAATGTTCCGCAGCCACGGAAAACTTTTTACCTTTTGCTCTTTTAGGAATTTCACCCTGATTCATCATTGAAAACAATTTTATTCAACTTTTGCGCAAAAAATGACAACAACCACCAAAAGCAATAAAAAACGAAAGCGTAAGCAAAAGTCGGCTCTGCCTGACTTTGACATACCCGTTAAAGTTTTCACGCTAGCTGTAACAAAGTGCGGCTTAGGTGGAAGTCTTCAAAAATGCTTAAAAGTGGTAGTATAAGTCAAAAATCTCAACAAATATAAGAAGAAGTAAAGAAATAGTTTCCAGACGAAGGCTATGAATTAGACCCTAAGGACTTATCAAATTGCACAACTTATAAATGCAAAATGTAGTTGGCCTATGACAAGAAACTCACAATATTCAAATAGAACTTCGTTTAACAATGGGTTTGATTATTGACAAATCAAGAGCTGGAAGTAGTGCAACGTCCCCTAAAACGTTCCGTAGGAAAGGCAGGAATATTATGTTTATGATAAACAAAATTTGTGCCCGGGGGTGGCTCAGCGGCTAGTGTGCGCGACCGCTGTGCAAGAGGTCGTGGGTTCGATCCCACCTCGGAACATCTAATGAAAAGTTTTTTCTTTGAATAAACTGACATTCCCGGTCACCCCTCAAATTGCCTTTCGGATTCGGCGATAAACTGTAGGTTCCTTTCTCTTGTGCGGAGAAATGAGTTCGGCTTTGGCCCTTTGGGGATGTCAAGCCATTTAACCAAACGGAGGTGTCCCAGAAATCTCTTCCAACCAAATTCCAACCCAAAACAAATTCTCGGTGTCCTAGAAATCTCATTCGGTTGCTTTCAAACCTCTAGTATTTTGTTAAGAGATTTGGAGAAAGCAACCAAAGCCAATACACAAACCAACAATGCGACTTAACCAAACTTGCGAACTTAGCAAAGAACGAAAAAAAAAAAGAATGAACAAAATCTGTTATCAATTATTTGCGAGCGACGCGCCCTGTTTTGTAGTTGGACCATAACTATCACACCCTTCTAACTCGACTTTTTAATAAGAAAAGAAATCTCTCCAAGTTCGGGACACCGACGGATTTTTCGAGCGTTTTGCAAACCAACCGAAGCCAAAATCTCTAGAAATTTCCAGGACACCCGAAAATTTGGATATAATTGCTCAAGTTACAGGCAACAAGAATGTTTTGATTAGAAGATGCGCAAGATTGGAGAAGGCTATGTCTATTGGATACAACCAGAGAAATGAAGAACGAATCGGCGTGAACGAATTCTTCTTGGTTTTAGTATTTTTCTTCATGGTTTTTTTTACGAAGAAATCTTCTCGGATCCAAGAAACAATCTTTCTCGACATCGAGCTTAATGGCGAGGGAAGTTCGGGGAGCCAAAAATCGGAGAGCGCGAGCAACAAAAGAGAACAATTCTTTTTCTCACTCTCAGCATTGACCGGTACTGGCACCGTCAAGTTATAAAAACGACTTAGAAGCCGCGGTAAACACACGAGGTGTGGCTGAGCGGTGGTGTCAGTGAGTGCAGGCTTTCGAAGTCCCGATTTCGAGTCCCAGTCCCCAGTCAGGGTAAGTAAAAAATAAAAATAAATCACCACAAAAGGAAGTGTGGTGAGAGAAGGCCAGCTCTCTTGTTTTGTAAACGAAACTAAAAAAGATTCATGTAACAACACATGCTATTTGAATGTTTGACATTCAAATTTAACGGGCAGTTCTAAGCTCGCTAGAAAGCTTCAAGCTTTCTCACTTAAAACTTAAGCTCGAAGCTAAGCGCAGCCTTAAGAATGGCTTTCGTAGGAGTCCAATTTTGCTTTCATTACGCTTTGCATTTCCCAACTGTTTAAAGTTCGGATTGCATGGAGTTGGCTCAACGAGCAGGAGTCATTTAGCCTTCTGATGATTGGATTGGATATCCATGACACAGCTGTAAAGGTTTGTCCACGCTCTTTTTGGTTTGTCAATGCATAAGTTGTTTATAGTTGCGGACAAACGCAAGTTCTTGACCTCGAGCCAGCGAACTCGTTACTAATTGTTTATGTTTTAGTTTGCTGATAACTGAATTGGTACCTCAAACTTGATAAGACAAAATATTAAATTGAGAAAAGCTAGTATCAAAATGATACCAAAACTTTGACAGTCAAAATATCAAAATGATAATTGTTAGTATCAAATTGATACTAAAAAATTATTACAAAATAGTGTCAGCCTGATACTAGTTAGTATCAATTTTTTGGATAATTTCGAAATCTTATTTTAATACGTTCGAAAATATCAACTTGATACTAGGAGTAAAAGAGAATTTGATTCCCAATATTTTCAAATTGATGACTAAATAGTGTCATTTCGATGACTACTTTTTTTTGGGTGTACAAGTACATTAATAAATATGGTAAAATTTCGACCACTGGGCGAACCAAGTATCATTATAATTGTTATTGTAAGCTTCTATTCAAAACAGTTTGTTCAATACTATGTTTAAATAAAATCATAATCAGCCGAAAGTCACCGCAGCTATTCAGTGTATAAATGTATAAATATCACATTTATAATTCGCTCAATAAAAATCAGAGTGGGTTTAATTAATGTCGTGTCAAAAGCTATAAGACTAATTTCCAATGAAAGCTCAATTTCATTACCATTGGCAATTGATTTTTACCGCTTGAAAGGCTAAAAGACAGATGTGCAGCAAAATGGTACAAAGCGGAGAGCAAGCGTGGAGACTAGACATCCTGCTAAATGTCAATGAGTAAACTTATTGAGCCAGCGGCTTGCGGCAATGTTGAATGCGCTTTCTCCTGTCCTGTCTTGGGACACATAGTGACAATGCAAGCTCTTACAAGTCGGCACTAACAACATCCATGTTGGACCACTATTCCCGAAACTTACAAAGCAGCCCCCGTAAAGTACCTAACCTGCTTAAGTACTTGCAAAATGTACAATTATTACGAATTTCCCTTGCCCATTCTCTCAATACTAACCTGATATCTGTCGAAGGCAATGGCCGTTATGGAAATCGTCGACACAAATATGGACAGACCCTGGAGAAGGGCCACCGTTTTGCACAGGATGGAGCACGAACCAAATGGCCAATATTTCGATATAATTTCCATTAAAGTCAACGGCATGGTTACCAAGCACAAAAGTAAATCTGCCGAATTGCATATCAAAGTTAATTCTGCCAACAACATTGTGCGGCCCGCACCTACCCGATATGGCCAAATTGAGTATGAAAAGGTTGCGGGCTGTGCGCATTAAGGGCTTCCGTAGCACTGCAACCACCACCAGGGAATTGCCCAATGCCCCAAATACGATGAGCACGCTGTACATGATTATAAGCAGGTGATACCAGGGCGCTTCAATGGCACGATTCTTGATGTAGCTCTCAAAAAACTGTTCATCTACTTTCAGGCTGATGGTGGTCATGTTGAAGCCATTCGTTTGGCGTGCAGTTGAATTGGACTCCACTTCATTCAGAAGTAAAGGTAGGCTGTTGCGAATGCTTTCATTAGGCGTGCCCAACGCTAAGGGCATTACGTCCGTGTGATTCATGGTGTTTATCTGTTGAGAATAGAACAGACATAACAAATTATATAATTTATGAATTGAACTAAGAAAATCGATATTTGGTTTTGAGTTTGCAGATGTTGCGTGAGCTTTCACATATGTACGAGGATATGCGAGTATGATTTATGCTCTTGGTCTGACGCACACACACGCGAACTCATGCAACTCAGTTGCTTTTTCTACATCAAAAAAAG
The DNA here is from genome assembly GCA_018904265.1 of Lordiphosa collinella. Taxonomy (NCBI): domain Eukaryota; kingdom Metazoa; phylum Arthropoda; class Insecta; order Diptera; family Drosophilidae; genus Lordiphosa; species Lordiphosa collinella. The sequence continues at coordinate 210,683 of JAEIFV010000204.1, read as the reverse complement.
AAAAAAAAAGAAGAAATATGAGCAATGACTATCGGAATAGTGTAAGTTGGTGCCAGTAGGTTGCCGCATTTACCAACTAAACTTCTGGTTATGATTTTTTGACACGAGTGGCGCGTAAAGTTTGGTTTGGGAGCATATAGTTGGCCCAGCGGGTTATGTCTGTAGAGTAACTAAAAAATATGAAGGTTTTATATCATTTTCATATAACAACCAGCTGAAACCCGCCATGCGTTGCTACGCCCCCGGGCAAAACTTCGTTGACTGAATTAATTTCAACCATTTCAACCGAAATTTGGTTTCCCTTACAGATGACAAAAATCTAAATTTAAGAATATAACAGTGATTGTATTCAATTGAGGGTGCACGATATACCACTTTTTTAGTTTTCCCAACTCGGGAACAAGCCACATATGGCATGACATTTTCGCAAGGGAATTTGTAGAATAAGGCGTTTGTCTCACTTGAACGGACCTTTCAAAGTCCCCGCCCATTTGATTTTGTATCATCCAATTAAAGTCATTGACATCAATATCGATATTAAAACACTGGAAGTGTCTAACGAAACTTGACCATCTCCGATTATCAGCACAAATAGTTACGATGACTTGAGATTTGCATTTACTTCATCCGCCGCTGTTGATTTCAGAATCAAGCGAATTTTTTGTAGGAAATTGTCGCGCCCACCTTTGCAAACTTAGCAAATTTGAGTTACCATCCCCCCATCGACCACGACTGCAAGTTAGAACTCAGCTTATGTGCTTCCACATCTGGCAGGAAATTTGCCATCAAGCACGATTCCGACCACTTTCGCAGGCCTGTCTGAACTGCTATATGCAGACCTCTTCTTCTCTGAAAGCGAAGAAATAGACGTGCTCATTGGCGCAGACATTCTTCCGTCGATTCTGCTCAGTGGATTCCGTTCCAACATATGTGGTAAGCTTATGGGGCAAGAAACTATATTGGGTTGATGATAACGGGTCCTGTTCCATCGCACACTTCGACATCAATCTCTACTACACAAGAATTTCCATAGTAAAAGATGATCCTCTACTGGTACGAACGTCGATAAAGTGCGAACATTACTTGGCTAAACCAATGCAAAGAATCGAATCGGATACAGAGTTAGTATCGCTTCAACTTCGAGGCCCAGAACACATCGCACTGGGGCATTATACTGTCTTCTCCGCTCTATACTGTCAACATACTCGTCAAAAGGCCAATAAGAGATCCAACCATATTTTATCCTTCTCCACATCCACCAGTAGCAATAAGGACGACAACTACTAATCCGCTCCGTTTCTTATGTTCCCAGACAATCCTTGCCAGATCCAAGACGGCCCCGCAGAAATGCAATAGTAACGAGCCAGCCAATGAGCGCAGACTAGAGTCCTGCCGAGTCTGCCGAGGTATCCATCCGCTCAGAGGTGCAATCGATTCCTTCGATTAAGCGCAGAGAACCGATGACAGACAGTGGTTAGTAACGAGTACTGTTCCAACTGCTCGTGTAGAAGCGGTCTGTCACGGTGACCACCACACTCTCCTCCACGTGCAAGATTGCCAAAAGGACCCGCCTTCCCGTCTAAAAACATCTGTTCCATCGTCACGAGCATATACGCTACCACCATTCCTGAATAAACGGAACCAGAAGTACCTAAACTTAAAAAAGAAGTTCCTTAATATTGCAACTAGTGCAAGGGGGAATGTTTTTGTTCCGTTCGACTGTGAAGCCTAGCTTAATCCATCATCCCGATAACGATAAGTTTGGATGTACGGGCTCTTATTATAAGTTGAAGGGAAACAAGTGCACGCGTTTTCTAATTAACTCGGACATTATAAAGTAGCTGCTTTGGTCACTGATAAGTCCCTGTTTTAGTCACTGTTTGGTCACTGTTTGGTCATTGTTTGGTCACTGTTTTCGTCACTACTAAGTCACTGTTTTGGTCACTGTTTGGTTACTGTTTTAGTCACTGTTTCAGTCACTATTTTAGTCATTGTTTTGGTCACTGTTTAGTCATTGCTTTGATCACGGTTTTGGTCACTGTTTTGGTTACTGCTATGGCACTTTCCAGCTTTGGTCACTCTTTTTGTCACTGTTTTAGTCACCGTTTAGGTCAGTGTTTCGGTCACATTTTCGTCACTGTTTTGTTCTCTGCTTAGGTCACTGTTTTGGTTACAGTTTGGATCACTGTTTTGGTGACGGTTTTGATTAATGTTTTGGTCACTGTTTTAGTCTCTGTTTTAGTCACAGTCTTGGTCACTGGTTCGGTGATAGTTTTAGTCAGTATTTCGGTCACTGTTTTGGTCACTGTTTTAGTCACAGTTTTTGTCACTGTTTAAGTCACTGTTTTAATCACTGATTTGGTCACTGTTTAGTTACTGCTTTGGTCACGGTTGTGGTCACTGTTTAGGCACGGATTTGGGTACTGTTTGGTCACTGTTTAGTCACTGCTTTTCTCACTGTTTTAGTCACTGTTTAGTTACTGCTTTGGTCACGGGCTTGGTCACTATTTATTCACTGCTTTGGTCACGGTCTTGGTCACTGTTTTGCTCACTGTTTGGACACTGTTTTAGTTACAGCTTTGGTCACTCTTTTGGTCATTGTTCAAGTCACTATTTCGGTCACTGTTTTGGTCACTGTTTTTTAGTCACTGTTTTGGACACCGCCAAACCACCACCACCAACCACCCACTCACAACCTTCCTGCTGCTATGGCAGTCTTGCATAGACCAAAGCTGCTGACTTTGCAAAGTCAACAGCGTAGCCAAAGAAATCTGTCGCAAAGACAATCGTTTTCTGGACTTGCCTCCGTCGACCGTCCGTAAAAGAGCTTCGCCTTAAAAAAATTAAATTCTTCTCAACAGGGATTAGAACCAGCAAATCCAAAATGTGAGGCGGCAATCCTAACCTCTCAGCTAACACACATTTTGTAAAATTTGTTTTTTTTTTTTTTTTTTTTTACCTTAATCAAATTTTACAACTATATAAAATATATGGAAACGAACGTAGAAGCAGAGTTGAAAGCAGCAGTAAAAATTGGCTTACAACGATTAAAATTTTAAGACGATTACTACTCTTTACTACTTACTGAGTACTACTCGGAAATTAATCACGAGAAATAATCGGATATAATCGTAATCATACAAACGATTACATAATTAGAAAAAAGGTTATCGCTGTACTCAAAAATGATTACTTTTTACCTGTAATCAAACGATTCCGGAATCACTCGTGCAGCTCTTTACTGAGTACCATGCCCATATCAAGTTTGTTTTCGACTTTAACCCCTTCCCCAAATAACCGAAAAAAATTGAATTTCTATCTATATGAACGCGTCGATCTCAGAGACTATAAAAGAAAGAGCCACAAATTTTTGGGTAGGTGTATACCATTCCCAGATCAATTTTTTTTTCAGATTTGGGAAATTTCAAAGACACCATTTTGAAGATTGAGCATCGTGACTTAGTATACACGTATATCAAGAAAGGTTGTATATCTTTATATTCTGAGAAGTTAATAAGATCGGACCAAAAACACCGAAGTTATACAAGAAACAATGTTGTTCTATGGAGCGGGGGCTCCGCATTGTCTGCTTTCAAAACACATATGATCAGGGGAACAGGGTATTTTGGAGTTAGCGCACTCGACTTAAGCTCTTTCTATTGATTTTAGTTGATCCACTTCTAAATCAAAACCTCGTTGGGGACTGCGTTTGCCTGTTTGTATATATAGATTTAATTTTCGCTTTGAACAATGCTTGCTTATGAATGGATGGCACCTTAACTTTCAAGAAAACATTTATGTTGTAAGTTGGTTGATGAACTGACTTTTTCTCGATGTAAGCATCCGATTTTCAGCAAACTCGAGAAAAGTCTAAAGACCTTTCCATTGAAAACTAAAAAAGAAAATAAACTAAAACTGACATGGGTAAATCAACTCAGTTCGTTATGCTGACGAGCCCTTTGCAAGGGCTTAAAAAAATTTTTTTGAAATTATTGTCAGATTAACAAAAGTAACTCACTTCAAGATTTTGCAAACCCAAGTCAAATTGCTTTAAATGAGAACTCAAGGTTATTTGCCTCAGTAAATTATGCATTTACCAGAAAAGCACATTTGATATCAGGTTACAGACAGCATGTCGCACTTATGCACACAACAAACACAAACATTGCCTGGGAAGTGTAGTCAGTACAAGACTATCCAATTCCGCACGCAAAGCCCATAAAAAATCAAACAGTTGTGTACATTATTTAGTAATAATTATCTGCTTGGTAGAAATCTTTAATTCTTTGTAAATTACACAAATTTGACATCGTATTAAATAATTTCCTTCAATTGGGTCGCATTTCCAGTAACGCCTGAAGTCTGGCTACTTCTTGTTCAAGTTGAGTCTCAACTTTAAGTTCATTAATTGTGTTTTTCTTTCTTTTCAGTGCTTTTTTCTTCAAGTTTTCCTCTTCTCGTTTCTTTTAAAAGTTTTGTAAAATGTTATTATTCCCATTATCTTAGTTTTGTTATTAAGTATTGAGACAAGCCATGACAACAGACAACACCCCCGCTATTCTTGCCTCGTTAAGCCATAAAATATGCAACACAATGTCTTAGCCACATCAAGCTATTTCTGTGGTTTTTCTCAGAATGCTTAAGAGAATAAATTTTCTCTCTAGCCCTTAAAGCTGTATACTTTAATCGTACACAACAAATAAAGCTACAAATGACGACATTTGCCAAAAATAATTGTGTAATTCACGGCACCAAATGGGTAAGCACTTGTCACTGTCAATAAAAGCAAATGGCAGGATGACGATACGAAAAAAAGGTAGACACAGCGATACTGCCACTTTGCGCCTAAAAGTGTACACCGAAATTGGCAGCAGCCATAAATGAGTTGCTAATAAATCTGCCGAGAATCGATTGTGCACCCAAGGGAAATTAATGGTGTAAGCATTTGTAAGCAAGATGGAAACTTTTTTTCAACGACACAATGGAACACTAACAAGTGGTCAGGCTTGTTCCAAGAAAATCTCTACATTCATTCAAAAGTTGAAAAATCTTTTGATGTTTCATGAAACACCAGAAAAATGGGTCATCGCATTCCTTGAATCTCTGACCCAAGGCATTTTTTCATTGTCACTTGGGTACGGATTTGTCAAGGTGCAAATTGAATTTTCATTTTGTTATCCCACAAGCAAGACGATAATCTCTGCCAACTTTGGATAAATCATTTGTAGTTGATGATTGGAAAATTATGCAAAATATCTTCACTCATTTTCCATCAGATGAAAGATTTTTAGTGCTGACAAAAGCGCAAAACCAACTTCAACCCATCAGAGTTTGACTAAGCTATTTCTGGTGATTTATTTTTATATTTGCCTTTCCCTTAGTTTCGATTGTTATTGCTATTTGAAGATGAATGGTATGGCCCCTTGAGTCATCTGCTCCGACGTCTGCTGATAAATGTAACAATAATTTTGTGATAAACCAAAATACTCTTTTCCCAGTTGTGCGGAAGGATATTGTTGTGGAATAAATTGCTGTTGATTTTGTTGGAAATTGTGGAGGCAGGATTGTTTTGATTAAACGAAAAGTTGCCATATGATTTAGTTGACGTCAAAGCGATGGATAAAGAAATATCTTTCAAAGCATTTAATGGCCATGTTTTGACTAGATAGCAAATGACCTACTAAGGGAAGAAGCTAAAGAGAAACAGTTAAGAGGAAGAGAAAGTGAAAAGTTAACAGAACAGTTATGTATAATTAGTTAAGTTCTAACAAATCAAATGAATGTAAAAAACAGAAGATGACAGAGTTCACCTTCAGCAAAGATTTCCAATTCATACAAAACTGCAGCTGGCTGCTCAAAAGCTTGGCCCCGTATTGTTAGCAACTGCAACAGTTTGGCGTAAACTTTTTGTTGGTGCCATTTCCTACCAAAGTTTTGTTTGCCGGAAGAACACTTAAAGCGCATAACATTAAATTGCGCCACGAGCGGCAACTTTTCCGCTGTCAAGAAATTTAATTAAGATAAATTGGGAGGGAAAAGTCAGCTGGGGGGGGAAAATGAGGGATGGCTGCAATAAAATTTAACACAAAACTTCAACTAGAGCAACGAAAGTTCATTATTAGGGGGCAGTCAGGAGAGTGCAACAAAATTAAGCACGACAAGACAATCAACGGAGTTTTTCGCAGAAACAAACAAGAACAATACTTGATTATCCCTCAAAGTGGGCTACGAGCATCGCGGGTGTAATTGCCATCTAAATACTTAAGCAACTCATCACAACTCGTGAAGCCATTTCCCCCCTCAGCAAATGTAGAATGGAAGCGAAATAACATTGTTCCCCTAAATGACAAAAGTTTTGTGTGAGCTGCAATTTTTGTCAAAGTAATCTAACTGTCTTAACCATGTGGCTTTGGGGAACCCCTGCAACAGACGTTTATTACAGCTCAAAGCAGGATTGAAAAACAAATTTGAGAGGAGCTGGAAAAGTTGAAGAAAATAAGGTACTTATTTGTTGTTAAAACCATTATACATATTTAAGTTTAAATTAATATTGTGGCTAAAGTCGGTTAGTGTTGTTAGTAATTTGAAATAGATTTGTTTCACTTTGTGTTAATTTGCAAGTATAAAATCGACTATTATAGAAACTGAGCTCTCCAGTGCATCCAATCCAAGCCTTTTTCGGCTTTTTGAGAACCCACAAAAGCTGACTAACTAGACTCTTTTAACATTTCAAGACAACACATTTTAATCGACCCCAACTTTGTGACCTTTAACAACATCTTTTTTGTAAGACTCATTCTCGGCATGCGGAATGTCTTTCCGTCTAAACGTGTATTTTTATACTCTGTACCAGAGGTACATAGAGTATTATAAGATTGTGCAAAAGTATTTAGCAGACACAAGGAAGCATCTCCGACCCTATAAAGTATATATATTCTTGATCAGCATCAATAGTCGAGTCGATCTGTCTATCTAGCCGTCTGTCCGTATGCCAAACAGATCTCAGAGACGGTAGATGGTTCGACATGTATGGGACAAAAACTTCTCATACTTGCAGACAGATCAAGTTGAATTCCATTTTTTGCCACGCCCCCTCCTGCCCCCGCAAATTGGAAAAAACTTTATATTTTCCACAGTTTTATAGATAGAAGGTTCGTTCCTTCTGGACATACTTAGTAATCTGAATTCGATCCGCCAAAGGAATGGTTAATATCGGATATACGATAGTAAAGTTATGAGGAAAACAAACCATAATAGGCGGCACCGGTGGCAACGGTGATGGGCAATCTGTGAACCGGTTCGAAATCGATTAAAAACGGTTCAAAAGTGTTTCAAAGACATATTTCAGAAGGTAACGAACTCGAAATTTGGTTGGTAATATAGATAGGAATAATTTACTGGTTCAGAACCACAGCACCAGGTTCGAACTGGTTCAAAAGTGACTTAAAACCATATTTCAGAGTAACTTCAGCTAGAAAATTGAAAATCGGTCAATATATTAAGGGTGATTATTTTAGATCTAAATGAAATGACCGCCTACTGCGCCTCGCGTTGAACTATAATTGAATTGAAGCGACAAACGAAACGAATGGCTACCAGTTGAGAATTTTCCAACCTTTCCTTTTTTTTCGTAAAACTTCATGTTGCAATTGTGGCCGTTGTGCAAGAGGTCGTGAGTTCGATCCCGCCTCGGAACATCTAATGAATAATTTTTCTTTATAAAACTTACACACCCGGTCACCTTCACCAGCTGTTGGCGCCAGCCTTGAAGTAACTACCCTGTAGACCTGATGCATCACTGAGCGACAGTCGAGTCGTTAACGACAGGTAAGGCATCGCAGCGCTAGTCTGGTACGTGAACTATGGTGTGCACCCATCACCACACTAACGACTGGTAATGCAGGGTCGTACCGGTCGGTACGTTTTCCGGACATTCCCATACAAAATTCGTTAGGCAAATACTTGGCTGGTGGTTGGTCTGGTGGTGAGTGCTCACTACGAAGAGTTGGAGAATTCGTTAATGCCGCACCGGTGCAGGTGAACTACAGGGTAGCCATGAAAAAGCGTCTCAAACTTCCGGTCGGACTCGGCGTCCCTTGCAGAGGGTGCTATAAAATTGTCCGGATGCTTGTAACGCATATTAGGAAGCATAAAGTATATATTCTAGATCAGCATGCCAGCTGATTTGTCCGTCTGTCCGTCTGTTTTTCTATGCTATCTCCTCTTTCTGTTTGAAATTTTTCTTCTCCAAACTTTGCAGGAAGTCTTTTGGCACATTTATCGGAACCGGCCGGATCGGATGACTAAAGCATATAGCTGTCATAGCAACGAACAGTCGAAAAACTAAATTTAGTGAGAACAACTTTTTTGTTTTCAATGGAAACGCCTCCAAACTTCATATTTCTTAGTTTGCTATGCTTTCCCATGATTCTATTAAGTTTGTTCGAAATCGGAAGTCTATACAGTATAGCTCCTATAGAAAAGTAAAGTCTGCAAACTGGTCTTAGTTAGAAAAACTTTTTAGTTTTCAATGGAAATGTGCTTAATAATGTCATTTATTTAATTGGTATGCTTTCACATAATTGTACAAAGTTTTTTCTAAATCGGATAACTATATCATATAGCTGCCATAGGAACGATCGGTCGAAAAACAAGTTCTTGTGAGAAAAACTATTTTGTTTTCTATGGAAACGTTTTTATCATAGGCATACACTTATTTTATATTTTTTTACACAATTCTAGAAAGTTTGGTCGAAATCGGATGGCTATAGCATATAGCTGCAGTATGAATGATCGGTCAAAAAGAGTTGGAGAATAACTTTTTGTTTTAAATGGGATCGACTCCAAATTTCGTATTTATTAGTTTGTTATGCTTTTCCATGATTCCACTAATTTTGTTAAAAATCGGACATCTATTTAGTATATATATATAGTATAGCTGCAAGGGTATACAAAACTTCGGCAGCACCAAAGTTAACCTTCCCATATTTTACATGTTACATTGTTTTTGTAAACGAGCTAGACAAAGGTACTTAATCAGAATTTTTTCACATCTTTTTTGGGATTCTGGTTGCTTGACAACTATTGTTGTCTGATCATCCCCTAGACCTACTTTGATAACTATTTTAGGACACATTGCTTAATGGCTTTTGGTAACTGCTGGTTATAAGTGTTTTCATTAAGTAAAATATTTGTTTTCAAACTTTGTGGAAATTTACCCCAATAAACTTTCTGTTTAAGTTGAATAAGCATTAAATTATTTGCTTAACCCGCACCTTTCTGCCCATTTCGTGTTTTTTTGAGACATAATAAATGTCAGTTGAAGTGGCCCCCTAACTGTCATTTGATTAAGTCAGATAGATTGCTTTGCCAGAAATTTCAAATTACAAAAAAAAAAACGGTCTGCTCAAAACTTTTGCTGTTGAAAGAACAAAGTAATTTCGTTTCCATTTGCCATCAACTGCGGCTAATGGCTTCTTGAGTTGACGAGATGTTTTAAGTATTTATATTGCAATTACATGAGCAATGAGCGGAAATTGGTCTGGCTTGGATCTGCCAGCAGTGCCGTTTCTTACATATTGTCCTTGTGTACCAGCTGCTGTTGTTAGCAGCTTTTGCTCATTTCGCCTGCAATGTCAAATGCACTCACGGGATTTCCCTTATTGTATTGTCCTTTGTTAACGTACGAGTTCCGAGCAGGACACTGACACAGTTAATGGTCACTTTTATGGGATGTTGTAATAAATTGTTTAATTTAATAACAGGTCAGCATTATTGCATTAGTACAGATTTAATGCTGATGCTACTAGGCAAAGCGCCCTCGCAAACGCAATTTAATTAATCATTTTTGTGGGCTCGCCGTGAAATTCAATGTTTTGAGTTTGAGCTTTAAAAGTGTTCAAAATGTGCATCGAATTGAACTAGCAATACGTTTGTCTTAAACTGTTGCACTTAGTTGCAAGCAACATTTTTGGGAAATGCCGATGGAAAACAAACTGCACTCGAATTGGTTTGCATAAAAGATGCAAACGGATGTTTTGATTCTTGTTGGTTTTAATGATAGAGATTGAGAGAAACTGAAATGGTTTTAATGAAAACGATTGAGAGAGATTGGAAATGCTTTTAATGCCAGGACATTTAAAGCTAAATCAAATTTTGGGTTTCCGTTAGGGTAACTAGAAACTGTTATTTTGCGCCATGAGCTCCAGAGCTTTGACCATATAAAAATTGTAAGCATACATTTCGTCTACAAACATTAAACGGCTGGTTTTCAAAGAAACTTTTATGAAACCACTCAATAGCTGAAACTTTTTAAGCCGGACTCCTTACTTTTAGGTTGGAAAGTGATAAATATTCAGGGGTGTCTTCAGATTTTCGTATGCACTACTGGTTTCAACAAGCTGGCGCTCCATCACACACAAGCCGTGCTACAGGTCATTGTTCGCTGGCCGTTTGATGTCTCCAGACTTCTTTTTGTGGGGCTATTCGAAATCAAAGGCTTACATTAATAAGTTAAGGACCCTGGAAGACCTTAAAAACAATATCCGCCTAGAAATGGTCAACATTCCGGACGAAATTTAAAGCCATTGAAAATGCTGAAAAACGGTCTCAATTCGCAGTAGCCGCTCAAGGCGTTCATTAAGAGATATCATACTCAAAACGTGATGTAAACTAGCCTACTTTAACCCAATTAAATGAATTTTCTTTGATCTTTTTAAAAAAGAAACATGGGACCGTCGAATATGACCAACCCTGGACACGTCAAAAGTTGTGAAAAATATTTCACCGAAAATCTTCTCGTGATATTTCCATTTTTAAAACAACACAAGAGGCGCTAGTACATGAAAACTTTTATGCTTAAAAATTTCAAACTTTATTTTGGTATTAAAAGATTAGTGTTACCAGTTTCTGACATATAAATAGTACTTCACGATGATAATATTAAAATTTCACAAACGGATTTTTGCCTTACTTTCATATTCAATTTCATAATATACTGAATTTACAGAAGAACTTAAGGACGCATCCTGACTAAATAATAAATACATAGTAGGTTATAGAAGATCTTATAAAAATGACCTTGAACCGAACATATCTTTAAAAATCTAAGGTGGTGTGGTAAAAAATAGTGGTAAAAAGTGATGTATCATGGTCTGGCTATAAAACCTAAGCCGAACCTGATCTATGCAGTACGGGCTTGGACCGGTTAGCAGCCTTGTTTTTAGCCTTCACACTAAAGTTAAAGTTCTTAGCTTCATAAGGAGGGCTTAGCACTTAAAGAGTCTTGAGAATGGGTCCCACTTTAAGACTCCAAGCGAATAACAACGCGTTTTTGGACTTCTCAGCCACTGTATAACAACCAAGATTTTATCGACCAGCAGCGCTAGGATTTAAGGTCTTCCAAAAATACATAAAGAAGTTCTAACTAGAACTTCTTTTTCGACGGATAATTCTTACAGCAGCTATAAGCTTTAGTCATCCGATTTTGACAAAACTTCGTTGAATTGTGTGAAAGCATAACAAATATTTCGGTATACCTGTACGTACCGGTATAAGTAAATCTTTTTTAAATAGTTAAAGTAAATGTTAGCAGGCTCAAGGTCGAGGTTTGATTATAGTTTAATAACAAAACAGAAAATTCAACAGAGAATACATATGAACATGAACAGTAGCTGTGGCTGTGTAGACGGCTGTTTCGGCTGCCGCCACTTTCCATATAAAGCAGCAAAAATATGTTTTAAATTCAAGTGTTCACGTGCTGAAATCGGAAAAGTAAGGTGAAAATGTCCAAGTCTTATATATATAAGACAGCACTCTTGTGGTTTGATCGCAGTAACATAATTGCATTCAATGTGGTTGTGTCAATACGACTTCTAAGCGGATTCATTATAAATTTCACACCAGAGAATGGGCGTTCCACAGTACTCTGCGTAGCTGGAACGGAAAGCACAGCTTAAGAAATCTCATACAGTTCTGGGAACTTTGTGGAGGACTCTGACCCTCACTTTAGAATGTTTTCATGGTTTCGAATAAGTTTATGTGCAAGAAAAATGTTATTGGAATACAGTAGCTTATTTGTTGATGAGTTCTTATCACCAAATTTTGTTTCATACAGCATCACATATGCATCAACTTCGTCGGCGCTTTCAGATAAGCTAGTTTATAAAACATTCATCATTAAGCAGTGATTGATCAGCAACCGACGAAATGTGAGCATAGTTATCTGTTAAGAGAGTAATTCCATTTTTTTTTGCTCAGGACTTAGCGTTCCGTATACTTTGGGTTTCCTGTCCGAGCGATTTCGCTAGCGAGTACGCATTTTTAGATGTTTCCAATTTGCAGTGTATCCAAATGGAATAAAAATCATGCAAGCAATAGATTACGCGAACTAAGTACCACTAGTTCCGATGTAAAAGAATGTCGTTATCTGCGTCCACAAAATTGAAGAAATTTTGAAGATGTCTTTTGGCAGACGTTTTACGCCTTCTTAGAAAAGTGACAAGAAACTTTGATATCGTGTAAGGGACGTCTTTATCGCGTTACAAATATGTGACCAAAACTACGAAGCGCTCTGAAAAGGTAAAAAAACCGAAACCGTACCGGTATCAACGTTTCGGTTTTGTTCCGGTTCTATCGGTTCCAACAATAACGGTAAGCGGTATTCAGTTCTCAAAAAAAGGAAAATTTGATCGGTTTCGCTTCTGGTACGTGATTTGAAACGGTTTATTTCGGTTAACGGTTCCGGTACCGGTATTGATCCCTGCAAAAAAGTTTTTCTAACTAAGACCAATTTTCAGACTTTACTTTTCTATGACAGCTATACTATATAGTTGTCCGATTTCGACCAAACTTAGTGGAATCATGAGAAAGTAAGCAAATTAAGAAATGTTAAAAATAGATCCATTACTACAAATTTACTAGAATTTACTTCTACTGTAATTCAAGGCTTTACTCAAGGCAAGCAAACAGATGTTATTTTTTTTTACTGATTTTAGTAAGTCTTTCGACAGTGTTTGTCATTGTCTTTTCGTTCTGAAATTGCGTTTTTTTGGGATATCCGTTGAGTCTTCTTAATTGGATCTCAACTTATCTTTAGTCTAGAACTAAGAAAGTTGTATTTAATAGTTGCACCTCTTATCCAGTATCTGTGACCTCCGGAGTTCCTCAGGGCAGCCATCTTGGACCTCTTCTCTTCGTGCTATTTATTAACGACCTGCCTCATGTAATTAAGTATTCTCGTGCACTTATGTACGCAGATGACTTAAAGCCATAACTCGCCCAATGATACTGCTTTGCATCAGGTTGATTTGAATTCAATATACTACTTGTAGTGCTCTAACAATTTGTTGCACTTGAACCGGGACAAGTGTGTGTCTAAGACGATTTATCGTAGAACCCCCCTTTTGATTAAATATTTATTGAATTCTTATCAGCTTGAACAGGTCGAATCTTTTCATGATCTGTGTATTACCCTTGATCATAAATTACATTTTGGCACTCACACTGAACTCTTTGTGAATAAAGCCATTGGTTTGCTAGGTTTAATTAAACGCTGGTCTAAAGAGTTTAATGATCCCTACACGACTAAGCTGTTATATACATCCCTAGTGAGGCCTATCTTAGAATTTGGGTCGTGTATTTGGAACCCCCAATCATTAACCCTCTGTAAGCGCATTGAATCCGTCCAGAAGCAGTTCCTTTTGTTTGCCCTTCGCTTCTTGAGTTGGGACCCACAATTGAGGCTTCCCTCTTATTTATCCAGACTAAAGCTTTTAGACTTACCGACTCTTGAACATAAACGAACTATGAACTATGTTGCACAAGCTTATACAGGGAAATATTGAAGCAGAGTACCTACTTGGGTGTGTGAACTTTAATGTCCCATCAAGACGAACACGAAACTTTAAACCCTTGAGGCTTCCTTTGGCCTCTTCTTTATATGCCGCCAATTGACCAATGACTATCTTAAGGTGCATAGTTTCGACAAGATGTGCCAACACTTTCCAATCCAAGCTATATCATATTTGCCGCCACTATTCCCTATTCCATGAGACTAGCTTAAAGTGGACGATACCTTTCCATTTGCACCAAAGCGAGAGCATTTACCTTTCTCCAATAAATATCGGCCTTTGAAAGATGTTGATCAACCTTATTTTCATTACGTTTGCCTAATGCGTCGCAGATATTGATACTCTTAGTGAGGATAGTTTCCATTAAATCATGCGGTACTCAAGTATTGAGCTTGATAACCATTTTTTTGTTTTCGTAGAGGGTTTCCTTAAGATTTGTAAGACTTTGGTAAATGTTTAATTATTAAGAACTCACAGGCAGAAAGTAATTGACGATCGCACAGGTTTAATCTTTTATTCAATATCAAAGTACGCCTGCAATATGTATCCTTTTTTGATACCTTTTTTTGTACTTTTTCTGATGCTCCAAAAAGTCGAGTAAAAACTTATAAAAATTTCCTCAAACTCTGAACGTTCTAACAACTCTAGTAAGAGCATGGGCCAAGTACAATACCTGATCATGGAAGAAACTAACAGAGTTATTTAAAACAATTCTTAAAGATGACTTAGGCACAGTTAAGAAATTATTACTTGAATTTCCCTGGCCTGGCCTTTAGCTAGTTTCTCCCTCTCCTGTTTGCTCGTCTTTCAATTAAAATATTTACATCAAATTCTTTTCATTGGTTCCTTTTGATTCGTGTTTGCAATCAGCATTAAAAATACCTTTCAATGAGAATCGATTAGTGTTCTCCTATGTGGTAAAGTCATTAAGTAAATTACATTTCAGGCTCATTTTATTTGCGCCACTAATTTTTGCGTGTTCCACTAGTTCTCAAGGGTTTATTTTCGCAATTTCGTTTGCTTTGCCCCTTCCTTTTGATGTGCATTCAATGGACTTACATTCTCTGCGCAATTCGCTGGACCAGACTAAGTTCTTCACATTCGTTTGCACGATGTAGAAGTACTCATTAATTACAATAATAATGAGATGTTTTCTCCGCAGGGCACTTCACTTTAGATTACAGCCACAGGAACTTCAGCGTCGGAGGAAATACACGATTTATTTTTCCGAAGCGATGAAAACTTGGTTGAATTTTTAATTCAATGAAGCCATTTCAAAAAATAATCATACTTAAATCCCACTCGCCGTCCGGCAGGTTATTAGCGAATTTCCGCGGCCCACTTTATGGCGATTACAAAGAAGCGTTCGCGTCTTCTTAGAAATTTTCACGCCTTTAACCATTAAATGGAAGAACAACAAACACCAAACGATTTTCACACATTGAAGGGGGCATACCTTTGGATTTTTGACACCACTTAAGAGTTTTGGCCACGCTGGCCTCACCAGATTGGTGTATGAATTCGCAGCGGTATTTTGATTATTTCATTTGTTGTTTAGTCGTTTTTCACATTTTTTATAACTTTTCTCTGTTTGGTTTGAGTTTCGGTTTTGGTTGTTGATCTCCGATAACCGCACGCGTGCACAGTCAGCGACCATCTGTTGGTTTTCCAAATACGACCATTGCTTTTATAGCCTTTGTCCCTGCACGGATGTGGGTTCGGCTGACGATGAAGCGCTGATTGCGTATACGCCGCATCAGCCGCAAGTCGCAACTGAACATGTGCCACGATTCAGACAACAGGCAGGAGGCAAATGCTTTTGGTTTTGTTTTGGCCCAACAGCTGAGCAGAGCTTTCTTATCAGTTGAACTTGGGGGTAGAAGTGGGACGTAAAAGCTTTCACTATGGGACAAGGACGATGCTTGAGCGAGGAGTTTTGTGCCTACAAATTCAAAATAGAAAAATTATTATTTTGTACAGATGGTGAAGAAGTAACCTTCGTAATTTTCAATAAAAATTGTGTTTGTGTCTTATTGGGCTTTGACTGACACCCGCGTATCCTCGTTTGAGTACTCAATGTATTTGGTACTGTCACTACACAGACAAAGAAAAGATCCCTGGTAGAAAGGGTATGCTCACATATGAATTGAAGTATTTCAAACATTTTAAACGTATTTCAAACGTTTAAGGGGCCGATTTGACATCTTCTACATAGCCCTATCTGTTACATAAACTTACAACTAACAGAGTAAATTCTGGACTTATCTGACGCAAAGCAGCTATCTAGAAGATGTGAAATCGGCCCTAAAAGTACAAGTAAAAAATTTTTTTTCGATATGCTGATTACTTTATGTGAAATACTCATTTTCAAATTTTAAGGCCTAGATGTACCCACGACGTAAGTAAGTTAACTTACTAGGAACGTACGCCTAGTGCGACCAGAATTAACAGACCAGAATAACAGAATTACGCCGATGTTTCAGGTTCATGGCATTTTTATATTAGCTGGTGGTGGGTCACACTACTCAATCAGATGCGTTTTGTTCTGATGACAAGTGCTTTATGCTTCCACGATAGCAATAGCCCTCCCGCAAAGCCTTGAAACCAGCTACTGGCATATTGTTAGTTTGAATCAATTTCATATATTTTCCAAACCTTCATTTTTAATAAGCTCGGGCACTTTACTCCTCACTGCTGAGTACTGCGTTTCGCATATTGAGTACTTATAGTCGAGAACTGAGTATCGAGTACTGAGAATCGAGTACTTACCATCGATTACTTAGTATCGAATACTAAGTGTCGAGGTCTAAGTATTGATTACTCTGAGTGTCGAGTATATAGTTATACACATGCACAAGTATGTGAAAGGCGAGCATAGCGTTACCAAACTTGTTTTACATCATGGCCTCGTGAGTGTTGTCCACACTCACACCTATTTTATACCCTGTACCCATTGAAAATTAGTAAAAGGGAATCATGAATTTGTGTAAAGTATGTAACAGGGAGAAGAAAACATTTCCGACCCTTTAAAGCAGTGGTGTCCAAAATCACATTATCACACAAGAGAAACACGATGTAAATGTCACAACAAGAAGCAACCAGCAAACGAACAAATGCCTCGTGTGAGAACAAAAAGCCGAAAGAGAACAAGCCGCCGTGCGGGCTATTTAAAGCAGGCCTGTCCATAGCCCCTGGGGCCCGAAGTCACTCGCCAATTGACACCGAATGCTTGCCGAAGACAATCATCACTGAGTGTCAGAGAGAGACAGACATATTTTTCTCTGCTCTCAATTTGGCCGGGCCTGATTTATAGAACACACGTATTCTCCTCTCTATGCGTGCTTCTGCTGCGACGCCGGAAGAATTATGAGTTCCTATCCCTTGGGTTAGGCTTTTGGCATTTTGGGCACCGTTGCTTTAAAGAAAATATATTCTCGATCGTCTGTCCGTATGAGCGCGTCGATCTCAGAGACTATAAGAGATAGAGCCACAGCCGAGGGCCCCGACTAAAAAATACCCTGTTCTCTTGATTTCGTGTTTTCTACCAATATGAACACACATATTCGCACATACACACACACGTACGCACGCGCTAGCTGACAATGCAAGACCCCCCTCACTCCAACAAGCTAAATTGATTAGTCCGATCTTATTGTACTTTTCAGAATAGATAGATATTGGGCCTTACATGATACAGGGTGGTCCATCTAGTGTTTGGAATTTGAACTATTCATAATTTGACTTTAAAAACCTCAAATGTCATTCGGAAGGCGACTAATATTTAGTTAAAACTTTGACATTTACGAAATGGGTCCCTATTCGCTTGAAGAAGTTGGGAAATATTAAAAACATATTTCCAAAGTTGTGAGTCCTCGACTCAGTGCGAAATTGAAAAAAAAAATTTATCAAAAAAATGTTCCGAAAACTCAATTTGGGATTAATTCGTAAAGCGAGTTCTTGAAACTGGAATGTTGGTGGATAAACCGACCGAGTACGTACCGTGGTGCGTGCCGTCTGCGGTCGAAAATGTGCGTGAACAACCATCGACGTCTACTCGCCATCGATCAATTGGACTTTTCGCCCACTTTTTGATGCGAATTTTGCATAAGACCTGCCAAAGGCCAAATAAAAGCCAGTTGACCATCCGAATCGTGTACAGTTCGCAAATTGGGCGGAAGATCGTTTGGCCGAGGATGATGAATTTGACCGAAAAATTTCCACCTCGGTGGTTATGTTAATAAACAAAATTATTGCATCTGGGGCATAGAAAATTCTTATATCGTCGTCGAGAAGCCAATGCACCCACCACGTGTCACCGTTTGGTGCGGATTTTGGTCTCGAGGCATCATTTGTCCGATTTTCTTTGAAAATGAAGAAGGAGCCAGCGTGACCGTGAATGGTAAGCTCTATCGCGCAATGTTAAGTGATTGATTTTTCGAGGAAATTGAAGCTGAAGACTTGGAGGATATTTGGTTTCAACAAGACGTCGCTATGTGCCACACAGCGAACGCCACTATCGATCTTCTGCGCCCTATCTTTGAAATTCGAATAATCAGCAAATATGGTGATACGATTTATCCCCCAAGAAGCTGTGATCTAACACCGTTAGTCTATTATCTTTGGGGACAATGACTGTGGAAGACTTAACATTGGTTCCAAATTGCCGAGACTAATTTCTTGCAAATAATTGTCTTTACAGGTCCAAAGAGCCAAATGGAGCTATTTCTAGGAGCCAATTTTCTCGGGAGTCCTTTTTGTGGGACTTGTTCATCTAGTAAGGAATGCACTAAATAAGGTGGTCCTTATATTGACCACTGATTGAGCATTTCATTCTATTTAAAAGCATTTACATTATTAACTTACGCTTTTGGTTTCAGTGTTTATTTGTAGTTATCAGAATTTCACAGTTCCATTGCCTTCTGGCTTCTCGCTTGACACATAAAAGACACGTTGTGGGTATCTACAGAAGTGTGATGGAAGCATGTAGACTGTAAATAGTATGATCAAATATTTACTCTTACTAAATTAATCAAAAGAAATGAGCTGGGCTAATGACTAGGCAGTTGCAAACGGCGCCTTCACTTAGATCTGTGAAACGTCACATCTACATAAAACTGCCAACTCATGTAGAGCTAAAGATAGCGTCTTTATATTGCAACCATGAAAACAATGCGAGACCCACAGGTGAGCAGTTGTATGGTGCACAGATTTATTAGAGGCAATTTGCAAAATAATTAACTATCTCACCTCAGTGATAGCATCGCTAGCGTTTCGTCATAATATAAACCTTTAGCCAGACATTTGCTAGTCAGTTGTCGCAGATTCAGCGCTTACCATGCAGGAAACAAATTTGCCCGCCTGGCTAACCAAGGAGTATCTTCAGTCCAAGCTGAGAGTCTACTACAAAAACGATGAGCTGCACGTGCTGAAGCTCTGGTCCAAGGCAGCCACGTCCAAGGGGGAAAACTATGTGGGCATCATGACTCGTATTCATGTGGATTTTGAGCAAGAAAAGGGCCAAGTACAGCAGCAAACATATCTGCTGAAAGAAACCTGCTCGGACAATACCCCTCAGGCGGAAATCTTTGCCGAGTACAATGTGTACACGCGTGAGTTGGATATGTATGAGTTCGTCCTGCCACGGATGCAGCAGCTCTTGCAGGAGATAGGCCTCACAGGGAAGCTGCATGCCGATGCCATTTGCGTGGATCGCGAGCACTCAGTACTTATACTCGAGGATCTGGCCACCCTCAAGTATACCAATGCCAGTCGCAGCAAACAATTGGATTTGGAGCACACTAAACTTACTCTAGAAATGCTGGCCAAGTTCCATGCTGCTGGCACCATGCTTAAGCAGCGCCAACCAGAGCTCTTGGCTAATAACTTTTCCCGCAGTTTCTTTTCACGTGGTCCCAAGGGGTATAAGCCCTTATTTTGTGGCCTCTTCAAGGCTTTGCTGCGGTATGTAAAAACACAGCCTAAGCTAAAAACGCTGTACTATGCCAAATTGGAACATGTTCTGGACAATCTAATGGAGTATGCTGCACGTTCGTATGATGTGGGAGAGCAGGATTTGCAGACACTAAACCACGGTGATTGCTGGACCACAAATGTGATGTTTCAATACGATGCGAAGGGCAAACCCACAGCAGTGGTTCCCATTGACTTTCAGTTTAGCTTATGGGCTTCGCCGGCCGTGGACTTGCATTATTTCTTTAGTACTTCGCTGCGTGAGGAGGTGCGTGTGCGAGAAGCAGAGCTAGTGCAGCATCATTATTATGCTTTGAAGCAGAACTTGCTGAAATTTGAGTATAAAGGCATTCTGCCCAGCTTGCACGAGTATCAACTGCAGTTCGAGCGTCGTCGATTTATGGGTAAGTGTGGAAAAGATCTCAAGTTCTTCCAGCAATTTCCAATAATTTATTGTATTTACTCAACCAATTAGCTGTGGTCATTGCAACACTGTTCCAACCTTTGATGATTTATGAAGGCATTGAGGATCCTGAATTTACAAAGCTTTACCAGGATACTCCCCAGGCCATACGTTTTCAGGATTCAATATATGAGAGTGATAGGGCACAGGAGATAGTGGCGAAACTGTTGCCCATATTCGATGCTAAGGGACTGCTGGATGCTCAATGAGAGAGTTTGTTTATGTTCAAGGAAAGTTTTAATAAAGTTACACATCTGAAAACGACTTGGGTGGGCTCATTTTATCAACGAAAAATTGAGGAAAATTAACTTCGGCTTAGCCGAAGTTTGTATACCCTTGCAGCACGTAAAAAATGACTTTAAACAAAAATTTTATTTTCGCTTTGAACAATGCTAGCTGAGTGGTTTCCAACGCTGACCAACAGATGGCGCCTTTTCTGTCCCTATATAGCGATTAAGGTTGTGCTTAATCGACTATAATATTTATTGTTTTACTTAACTTAATTAGTTTAACAAGATTTCTTAATTGCGGACTGGCCCGAGGCTGCCAGCCAGCGCCAAGTTCGATACCTACTCCTTTCCCTGGAGATGAGATGAATAGCTTAATGATAGTGTGACCATAGCCGCCAGAGTCATCGATAGTCGTTCGTGTCTGGTGGTGGCAGAGCTGCCACAGTACTCCCCTCCAGTGACCGTGTGGGAGCGAATGGATAAGATGGGTAGAAACTACGGTTGTGCGTAGTTTTGTTGATGGCCGGTGGTTGCTTCGAGTGGGCGTCGATAAGCAAGTTCGTCTGAACCGGAATGATGTCGCCTCTCGTTGAGGTTGATGCTGGCTTCGAGTGGGCGTCGATGTGCAAGATGGATTGAGCCGGGATCATGTTGCCTCTTGTTGAAGTTGATGGTTGAAGTCGCCTCTGGTCGAGGACTTTGTGTTGCCTCGGTTGAGGACTTTGTGTTGCCTCGGTTGAGGACTTTGTGTTGCCTCGGTTGAGGACTTTTGTGTTGCCTCGGTTGAGGACTTTGTGTTGCCTCGGTTGCGACTGTGTTGCCTCGGTTGAGGAATTCGTGTGCCTCGGTTGAGGACTTCGCTGCCTCGCGTTGAGGGCTTTGTTGTTCAGGTTCACGGGCGTGCGCTTAGTAGACACGACTGAACCAGAATCGATGTGCCTCGGATGAGGACTTTGTTGCTTCGTGGCGAAGGCTTTGTCGCTGCCTCAGATGAGGACTTTGTCGATTAGGTTCACAGGCGTGTGCGTAGAAGACACGACTGAACCAGAATCGGTTGTGTTTCGGTTGCGGTGCGGATGCGAGAGTCTGTAGCTAGACGCCGTCTGTATTTTTTTCCAGCATCTTCATGGATTGTTTCCTTGCTTCTTGGCATTCTACATCGTACCACTTTTTCTTCCGATACTTCTTGCTACTAGTTTCATACTGAATTGGTGCAGCACTTTTGATTACATTTTGGAGACTCTCTCTTGGTAGAGGTGTAGTTTGGCTTACCTCCCTAATATCGAACTTAGCTTTTCTTTATAGTTAATTGCCCATTGTTCGCTCCAAAAAAGTTTTGGCAGAAGGTTCATTGTTGCGCTTGTTCTTTCTGATTCGCCAACATTTGTCCGTTGTTTTATAGGCATGTGATCCGACGAGGTCTTAGTATCAACTTGATAGTCCATTACCAAAGGCAGCAACTGGTATGCTACAGCGGCTTTGTCATTTTCTGAGCTTCCCATGGGTCCAAAAGTAAACTTTCCAAAAATATCTCCTTTCGCCAATCCGTTTAAAACCATTAGGCCATAGTCGTTACAGAATTCCATAAACCGCTTTCCAGAGGCGTTTACTTTCTTTTCCCCCGATCTTCTTTGCAGTTCTTCCGTGACGCCGGGAGTCTCTGGACAATGGCCATAGACTTGACTTAGCTCACCTATGCGCACGTTTAAGTCCCCAATTATAATACTATTGCTTGGATCAGTCTCTGCAAAATATCTTTGTCTCCTCCTTCCAGTCCTTTCCCCTTACATATTATATTGTGCAGGAAGCTTTCAGAGAAGGAATGTTAATAAAACTAATGCCTTCCCTTTTCTTCCCAACACTTTATTCCACTCTCAGCTAGGTTTTTTCTTATTCCGACAACACATCCTCCCATTGCTGGACCAAATATACTGCGTCTCTTGACCACAAACAACAGAGATACATTGAACAACCTTCAACGCCAATTTATATACCTTCTGCTACCCTAAACAACGGAGCTTAAAAGCAAGTTGAAATTTCGTGCTATTTGTGCACTTGGAATTCTCAACTCTTTATTCTGCGCCTCGCTCACGCACACTGCTCTAGTTGCTACATAAGAAATTCCATTGAATCTGCCTAAAAATTAGTATGGAGTCTCTTAATTGATGAAAGTGACCACACACGCTTTTTATGGAACCACCCCCGTAAGCAAGTCTTGTTATAAATAAATTTACTTAAACAAAAACTTGCCTTTGTCCTTTGTTTTCAAATAATGTCGGACTTAAGCACTCACCTAAGTAGTTGATTTGTTATCGATTTGAGACTTGGCCAATAGACCGTAAGGGTAATGAAAGCTTAACACCCTGCATTGCTTTTATCATTTGTGTACATTCCGCGGCATTACTTACGAACCTTTTGTGCATGTTATGTGCCTTAAATGCAAGCAAACAGCAGTAAATGCTTTTTTCTGCCAAGTCTAAATCATATTTGCCTAATTAAATCATGTATTTACATGTGTAGGCAACACAGATAGCGCCCAATGGTTAACAGGAACTTGCTCTCACTCTCTCTCCCTCTCGGAGGAGGGGATTATATGACATTAGTGTGTGCATATTTCTGCCATGGAAACATATTGATTAGGAGGAGCGCTGTGCGTAGTTTTCTGGCTAAACAATGGGAATTGTTTTTTGGGCGTGTGGAGCTCTATTTTGGGCAGCCAAAGCAAATTGTTGGGTAAACAAAAAAAAAACTGATAAGAAGGAGGCGGTAGTAAACACGGCGCACTTTCGTGCCATGTGGTT
This sequence comes from Lordiphosa collinella, assembly GCA_018904265.1. Lineage (NCBI taxonomy): Eukaryota > Metazoa > Arthropoda > Insecta > Diptera > Drosophilidae > Lordiphosa > Lordiphosa collinella. The sequence goes on along the minus strand of JAEIFV010000204.1, from coordinate 187,369 downwards.
GGTAGCTGGTGGGGGGCAGGGCAAACCGGCTGTTTGCCGCTGCTGGCATAAACAAATCGGGCCAAGTGTATACAATATTTTATTGCGGCTTGTCTGTGTGGAATTCAAGTTACTCGTGGCCAGTTTCGCATGCATCTTAGATTGTAGTTTATTAATTACAAAAAATAAATTATTATTTCCTAGTTAAAACAAAACAACAACAACGACAATAATTTCACTAGGCGCTCATATCCTTGGCACAGATTTGCTTCCCACTCCCCCGTGGCACTCCTGCTCCTACTGCAGTCGCTTGCTGATGGTGTCCAAATAGTTGTAGCCGTGATAGGCCTTACTCGTGGCCCAATCCTTGCTATAGCCATTGGCATTCACCTCATGTGGTGCGCCAGCCCCAGAGCCATAGGGGGAGTACGAGTTCGAGAAACTGCTACCCAAGAAGGTGGAATAGTCGCCGGGATCTGAGTCGTACACATGGGAGTGCGACTGCACCAAATGCGGATGAATCTTGCAAAGTGTTTTAAATTTCAAATAGTGAATCAGCCAGCCCATTCCACCAATGAGCAAAGCGTTCATGCCCAGTACACCCAGTAGTAGGGTGACTAGGGTCATTTTTAAGTGGGCTATCTTCATGAGAATTATCAAAGGCAATAATATGAGCCACTTTTTCTTTTTTTTATGCAAACGCGGCTCTGAAAATGTACGAAAATTCAGGCAATGTTACTTTGAAAGATTTGATTGCCTTGCATTATTTACCTGTTTCATCCAAGACACGTGCTCCCGATTCATTCGATAGCGCCAACTGCACCCCATGATGTCTTCCAAAGGTCTCCAGGGCCCGCTTGAGAAACTTGACAATGCGCGTTAATTCGGAATCGCCTGTCAAACACAAAATGAGAAGTGCGTATTTAGTGCAAAGTGAGAAATGGTCATCATTTGTTTACTGTTTGCTCAGTTGTTCCGCTTTTTCAATGAATTCCCAAATTAATTAATTAACACTTAAGCGATAAACATCCGGAAAGGGATTATCGACTACACCAAGGCAGAGAGTACCAAGGGCGTAGGCAGGGGGGGAACAGAGGCGGGCAGCTGCGTTCTATCAACCAGAACTATAGATGTTTCTAGCTTACTTTTGTTGTGAAACTTTTATCTAAAGATCTCAATATTATTGGCTTTAAAGTTTCGCTAAAATTACGCATACGATAAGTTGACCTGGAAATGTTCCAACCGGTAACATTAAAATAATATGGAAGAAAAATAAATATGTCCAAATCAGAGATCGGCAACGATCACCTAATTTTCGAGCACACTCACTCTTTTACGAAGCTTACTTAAGATTATGACAAACAAGCCTTCAGAGAGGACGGAAAAATGTGCATGTGTGTAATGTATTTGAAGTATGTATCCTCAGAGACGACTCTTAATCCATTATTTAAACAGTTTCGACTGATGCTGGTGGATCGCACCAGTGCACAGCGGGCTGGATGGCCTTATTTTTGGCATAAAGTTGACAAATTCAGCCACAGAGTTGAAACTTGGTGAATTTAATGACAACAACCAGAATAACATGTGGAAAAAGTTTTTCACCGATCCGACCAAGCCTACCTGATCGCCCATACAGTCCCAAGTGGCGGATGCGTAATTTTAATTAACTTATTTTATTTTTAATTAGGTTTTTTCGCTTTAGATTATTGTTTGTCACGGAGCTAACGTTTTGCATGTTATTTTGTTCAAAAATCCTTTTATAAGTCTCGATTTTTTTCGATTATTGACCATCCATACGTCGAACATACGTCCTAAACTGAGCTTAATCTTTCCTAAAAGTCCGAGAAAGGGCAAAATCGGGCGAAAAGTGTTAATAACAAGTTAAAAAGCACACTTCCAAGAACACATTAAAATAGTTACATTTTGAATGAAAGTGGTCGGTAGTAATTTTTAAGTCGACAAAGAAAAGGTGTTTTTCGAAGGTTTTCTCAGGCACAAAACGAAGTAATGTTAATTTTTAAAAAAGTATAATACAATTGCTTAATATTATTTACATAATACATACATATTACAGTATTTTGCATATTTCACACTATTTATTTGTTCACCAGCTCTTATAGCAAAGATGAGATAAATCTTCCCGCTTTTTTATCTAATTAAACTGCCAAGCAAAGATCGGACTTTGCAGGCCTATTATAGTAGAGAATAGTAGAGAATCACACGACGAATTTCTGTTTGCGTAGGTGGTTTAATTTTATCTGAGTCACTCTCAGCTATTTTGCGTTTTCTCGTCTCCATTTTTACCGATCTTCCTGAAATGTTAAGCCGAGGATCTGCTATTTTGGGATTTTTAAGAAAGGACTAAAAAGCAGATCTCGCAAAAAACTCTCAACACTTTCAACGTGTCGGCAAAAAACAGTTTGGCTACGGGTACAACGAAAACAGAGAGCGAAAGACAGTTTCAGTTTTGTTTAAGCTCAATTCTGTAGCGCTCAGAGCAAAGACCTTTTTTTTCGCTCCTGTTTCTCTCCTGTCTTTTACTGAGCCTACCAAACCCACAACCAAAAACACAACAAAAAACACTTTTTGCTCAGTGAGAGAACGCTTGTACTGTGTTTGTTTCTGTTTTTCACTGAGGCTGGTCGCATTGAAAAAAGTTTTAACCGTTTTTTGCAAGCAATGCTAAAAAGTCACCAACTTACCGAACTTTTGTTAGTCCCCACGTAAAGTTACGACTTAGAAATTTAAAACGCATGCATATTTTATTACTATGTTTGCAATTTTGATACCCGTTACTCGCAGGGTAAAATCCTATGCGTCTGTCAAAATTGTCATCTAACGTAATAAACTCATATGGACCATTTGGTATTCACCGTCTACTTGTTACTCGATATGTTATGTCGATATTTTGATACAAACGATATTATTTCCGCCATCCCTATTAGACATCAATATCATTCAGAAATTCTCATTCGAATATTTGCAAAATGTATCGTTTTTTGGTCCGCTTAATTAAAAGTTGAAGAGCCTAAGTCCTATTCAAGGTTATAAGCAATATGAGTGCCGAATTTTAGCGGATTACTTACAGCAGTTTCACATTTATAGTACTAGTATGATTTTGATGGTGCTGCGAATAAAATCATACGATGCCAATTACTACACGGCACCGTATAAACGATTACATCATTACACACAAGTATCGTGGCATCGTAAAAATGACTTCTTTTACCTGTAATCATACGGTTCCGGAATCACTCGTGCAGGTCCCTACTACATTTTGAAAATCTACAAGAAACGTGTTATTGATCCCAATCGATCATCGTCGCTAGTCACCAAGATGCCGGCATTTGTGTTGAAGTTCAAGAGACAAGGTAAGTTAGTTTTGAATTCGAGTCCCAGAAAAGTTAAGAAACAAAAAAAAAAACAGTAAATAAACAAAACAAACAAGTAAGGGAGCTGTAGTCCAGTGCCCCGACAACAAAATACCCTGTTCCCTTGACTTCTTGTGTTTTCATACACATATACACACACTCACACATACACGCACACTCTAACATACGCACACACGCACGCGCAAACGCGGGAACTGACAATGCAAGGCCCACCCCCCTCTCTCCCACAATCAAAATTGATTCGTATATAACTTCGGTGTTTTTTGTCCGATCTTATTGATCTTTTCAGAATAGATAGATATTGGGCCTTACTTGATATATATAAAGTTTGGAAGGTCTATCTTAAAAATTGTGGCTCTGACAGTTTTTTGCGCTTAATGGGGAGAGGGGGAGGAATTATCCAAATCTGAAACAAACTCGATTTGAATCGGGTATACAACTACCTACATGCAAAAATTTTGCGGCTCTAGCTCTTATGGTCTCTGAGATCGACGCGTTCATACGGACAGACGGACGGACAGATGTATGGGAAATAAGCCTTAAATACTTTCAAACCGATCAAGATTACTTACAATTTTTGCTACGCCCCCTCCCGCCAGGCACCTTCTGGTCATATTTACTTATCGGGATTCTTTATCGAAGCCCCAAAAGAAAGCTAAAGATCGGATGAACTATAATCAAATTATAAGCAAAAGAAACTTCGCTGCTGCAGCGCAGTAGCAGCGCTGCTTTCAGCAGCTATTGCAGCATCTAAATCCACACTGAGCATAGACCTACGTTGGTACAGAGAATCTTATAGTCGGACTTGACCGACTTTCTTATTTGTTTTTATATGTGGCCTAAACGTGGCTTGTAGAAAATCTACATGCCGCATGTAGAAATGAGAAAAGTAAACGCGGCATGTAGAAACGCGGCATGTATGTACCTAGCACGGATCCAAACCAGTCGAAAATTAGTACTGATTCGGATCAGTGGTTCTCACAGTTTCTGAACCGCCGGTTCAGTTCATTACATGGTTTTTGGAGCTAACTGAACCGCGGTTTCGGTTCGATTCAGTGGTTCATAAGGGCACATTATGAAATTTTATGATTTCTGCCGAAATGTGACTTTACGCAAACTTTGGAAATTGAATTCCTATTAATCATTTGAATTTCTTTCGCAGATTCGTCTAAAAGTTTCTAGACGAATGCCCTCCGGAAACTGAGAATGTCGGCTAGAAAAGAATTCGTACCATGCATCTCCCAACACTCTATTTATCGTTTTATATGAGAAAAACACTCCTGGCTAAGATTAATTTATAGTAAAGAATAACTACAGAAAATTTAAAATATTGTCCCGCAGAGGACGACAAATCAATAATCAAATTTTAAGAAAAGAATGCGATTGATAAAAGATATATTAAGAGATCGGCGGCGATTGCAGAAGACTTAATTGACTACATGTTATATTATATCCCAGCAAACATTTTATGAAATTTCTGATCACATTCGAGACTTGTAGCATTCGAGACTCGGTCTGATGTAATTAGTTATAAATGCGCTTGTCTTCTGATGATATCTGATGCTTTTGTCGGGAGAAAATGGTACCCTAGCCGCAACTCTTCTGGAAGAGTCATTTTAACCCGTTCTTCTGATCAGTTTCAACTTATATGCGAGTCTTTTTCGAGACGTATTAAATTTTGAGCATATGCATGAGTAAGTTTCGAGTCTTTTTAACGAGGTATTAGGTATTTATCTCGAGGTCTGAAAGACTCATAAGGCTGTGTAAAAACGATCGTCTCCTAAAGGTTTACGATCCGTGATCGCTAAGGATCAATTCGGTCTATCAGTGGTCTCTCTTGTAGGGGATCGAACGGAATATCGTGTAAAAATTATATAATTATGAAAGCGATTCACGACCTAAAACTCGTCGGAGAACTGAACCGAACCGAACCGTTTTCATTATGGTTTTTGGTTCGGTTCAGCATTTCTGATTGGAAGCCGGTTCGGTTCATCAGCTGGAATAAGCGGTTTTGTTCGGTTCAGAATCGGCTACGCATCACTGGTTTTTAGAAATAAAAAGTTTTCGAGAAGTTATAGAGACGGTTTTTTATTTTCGATTTCACAAGTTTTTAGCATTACTCCAACTTAAAGTTGTAAATAAAGTAGGGCTTGACTGACTTTCTGACATGATCTTAAGTTGGCAATTTAGCAACGCTAGATGACAAATAGTTTTGATATGGTTAATCGAACATTTGCGGAGTCATTGAATTGTTTTATGTAACTTTTATTCCCAGTTCTGTCACAATAAGAAACTATGAACTTTTAATGCGTTTGGCGAAACTCTCCAAGAAGTTTTTTATTTGTGCAACGATTACAAGAAAAAGTGAAAATTCTGTGTTCATTTGAATGCCTCCAGCCCCGGGAAGATCGCAGTCAAACAACTTTCCATTTTATTCATATGATGCGGTACTCACCTTCCAAGCTCTTGGCATCGTTAAAGACGACGATATCATCGGCTGGCTCGCCCAGCTGGACAAGCCTCAGCAAGCGTGGCTTATCCTCGCGTCCATACTCATTGGGAAAGAAGCCCATGCCGTTGGTGGCCAATTTCCAAATAAGTTTGGAGGCCTTGTACTTGATGCAGGAAACCAGATGGCGGGTCTCAAAGCATTGCCGTTGATTTCGAGCTATATAGGCATCACTGTGGTTGACCAGTGAGGCTCCAGCACGTCCCTTAGATGATTTACTTGACGGCGTCTCCTCTGTGATCTGCTCCTCTGCACTGCCATAGTGTAGTAGTAGGAGTAGCAACAGGGCCACCACCAGGCGACACACCAACATACTGTTCTGGCTGGAGAAAAAAACGACACACACAACTCTTAAGGCAGCCCAATAACGCACCGCACGACTGGCTGGACAAAAATCAAATGGCAACCAAAAGGCGTTTGGCTACTCCTTTTATCATGGAGCGGCCAACCGCAAGACCGAAGCCAGCTAACGAGCTGAACCGCCAGTGCAACACTCCACGACTCGTCTAATGCGCATGCTGCATGCACCGGAATTGCCGATTCCTGCCACCGCATGCCAATGCCACCTCGCTTTCTGGGTCAGAGTCAGAGCGAAGCAAGTTTTGAGGAGATCAGAAAATTGATTCGCATTGTCGTCTGGATTATGAGGCCAGCGGCCAAGCGATCGTTGTCGTGTGACTGAAAGCAAAAGCCGCAAACGAAAGTGAATCCCCATGTTACAATTAACTTGGCGCCAGTCAAGACAAAGCCAGGCTGGAGCATTCGCTGGAGCTGGCAGCGGCTGTGGTAAATGATACCAATCAGAATTAGTGCGAATGCATTTATGTGAGATTAGACCGTGATCAGTGATTCGCTGTGTGGGTATTGGCTGTATGCAATTTACATATTTCTACATGGCTTGGGAGTAGGCAATTTTCCTTCTCCATGTGTGTGTGTGTGTGTGTGAGTGTGAGAGTGTGTGTGCGTGAGCTCTGACCGACCGATCATTTTAATTACACTTCCACAGACTTTGAACGCGAAAGTTGTTGTTGGGGATGTTGCTGCTGCTGCTGCTGCTGCGGCTGCTGCTCTTGTTGCCATCGAGTGGCCCCTGTTGCATTATTGACTAGTGAAAGTACCAATTGATGCAGCTTGTCGATAGTTTTTGTGGCATTGCCCACACTCTGTACAATGCCATGGATTCTTGTCCAGCATTGACTGACCATTTACCATTTAATCGACTAGCCTTGACTTTGCATTCGCTCTTAATTAGCATTAAGTAATCGCCTGGCCTCAACTGTTAATCAATCTCCATAAGAATCGCAATTCTGCCCACGCAGCTGTGTGTAGAAAGTTTAATTTTGGCCATAATTGCCGTGAAATATCTGACCGCAACTTGGCCAAAAACTCGGCTAACAATAATGATTGGCCTGTGCCGTCGCCTTGCAGCCAACTGAATGTGCAGTGGCCGCGTATTAAATCACAAAATTCACGCAAACGTGCGAATATTCGAAAACCACTTTTACCACCGACAAAGAGAGAATCCATCAGCCTGGGCAATTAAACAAAATGTTAATAAAATTATAGAAACTCAAAGGTGAGAGGATAGTTCATAGATATTGGGCTCTTAAGTGAGACAACCGGATGGAATGGTGTTTGTTCAGATGAAATAATTGCCAACCATCTGCAGTCACCGCGTTAGTTGCACCATAAAAAAATGGTTGTGTTGTGCATAAGTTGACAGTGAAATTTCCGGTCAAGTGCGTCTGGGTATGCCATTAAGTTCAGGCCACGTAGTTAGCCATCTAACAATTAAAACGATTTTCACTTGATTTGTTAAAGGAAATAGAAGAAGATAACAAAACCTGCAAAGCAAGGACGAAAAATGCTCAAGCAAGTCAAGTGAAAACAAATTTTATAACGCATCTTTATAGCCAAATCATGGCTCATAATCAAAGCATTTTTCGACTTAGTTATTGTGTAAAACTAGCTAGGTTGCAAGAACTGAGAGACTTAAAGGTTTTATTAAAAACAAGCTAAACAGTCAATAAAGAATTTGTACCAAAGGAACACAGAGTTTATTACGTTTGTGCAAATGTATGTAACAGCCTGAAGGAAGCATCTCCGACCCATCAACAGCAGAGACAGAAAAACAGATCTCAGATATGGAAAGTGATAGAGATGGTAAATGCAGGCAGATCAAATTTATTTTCAATTGTGGCCAAGCCCCCTCCCGTAACTCTAAGTTGGAAAAACGACATATCTCCCACAGTTTTGAAGATAGTTAGTTCTTACCTTCTTCACAGGGACAAAAAGGAACTTAAAAAGTATCCATTGGATGATTTCCAGTATCCATTTAGACTGGATATGTCTTTAATATCCTTTTAATCATCTAATGGAGCTAAAAAACATATAAAGGATATAAGAAAATTATCATCCTTTGGATTTTTTTTTCAAAAATTTTTTTAATTATGATTAGTTACCCGATTTTGGCGGGTTTTGGGGGGGGGTTTGGCGGGGTTGGTTTTTTTGGACTTTTTTTGACTTGGTTTTCTTTAGTGGATGCTGATTTTATAGAAGTATTTGACTGGACTTACAAGGTGCACGGTTACACAGCAAACATCGTGAAGTTTTGCAAAAGCTTCGTATATAGGAAAGAGATGTAGTGGGGTGCTTGCCTCCGCCTCTTTGCAAAACACGATTTTGAAAACTTCATATTCTTGATCAGCATCAACAGCCGAGTCGATTTAGCCCCGTCCGTCTGTCCGTCCCTCTGTCCGTATGAACGCGTCGATCTCAGAGACTATAAGAGATAGAGCCACTAATTTTTGCATGTAGATAGGTGTATACGCGAAAAAAAATCGAGTTTGTTTGTGCTGCATAAGTTGCTAAAAGCAGTCCAGTTGTTTTGCGAGCTAAGTAGAATACCCATCAAGTCATTGACTATGAATGGTCTCCCAATCTCTAACCTTAGCTCTTCCCGTTCAGCAGCAAATCTAGGACAGACAAAAAGGACATGTTCAGCGTCTTCTGGGATCCCTGCAAAGTGTGTGCAAAAAGGATCCGTCTCATGCTTAAACCTAAGCAAGTAGGACTTGAAGCATCCATGTCCCGTCAGTGCTTGCGTCATGTAAAAGTCGATTTGCCCGTGCGTCCTGCAAACCCACGGTCTTAAGTCTGGTTTTTTCCGTCTTGTCCATTGTCCTTTTGTAGCAGTTCTCCATCTTCTCTCCCAGTGTGCGAGAATCTCTTCCCGGTGATCAGGGGGCGCATCTCTTCTGCAGGCTTCTCTTGCGAGTAGGTCTAACGGGGCCATGCCTGCTAGGCCAAGCGCAGCGTCCTCAGAGACGGTGCGGAAAGCACACAACACTCTGAGTGGGCTCCTGCGGTATGCAGACTTTCACTCCCGGCTGTTCGAAGGTACCTCCATTGCAGCTGCCCATATCGGTGCTCCGTAGAGTATGACTGACCTCACCACGTTTGCGATCAGCATTCTACTTCGCTGACGAGGTCCGCCAATAATGGTCATCATTCCCGCTAAAGCAGTTGAGATCCGGGCTGCTTTCTCTCCAACATACTCAAGATGTTGCTTGATGGTTAACCTGTGGTCCAATATTAGGCCCAGGTACTTGATGGCAGGTTTCGATTTCATCAAGCAGCTTCCAACTTCAATGGTGGCGGACTCCACTTTTTTCCTGCTAATGACCAGCACCGTTTCCGTCTTGTGGGCTGCCAAACTTAACCCGTTTTCCCCGAGCCATAAGATAACCTCGCGGATGGCTGCGTTTGTATTGGCTTCGACTTCTCCCACATGTTTAGCGACTGAGATGACTGCAATGTCATCAGCGAATCCCACTATTGTACAGCCATCAGGTAGCGGCAGGCGCAACACTGCGTCGTACATGACGTTCCATAGTGTTGGACCTAGCACCGATCCTTGCGGTACGCCTCCAGAAATCCTGTGTTGCCGTTCTCCTACTGCAGTATCATACAAGAGTACTCTGTTCCTGAAGTAGTCGCCTATGATCCTGATGAGGTACTTGGATACTCGAAGCCGCTGCAACGCTTCGAGAATACTGTGCCAGCTAGCCGTATTAAAGGCATTCTTGACATCCAACGTGGTAATAAGGCAGTACTTTTTGCGTCCGCCGCGCCACCTGGTGCCTTCAATAGCTTCTCGCGCTATGCCTACGACTGTCGAAATTGCGTCAGTAGTGCTCAGCTTCTTTCTGAATCCAAATTGGCGATCAGAAAGGCCTTCCCGTTCAACAAGCTCCGTCTCTAAGCGGTTGCAAATTATGCGTTCGAACTGTTTCCCAGATACCGCGTTTGCGCGTGCGTGTGTGCGTATGTAAGAGTGGGTGTGTGTATGTGTGAGTGTGTATATGTGTATGAAAACACAAGAAGTCAAGGGAACAGGGTATTTTGTAGTCGGGGCACTCGACTACGCTCCCTGTCCTCTATACGCTGTGTGGTGTGGTTGTGCGGATGAGTATTGACAAATGCAAATTGGTGTAGTTGAAAATGAACAGGTGTATATAGGCATTTAAGTTAGCGATCTATACATAGGCGGAGATACGTTTGTTTCGCCGGTCTGGGGATGGATCCTCTTAAGCCTCCTTCGAGCTCTGATCCCATTTATCCTTCTTCTTCTAAGAAGTCATCTCGCGAGGTGGTTTGGGTGGCACGCTACCTTATCCAGGTAGCGGGAAGCCTAATTGTTAATGGTGTCACCTACCTTTGGGACTCCGCAATCTTTTTCAAAGTTCTTTGTTCGAATGTACCACTCGGCACCAGTGATTCTCCCCTGGATTTTTGCCTGTAGAACCCTTATTTTATTCAGGTGGGTTTTGGCACCATATACCTGGACTCCGTACCTCCAGATCGGCGCTAGGATAACCTTATAAATAAGGACCTTGTTTTTCAGCGAAAGTTGGGAAAAATGTTCATAAATAGTTCTTTTGTTACTTACAGCTTTACTCTCAATATATCTTGTCAAGGCAGCAAAATCAGAAAAAGGATTCCCCGAAATTTTTTTTTAGTTCCCTTTTTTAATACCTTACAAAGTTTATGGTAATTTTGTCTCCATTTACAAGCCGGGCTATATGAGCTATAAGGTTTGATTTCGCTTTCGAATATTATATTACTCAACAGTTACAGAATTCTTGATTGTTAATCATTTATTGAACTTGGAGAACAATATTCTTAAAATAAGCCCCCCCCCCCGTACTTACGTATTCGTTACACCGACTGTCAAGTCTTTTGTTTGGTCAATTGTGACGTTATTAAAAAGCACACTGAAAACTTGAGCGACACATAGATGGCGCCTCTGAGAATGAAAAGCTTTATGCTTTTGTTAAGCTTTCCGTGAGCTTTCAGCTGCCAAAACCAAGTGTGAAACCTAAAATTTCCTCTAGTTAATTTTGCAGCTTAAAGCTCTTCTTAATCAATGATGTTTTTTAAAAGTAGTTTAGTTTTATTTGCACTTCCTTATCCTTCAAAAAAGTCAAAGCAATGATGCTCGAGATATCAGTTCATTAGCTGCGATAAACTATCGCTAGACTCTTATGGGAATCAAAATGGGTGATAAGGAGACACAACTGTACATGTAAATGAAGCTTAGATCAAGCGAAAAAATTTTTTAAAATCGAATCATAGTTGCTGCTTCATCCAAATATAATGGAGATGTTTCCGAAAAATAAATCTACCAACAACTTTAAATTCAATCCTAACGCGTCCGAAATTTTAAAACCATGAAAACTCTTAAGCCCTTACAGAGGGGTAAGTTAGCTATGACTCATCATTGAAACAATTTTATATAGCTAAAATAGTTTATTTATAAATAACTAAAACTAACAGAGGCTTGCACTTTCTCAATGTAAACATTTAGTCAACTTCTTAAATTGCTAAACAAATTATAATACCAAATTTCGACTACTTCTGGCTTTCAGCAAACGCATTATCAGTGAATTCTTATCCAGACCATAGATAGAGGTTTGAGCACTTGATTCGGATGCCGGCTCTTCTGCCATATAATCAACATTTGGAGTAGTTGTTGTTGATGACAACTCATTTGCAGTTGTTGTTGTTGCTGTTGACAATACACTGGCAGCTGTTGCTGCGGGTTCCGTAAATTTCTTCAGTGTTGTAAGCAAAGTGGTAAAGCTGCTGGGAACGGTAGAAGTGGGTATAGATTCGCTGCTGGTTTTGAATATTCTCTTGGTTGTGGATGTTGCTATTGGTCGCTTGGTTCTTGGTTTCAAAGTTGTTGTAGACTTTGTGCCTTGCATAAAGATTACTTTAGATTTTGAAGCTGAACTGCTCGTCTCCACATTAATTAGCTCAGTCGTGCCTAACTCTCTTACAGTAGGCAGAGGAGCAGCTGTGGTTGTGCTTGCTGATTCGGTGCTGGTTGTAATCTGCCTAGTTTTGGGAGTGGTTTCTACAGATTTGATCTTGAACTTTATGGATTTTTTGTACTGAGGCGCTTTCTTTTTGTTAAACATGTCCTTGACATTATCGAGAGTTTGTTGCACCAACCAATTATCATTCGAGGACCACAAATTTGATACGATTGGAAGTTCACTAGGCTGACCAAAGGAATCGAAACTGTCCAATTCTGTTTTGCGTATCTTGCGGTTATTCAGATCTTTGGGTGTGGGAGTTGTGCTTAAAGGTTTTCTGAATTGCTTGCGTAGCTTAGAAGAATTGGTTGGAGTTCTTCTAGTGGTGGTGGTGCTGGTGCTGGTGGAATTAGACTGCTTGGTTGCATACAGAAAGCGGGGAATCAGCGTTGACTTCAGACTACGCTCTGTGGGCAATATTTTGGACACTTCTTCGCTTGGATTGGCACATTCTCCCTTTTGAGTGATGGTCCAAACTGGTAAAGAGTAAGAAATAAGTAAACTGAAGCGTAAGTTTTAGGAATGTTTGAAAACCTACCACTTTGGGGATCCTTGCAGCGCACACGTTCCAAATAGCACTGATTGATGATGGTATAGTTGATGCCATTCCGTTTGGCACAAATTGGACGATACACACTGGGGCAGGGCTTATCGCAGCGGCGACAGGAGCCTTCGTATAGAATTGTCCAAGCTGTCAAAAATAAGTTATTTAGCTTAAACTCTGCGAAAAGCTAAGGAGCATCGGCGATTAAGTTGTAAGGGTGGGTTCAAATGCCCCCAAAATTGTAGCATTTAGTCCACAAATAGGCCGAGAATAAGCATGTACTTGAGCTGGGTGCTTTGTTTTTGTAGATTTTGTATTGTTATTTTTCACTATGGCTAACCTTCCACGAACTTGTTACTCATTCTCTTTACACAGCCTATCAAAAATGTGCCCTCCAGTGTACTAAACCAAAGACGATTTTATCATCTCTGCACTTAGTCTTGGAATTCATAATAAAACTAATCAGAAACTAATTAGGAAATTATTGAATTAACAACATTTTTTTCATTTTTAAGAATTTAAAAAAATCGTACATAAGTTGAAGAGCAAAATATGCTGCCGTATACTCAAAACAAGGAAGAAACTTTCTGACTAATGTGGAGTACACATACTCTTAAAGTGCTTGATGTGATGACAACTTAACCACTCTACCATTCTACTGAAATAAGTAGCATCTTAGGCGTTTGGGACTAAAATTGTGCGATGGTGCAGAGTGATAAAACGGCTGACTGTAAGCTATTTGGGCATAACGCACTCCTAGTGTAAATAGCAAATTATTCTTAGTTTTTCCAATTGATTTAAATGAACCAAAGAGGCAAAAGGGTAAGAAATCCCTTGATGCTATATATGAAGACATTTCTGATTAATACTTTTCCCAATTCCTCAGAACCAACCGCTGTTTAATGTTCAAAAATCAATCAATTTTTGGCTGCTTTTAAACTAACTATTCACATCAACTAAATCGATTCCGTTGGGTTACCAAAAAACGAGGTGTCGGTATGTCAAGACTACGACTTGTTTTTAAGCCGGGCCAGTTCTCAGACAAACTAGGTGCTCGGGCCGGAACCCCTGCACTTTGCCGCCCATGTAAAGTTCTTAGACTTTGCCAACCTATAATTAATGTCATGCAAATCAATGGCCAACTGCCACCAAATTATGTTTGTTTGCTTTGATACTCGCTCTTGTTATACATATTTCTCCCTCGCCTTTTCTATATTTAGACACTGCAGCTGCGCAGTCGCTCTCTCAAGCTCACTCGCAGCAGCGCAGTCGCCAGCAACGCTTTGGTCGCATTAGAACTATTGTAAAGAGCAGGCGAGTCACTTTCATACGAGAACTCAATTAAACAAGTTTGTTAAATTATTTGCGCGCCGTGTTAATTTCATTTGGTTGATATTAGCTTGGCCAATTGGGGAGGCAAACCAGTCTCTCCACCCAAGTTTTTGATCTCATTTTCTACGACATGCTCAAAGCTGACTAAATTTCGATGGGAGTGAGCGAGTAAAATAGTTTGTATCTATTCCGATGGTACCCATCAGAGTGTCAGCAGAAAAATTACGCAAAAAAAGCAAGAAAGTCGGTCAAGCCCGACTAATATATACTCAGTATCAATGAAAGTGTATGCTCAGTATGCATTTTGATGCTGCAATTGCAGATGAAAGCAGCGCTGCTACTGCGCGGCCGCAGCGAACGTTCCTTTGCCTTTAGCTTGACTACCATTCATCCGATCTTTACCAATACTTTGGCGGATCGTTAAATAATACTAATTAGAAAATCTATTCATATATATGTAAGAAGGAATAAGGTCTATGCAGCCGATTTACAGCGCAGTTTCAACAGCAGAAACGGCAGAGCAGAGCAGCAATGTAACAGCAGATTAACAGCAGACTAACAGCAGAGAACTAACAGCAGATACAGCAGGGAATCAGCCGAAGTACAGCAGAGACAGTCAAAAAACAGCCGTCGAAGAGAACAGAAGCAGCAGCCGAACATTAGAAGTACTAAAACGCCGTGTGTTATTCTAAAGCTGACTTATTTTAATCACTTTCTTCTATTGTTAATTGAAAACCCTAGTATTTTTTTGCAAACGGAAGATTATGCGTGCCAAAATATTGTGAAATTTGCAAATTAATGATTTGAGCCTGGATTATAGTAAAGATGAAATAGACGGGAATTCTTGACGGGTAAATAGGAGGTGTAAACCAAACGGTATAAAAGTCACACAATTTGCAAAATGTTCTTGAGATTGATTATCATGAAGACGGGTAAGTACAGAAATAGATCGATCGAATCCAAAATGTTTATATCGACTTGCAGCCAGCATTAGCTTGATTATAAACGTACTCATAAGAGTCATAAGGACGCGGCCAACGCCGAGTATTCAGCTAGTAGGTTCTATCTATAAAACTTTGGAAGATACGATGTTTTTCAAAATTGCGCCGGCGGGATTCAAAATAAACTTGATCTGCCTGCAAGTAAAAGAAGCATATATCCATATCTTCTCTGCGATCTGTGCGTTCATCCGGACTGACAAACGACGGACATGGCTATACCGATTCGGCTGTTGATGCTGATCGGAGATGCTTCCTTCTGCGTGTTACATACTTTTGCAAATTTAAAACCACAAAGTGTTTTTGCATTTTCCATGTCTTATGCTTTCCACATATCATCTTAACTACAGTCAAATGCAAGAAAATCAAATGCTGAGCTTCTTTCAATCTTTTGGCTTGTGTGCTTCAAATCTTTGCAAAAAGAGAAAGGGACCTACAGTTTCACTTCGAGTCCGAACCGCAAAGCTTGAGAAGGGTTTTCAAGGCTATTGACTTCAGAGCTGTCGCCCATATCTAATAAAGGTGACCGGTTGTTCAAGTTTTAAGAAAAATAACTTTTTCATTAGATGTATAGCCTAATTTCTAGTTTTTAAGAACATTTCGGAACATTTCTTTTATATAGGTAGACAGAATGAGGGACCAAATCCTCTGATCTGCAAGATCGCTGATGAGTGAGGATTTAATCGCTCATGAAACGCGTCCGATCAACCTGAAGCCTCCTTTGTTGTGGTGTGTGCCTCTGTTTAAAGTTATGCCAATAGCATAACAAGACCTCGAGCCAGTAAAAGCTGCAAGTCTAAAGTTAATCTTAATTCATTCTTGAAATAAAATTTGAATATCAATATAAATCAAAGAAGGCTGGAATGATCCAAAGTTCAAGATGTTATTACAAAAGGGTAAAAGCCAGTTGAACTCTTTTTGGAGCCTGCACTGTGAGTCCATTTCTTACTCAAGCCAAGATATTTTGTACTTGAATTAAGACCAAGCTTTTCTTACATTATCCAGATTACAGTAGGAATAAAAAGTTCTTTTTTCAAGAACGCTTGTGCTCGTGTCAACAACACTAGTATTCGTGTTTAGATTTTAGAATGTCACTACTATGTCATGAAATATAGGCGAATACTGCTAATGATAGGAACGGGAAGTTCTTGAAACAGCCGAACTGTCAACAAGCCTGCTTTGTGGCTTGCAGCAGTGGTTTTTGTAACTGTTTGGGATTCTAAGGTCTTGGAAGCCCATAAGAATAAGCAGTGGTGAAAGAGATCTTCAATAAATCCGACAAAATTGCTTTCATTTCATTTACATCGGGGACATAAGACAAAACCCTTTTTGGCCTTGTTTAACCCATGCTAAGACTTCCTGTAGCCCCCAATCGTTTATTACTCACCATTGCCCACATTTTGGCTGTACTCCATCAAGGCACACACATTGGGAAAAGTGCGAGTCTGGCCATTGAAGCTGCCACAAACAGGCTCATTGCCATACACACAGGTTTTCGGTTTCACTTTTCCAGAGATGCGACTGGTTCGGGATTGAGCCACCACGTAGGGCTTTCGAGCTGGCAGCGAATAACTCTTCTCCATGTTGCCGGAGTTGCTGATGAATTGCGTATGAAATGTGGAGGGTGCATAGATTTCTACTGCATCCTCGGATATATGAAAGTCTTCCAGTTGGTTGAGTTTCTTGTGGCTGCGTTTGGTGCGCTCAGAATTCACTTTGGGCTTTGCCTTTGGTTTGTATTTGCGATTGAGTTTCATTTTGGTGCTGTCCTCGCCACAAAGACCCTCGGCTACAATGCGCCAATCTGCAGGAGGGAGAGTGATACCTAAAGGCTTTGTTCTAATCAAGGAAAGTCACTCACTTCTTTGGGTTCGTATATTCTCAGCATTGACCAGACACTCGTTGGAGAAGGTGGACTTTACACCCGCATAGATGGCGCACACAGGACGATAGATTTTGGTGCAGGGCACTGGACGTGGCGGCTTGCGTTTACCCACCAAAACGGTGTGCTGAGGTGTCTCGTTCGCTACACTGGCACAAATACCCCGCCGATGCATTAACCAATCTGATTTGGTGTGGCAAGTGTGACGTGCCATTTCGCAGCGGTTCCTAAAGGTACGCCGCTCTCCAGTTTCCATACTGACTCCGCAAATGGGCTGATACTTAGGTTCACACTCGAACTCACAGCTGGGCAGACAGTGGCTTAGCGACACCTCAACTAAAGGTAGTAAGTTTCCAGTCAAGTAAATTAGTTCCAAATGGGTTTCACTTTCAAGACTTACACACTGGTCCGCCTATGAGATTCTGCTGCTGAGCCTTCTGCAAGTCGCATTCGTTTTTGAACACTAAATACTCGCCCCGATAGCTGACACACACGGGCGTGTTATCACTGGAGCATTGCATGGCATTAGCACTTGTCAGACCAGCCGCCACACCCAACCAAATGCACAGCCAAAAAAGTTGTCTTCCTGCCATGTTCTTGCACTTGCAACACCACAGAACTTAGTAAATGCTTCTTGAGATGCTTCTTTCTCTTTTATATGCCACAGTTGAGGGCACGCTTTGGCATCGGCGATGGAGGCCAGATACCGCTGTAGACTTTATTATCGAACCCAACCAAAATTCTGAAACACGCGATAAACACGCTCGACTAAAAAGCCAAGTGGCAAGCAGCACTCGCAACTGGAATGCAGACAAAGCCGATAGAGTCCGATTGATAATGTCCATATATGTATGTCGTTTCGCCAATTCGGTGCAACTCTCTATTGCGGTTTCGGGTATTTGTCTGTAAGAGTACGTGATATTTGGTTGATTTCGGCAAAGCCATGGGAGATGAGCGATAAGCTCCAAGCAGAGGCAAACTTTGTTGTACATTGATTGTGCGGTTATTTTTGCACAATTTGTGAAAAACTTTACAAGTTTTTGCCTTTCCGCAATAGTTGAAGTAGATAATGAAGCCCCCGTTGTGCTGCTACTGATTTGGCTTATCAAAAATATGAAATAGTTGAGCAAATTTAGTCAAAACAAAAACTGATTAGTTGCCAATTTTAGTGGCTTAATGAATGAATGCAATTGTTTTCTGCAAGCTGTTGGGAAATCAGCGAGCCAAAGCGTTTTTCAATGGATTTTTTTGTAAATTATTTTAATTACATTTTCTTATAGAGCCAAAGCCAATGCTCAATGAGACTGTGAGTGAGAAAGCACGACACTTCAAGGTTTACCCCATTGGTGCCTGGACATCTTCAAACCATCTGGCCCAGATAAGGCAACACCAATGAACTACTCACTAAGAAGAGCACCATTGGGATGACTATGACTTGACTTCTTTATAAGTTGACTTTGTGAAGAAGGGAAGGAAACCTAATATATGTTATCTGCCATTGTCCAGCTCGGAGAACTCTGCACTAGTGATCCCTGCTTGAGTTAAGTATATTTTGTATAAGCAATGTCTTACCTATTGTACTAAGGACCAACCTCTGGATTAATAGAGCTTTGCAGCCCATAAAACTTAACCTTACCAAGGTATCGAAATACTCTCAAAATTCCAGAAACTATTGACGCTTATTTCAAAACCAGAAACAAACTCCTATTATACAAGGCCATCCCTAAACCAGTATGGACTTACCGTATCCAGTTGTGTTGAACGGATTCTACATCAAATATAAAGAAGATCCAAAAATTACTGAGCAAGTCCATAAGAATAGTGGCTGATCCCCCCTACCTAACTACCAACGAAGAACTGCACAGGGAGCTCATAATTCTATGGGTGAACGAGGAGATTAACAGATTCAGACAAAAACCCATGCTAAAGCTCTAAGACCACCCCAAAAACCCACCAATTGACTTCTAAAGTGTTTCACACACTTGACCTTCCATTTCATGAAACAGGCTTACTTAATACTTATAGCTCAGTGACTTCCCTTTCGTCACGCACACTTGCACCCAAAAGCATAGCTTGATCTTTTCATCTCCATCATCATATTCCCTTTCAACCTCATTTAATTTCACCTCAGCTACATTTCCTCATAAACTAAGAAACTAAACTTCAACCTAATGTAAAAACTGCAAACGTCAAGGAAAATGTAAAAATTTAATGACTGATCCCGTAGGGACGGATCTTAAATATAGAACAACAAGCAAACAAATTTCAAAAAGAACAATATTTAGTTCTGATCTAAAGTGAACCGGCATAAAAACGGTCCGAAGCCATTTCCCAAAAATTATTTAAGCTTGGAATTAAAAAATTTGTTGTTTGGGTTAATGAAATGCAGTTCAAGATCGGTTTGGAACCCCAGGTGCTTCAGAATATTATCTCATCTTCCGATCTTCTTCGGTGAATAGGATGTTATATGAACGATAACGAACCCGACTAAAACGGTTAGTGGCGGTTTTTCAGAAATGATTTAAGCTCTGAACCTGAAATTTTCTGCATTCGCTATAATACTGTTTCAAGACTGGTTCCAAGACAGATTCAATCTTATCTCTAATGAATTTGAAATTTGTGTGGATTGGTAAAGCTGACATTTTACTAACTCAAAAATGGTTCCGAACACGTTTGGACTTGATTAAAAGTGGAAAAGGCAACTCGCAGCTTCATCATCAATTTAAGTTAAGTTGAGTCAATTGTATAATACGTTTATGCTATGCTCATTTTGCAAAATCAGTTCATGGAATGGGTCCGAAAGGGCGTGCGCAAACACCATTTTTTGAATTCAACTTACACACAAAAGTTGATTATGAATTCGTCTTCAATCCATGAAATGCAGACTTAACGTTGCGTTGGTGCTGGTCATGTTGTGAATTTTGATTTTGTCAAATTGAAGAAACCATGAATATCACAGCATTTACGTCGTAATAAACACGCTGAAAATAGTATTAAACAAGTAAGGGCACTGTAGTGGAGTGCCCCGACTCTAAAATGTAAATGAAAATGTAAAATGGCTTGACACAGCCCAAAGGGCCAAAGCCGAGCTACTCTTATTCTCTTGGCTTGTGCGCTTCTAATTTTCGCACAAGAGAAAGGGACCTACAGTTTAACGCCGAATCCGAACGGCAGTTTGAGAAGCTTTTCATGGCTAATTACTACAAAGCTGGTGCCAACAGCAGTGAGGGGTGACCGGGTGTAAAGTTTATTCAAAGAGAAAACTTATCATTACATGTTCCGAGGCGGGATCGAACCCACGAATCTAGCACAGCGGTCGCGCACACTAGCCGCTAAGCCACACCAGGGCTCAATGCCCAGTTCCCATAATTTCGTGTGTTTTCATTTATTTTCTACGAATATGTATACAAACACGAACAACAGTAATCAAATTGCGTTGTGTGTTGAGTAAAATGATGGTGTGGGCTGCAAGGGACAGGCGGGCCAAGCGATGCCCATCCCTGGTCTATAAGTTCCTGGAGGAAGGCACTTCGAAAACAGTGAATGTCGGCAAGAAAAGAATACTTACCTTTTATCTTACACACCCTTTTTATCGTATTATATGGGAACAAAATCTCCTGGCTACGATTGATGCAAATTAATAACAGGTATATTATAAAATCGGCGGGAAATTGCAACAGACTTGCAAGATAACATGTTGTAGAGGCTATATCGATGCGGCATCGCTAAGAATGTAGACGGTCCAACGAAATGTCGTAAAAAATTATCTTAAGGAAACGATTCAAATTCACAAATTAATAAGTATCATTGGCTTAAGGACAGCGATTCAGAACTGAACCGAGCCGCACTATTTTTCTTAGTGGTTTTCGGTTCGGTTCTGCCTTTCGATTAGCGGTTCGGCTCGATTTGCGGTTCGGTTGACTGGAATTAGCGGTTCGGTTACAAACCGGACCGGTTTGCATCCCTGCATTATAGGATCGGAAATGTTTCTTCCTACCTGTTCCATACTTTTACACAACTTTATGATCCCCCTTTTCTCATTTATAATGGAAATAGGGTATACAAATTATTTGTTATTACATTTTGTGAAGTTCAAGCATATCAGTACAATTCTTTGGGCCCGAGCGACGCCGGGTATATCTCCAGTTAATACCAGAGCCACCGCCAGATAGTGAATTTTTCCTCTTGCTTTGATTCATACCTGCCCAGGAATAGGTTTCCAACAGCTCAAGGGTCAGCTCCATGTTCAGCACTTGGAATAACTCTGGCTCGGCCCTAGGGTCAGCTCTAGGTCAGTTCTAGGGTTCAGCTCAAGGGTCAGCTCTGTGGTCAACTCTTTGGACAGCTCTGGGGATAGCTCTGTGGTTTGCTGTCAGCTTATGGTTATGCCCAAGGGTCAGCTCTAAATTCAGCTCTAGGGTCAGTTCTTGGCTCAAATCTAGGGTCAATCCTATGATCAGCTCCAGGGCTAGCTCTAGAGCCAACTCTAACGCCAACTATAGGGTAAGCTCTGGGGGTTGCTCTATAGTCACCTTAAGGGTCAGCTCTAGTAATTGCTCTAGGGTCAGCTTTAGTTTATGCTCAAGGTTCAGCTCAAGATTCAGCTCTAGGGTCAGCTGTAGGGTCAGCTCTAGGGTAAGCTTTAGGGTCAGCTCTTGGTCAGCTCTGGGTATTGCTCTAGGGTCAGCTCTAGTGTCTGCTCCAGGGTCAGCTCTACTATCAGCTCAAGGATTAGCTCTAGGGCCAGCTCTAAAGCCAACTCTAGGGTAAGCTCTGGGGGTTTGCTCTAGGGTAAGCTTTAGGTTAGCTTAAGGTCAGCTCTAGGGTCAGTTCTTGGGTCAGTTCTGGGGTAAGGGTCACTGACACCTGGCAGCACGTCAACTGCTCTGGCAGTGGCAACCAAAGCACAGCGCATGGGGTAGCTCCTGAACCCCAAGAACAAGCTGTCAAGCTGCCAAGAACAAGATGCTGATAGACAAGGTCAGTCTGGCATCGGTATAAGGGTTTGGTCTACAGATCTTTGGAATGGATCAGGAATGGTTCCTTAGAACAAGTGACATCGAAAATGACCTTGCTGTTCCTTTGGTTGCAGATGTCTTCAATAAGCAGACCGCCCGATACATCGACAAGTTAACACACCACCCACACAATCTATCGAGAGGCTTGACAAGAAGTCGCCGCATCCGTGAAATGCTATAAAGAAGAAGGTCCAAGAACGTCCTACCCCGGTACCTCAACTCAGTGTTTCTTGAACAGAACACCATAAACTTGAGAATATTTTACTAATTACTTACTGTATTAGAAAATACTTAAACTAATGAACCAAATGGACCCTGTCAAGTTTTGTAAGTGTTTCATAGTTTAGTTGAAGCAGTCAAACCTCTGGTGATAGAAGTCTAAAGAGTTAAATTAACTTCAGGAATAAATCACTAAACTAGAGTATACTGAAATGTCCCAAAGAAGTTTTGACGTTTTAAATGCGTTTCGATATAATTTGGAATTGAATAAGAGCATCCATAATTTCGGGTTATTCAACCCTAGAGACAGATGTTCACCAGTCCCATTAAATATGACTAATTGTTCATTGATTTCAATGATTGAGAGTGTGTCGTTTTTTTGATGTAACATTTGCTTAATATTTAATAGTTTTAAGTT
Organism: Lordiphosa collinella; assembly: GCA_018904265.1. Taxonomy (NCBI): domain Eukaryota; kingdom Metazoa; phylum Arthropoda; class Insecta; order Diptera; family Drosophilidae; genus Lordiphosa; species Lordiphosa collinella. Next base: position 164,695 of record JAEIFV010000204.1, on the reverse strand, counting down.
ATGTTTCAATTCGGTCCATTTATATAAATCCCCTGGCACATTTCGCTTGAAAATTTGGTTAATTGTCGTGGAGAAACACAGTTTTATAACGCTTCTCCCCAGTTAGCTGGCTAATCTCGCGAAATGATCTCCAACACGAGCAAGTTCTCGTCATGCCAAAGTTGGCAGCCAATTGGTAATTTTGCGAAACAGCCAGAATCTTCTTGGCCAACTAATGACAGGCAATTTCGGAGTGGAAATCACCAAATCTAATAACGCGCTGCTAATGCAATGCGGGAGAAAAGAAAGTAGGGGAAGTTGCTGAATGCGGAGAAAGAGATTGAGAGAAAGAGAGCGATCGCTTAAGCTGCGATCTAAGTGGTAGCTTTTTCATTGCTGCGCGAGAAACTTGCTTCAGTCTAACGACAAGAGCTGAAGCATAAAGACATGCGACGACGGGTGCAACGGCCGCTGAAGTCATTGAACGTTTGCATTTAACAAACAAATAAACAATCAGACAAGAAGTGTTAGACAGTGTCAGTTAAAAGTGCACTCCCGTAGAGGCTAGTGATCAGTGTACTTAGACTTCATGATGGTGGTGCAAAAGGCAGCCGTTGCCACTAACACAGCGACAGCAGCAAGCGGCAGCAAAAGTTTCATGGATCAATATCAGAAATATGCCACACACTGCGAGACGGCGGACAGCGGCAATGGCAGCGATCTGGAGAGCAACGGTCACCCAGCCAAGCCAATTCTTATACTAAGCGATGAGAGTGAGGAGAGCGGACCCTCCTCCTTGGGCAGCGACACGGTCAATTGCAGCAGCACCGAGTATGTGCGTCAGGCAGCCACCAAACCCAGTGGACATTTGAGACAGCGTCAAAAGTCCTTGCGCCTGCTGGGCACACTGCTGCCCGACTCCTTACTCAGGGATATACGAGATCGACGCAGTGCAGAGTATGTGGTGCAGTACACCAGTCCCAACTTGGAGGTGGAGGTCAAGGACAAGGCTGAGCAATCGCCCAGTCGACGTCTCTCGCGCGAGTCACTCAGCGAGGAGAAAATCGAGGAGCTGCGCGTGGCTGTGCAGCGTGCCAACTTTGTACAAACCGGTGAGGAGTCGTTGGACAGCATTGAAGCCCCACAATCTCTGCCAGCTGGCAACAGCAGCAACAACAACAACAACTACAAGTATGCGGACGATCAGTACTACAGCTTTCACATTCACGAGCACGAGAACTTTAGCAGCTTTGCCCGGCATGGCGATGAGACGGACCTGACCGCCGCCGGCTTGCTAACGGAACAGCAAGATGTCTTTGCCGGCTATCGGGATATCAGAAGCTCTGCCAGCTCCACACAGTCCACCATACGCTCTGCCAAGGGGACGGTGCGCGGTGTCAAGAATCGTGTGCGCAATGGAATAGCCACGTTCTTGCAGCTGCAGCATCAGCCCAATGCCAAGGTAACTAGAGGTTTCCTCACCAGTTTGTTTGAAATTATGCAATCGCTGGGCAAATTGTTTGCAATTGCTTGCAAGAGAAAGTGCTGGAGCTGCTTTTCAATAAGCATCTTTCACATTTCGTATTTATGTCTCGCTCGTAATCTAATGGACTGCGTGCCAAGTCTCTGCCTCCGCACCAGCTCCGCTTTCGACGTCTTCTCTCCGTTTCTTCTTCAATTATAATGAAAACCGTTAAGTGGCTTATATTGTCGTTGTCGTTTTGTATGCGCTTAGCGCACGTTTACAACTTGTCTTATTTAGATATCGACTTGGGTGAAATGAACCGACAGCCGGGGTTAGCCAGCGGTTTATTTTGTGTTTTGTTTTTTTCGGGGTTTTTCACCTCTCGCTCTCCCATTTCAGTCCCAAAAGATTAATAGTAGTCGTTGGAGTAGTTTGGGTTAGCTGAACACAGTTGGCTAATCGCAGTTAATGAGTTGCAGTTAGGAAATTAAAACTACTCGCACAACTGATTCATAGAAAGTCAACGGTGTTGAATGGAATTGTCAGCGATGAAATTACCTCAAGATAGAAAAGAGTTTCTTGGAGGCGTGTTCTGGGATCTCGTTTTGTTTGAAGCAAGAGAATTGCTTTTCACAATGATCGTAATCAGTCCACAGAATGGTGATTTTGTTGCTTCAACCCTAGGGGACATGTTGAAATTTGTGTTAATTATGAATAGTTGAAAATTGAAAAGAGGAAGACATTATTGTTATTAGTTTTCCGCGAGTTTTGAGAGCCAAAATAGACACTGTGCTCTTAAAGCGTAGCCATTAAAACGCTAAGAGCCAAGTCTGAAAAAAGTTGCCCAACGTAATCTAAAGGTTAGGCATAAACTTTAGCTTGATCTGCCTGCAAATATAAGAAGCACATGTTCCATTCATCTCGAACCACTATTTAACACCGCCCCTCTGCCTCCTCTCGGTTTTATTTGTTGTTAAATAATTAATAATAAAATAAAAAAAAAAATTGAAAAAATAAAAAAAAAAAAATAATTATTTTTTTTTCTAACCCCAATTTTAAAACTCTCATTTTGTTTACTATAGCCCGGTTTATACAAGCTTCGAAGAGAATCTCTGAAAAGTTGTTATCAATCCGAAAAGGCTAATGTCAATCTCAAATCCATACTTGAAAGTCAAGTAATCCTGGCTCGAGATTGAAGTAAGAACGAAAGTCCAATGACAATATTAAATAATCCTGGCTCGAGATTGAAGTTAGTACGGATGTCCCTTATCAAAACGAAAGAGCGAAATAGTATGATAGCAAGAAAATCTCTCTTACCAGTACTATGGGGCTAAATGGGTACACACACATAAGCAAAGGCTACTATCAACTAAGTATTTCATTTTATGTGTCCAGTTTTTTTTATTTTGATGACTTGCAATTCCCAAACGGTCATAGCAATGCCGACATGAGGAGAGAGCTAAATTTAATTAAATATACAATTACACCGACTCCAAAATACTCTGTACCCTTTAATTCACATATACACAAAAACAAGAACGCAAGCACGCTCTAGCTGACAATGACTTCATGATCCCATTTTACCCATTTTTAATAGGTACAGTGTAAATTAAAGAGATAACTTCAATTTCAGTCATTTATGAAGCAATCCTTTTTGGGTTTAAGTGAAGTTCCAATATCGAGGTCAATTTAGTCTCTCGCAAACTCACACCCACCCGATTTACTGATCAATTCAAGTACGAATTTCGAGCATTAATCATTCTCGGTAGTTTTTGGAGCAATCCTTTTTCTGATTGAGTGTAGTTTGAATATCAAGCTCAATTTAATCTCGGCCAAACTTGCACAAAGCCGATTTCTAGATCGAATCAAGTACAAATTTTGAGCTTAAGTCCATATTAGGCCTTCTTGATTGGATCCTACTAAGGGATCAAGTCGAGTTCGGATAACAAGCTTAAATCAATCCCATGTGGCATAAGGTCGAGATCAAGACAAGAATTCCGGGATTGAAAAATCCGAGATCAAGTCAATCCTGTTCGAACTTGGAATGAGAAAATCCGGGATTGACCGACTTCTGACATCGTTTGGGATTGATTTAGTCCCGAATATCTCGGATTTTTTTTGTGTACTTATAGGATCGGAGATGATCCCTTTTGGTTGTTACATACGTTTGCAGAATCTTAATATGCTCTGTGCACCTTTGGTACAAAGTATAAAAACGTAGCTGTTAGCAAGAGTCTTCTAGAAAAACGTATGGCGCAAGCGGGCAGCCAAAATTAACTGTTTTAGAATCTAAATTGATTCAGTAACACTACACTCAGAGAAAAAACTAGAAGATCGTTCTAGATATCAAGAATATTTAATGTTGAATGTAGGGAAGAACGAATATTCTTGGATCTAAGAAGAATAATTCTGTACCAAGATTAAAAAAATAAACTACTCTAACGATTAACCTGTTCTTTTGAGAAACGAAACTCATCAATTTGGTTTCAAAATTGTGAATTTCAACTTTTGATTTTTGACCTCTGGCGGATCCACTGTGCAATGTTTGATTAAAATCGGATGTCTATAGAATATTGGTACTATGGGATCAATCGGTCAAAAAGCTAGTTTAAGGGAGAAAATCTTGTTTGTTTATAAAGGAAACGTGTCCCAAGTTCGACTTAATTAGCTCACACAAGATTTGTTAAACTCGGATGACAATAACATATAGCTGACATTGGAACTATCGGACGCAAAACTAATTCTAATGAGAACAACTACTTTAAGCTTTCTATGATATGGGCTGTAAACTTATCAGCTATTTTTTGTATATGCTTCTGCACGATTTTGTCAAGTTCGATGCAAATCGAATGATTATATCGTAAAACTGACGTATAACTATCTGGCTAGCTAAGTGGTCATAGAAAACCAGCCATCTATTGGTCAATTTGGGAGATCTTTAAAAACCTTAATTTATATAACTTATACCTACTGCAAGGGTATATAAACATCGGGGGAGCCAAGGTTAGCTTTCCTCCCTGTATGAACTTTTTGGAGAATTTTCGTGATACTTTGATTCTAGCATCAAGAACCACACTTTTTGTTGTTAGCAGTCAAATTATTAAATATTCTTAATTAGGCAAAATCTTCCATCTATATCCAATTTATGTGCAATCGAAACTTCGACACAAAAGAAGTTAGCTTTGTCTTCGCAACTTAACTTTATAATATTTTGGAGGAAATCAAGTTTTAATAGCTTCATTGTTAAGGCCGACCCAATTTTTAACATATTGTGGCATTGAAACTCGAAAACTATAGTTTGAACATTTTTAACAATTCTTTTGTCTCACCATCGATGGATTATCTTTTTAACGCTTTTCCGTTCCAAATTTTATCAACCATAAATCAGTTCATTTCTCAAGTTGGTAGAAACTTTAGTTTCTGCTCTGGCGGCAATAGTCCATAAATTCAGATCTGTTTTTAAGTTTGTTTATTAGTTGTTTTTATGCTTTTTAACTCTTATGACTAAGAGATTTCCCTTTGTCTAAATGAATGCTCAGATTTTTAGATCGCTTTAATTGTTTTGTCTGCATTTCACTTTCCATGGGCCGCGGAGCAAACATAAACTTGATGAATTGATGGAATGCTGGCCCGCCTTTGACTTGGCAGTAGATTGGCATAAATTAGGTAAATGCCAAATGAAAAGAAATGCTTTGTATTTTTATGGCCTTATAGCGGTTCACATGCAAATTAGCCAGTCCAACTAAACAACACGAAAAGTGAGATGCTGTTAATTACAATCGAAAGTGGGAATGGAAATGGAAATGAAGGCAGCCCGTGCCTGGCTTTAAGCCATAATTAGAGCAATCGTTGGGCATTTACCATATTTTCGGTTGGAGGTTGATGTTTGCTGGCACAACACCAAACAGAAACCACAACTCACTTTACCTTCATTTTGTCACCTGCGAGAAGTTGTCGACATCAAGAGCAGCGACGGCATTGGCATTAGCCTCTATATCGGCGTTTGTTGCTCAACTCATCGATTGGCAATCACTTCGCTGGCTGCTGGCTAGCTGGCTAACCATACAAGTGACCTGCTTTCTCTTTTTCCACTGGATGCGGCGACTGCATCAGCAGCAGCAGAAGATTGACAAAAACTCGCACCGAGGTTGACCGTGCAAATTGCAGGTGTGCTAATTGTTAATTGACGCGCTTGAGTTTTGGGCAATGCAAATAGAGGCCCACAGTTGACATTGACTCCAATCAGCTACGAGGGTTGGCTTTTGTATATCTAGTATAGGCAGGATTTAGTTAGATTTTCCACCAAAAAAAGTGTAAATTGACAGTTAAATTTTTGATGTAGAATTTTCGAAGGTTGATGCTGAGCACTGACCGAAATTGCACGAACGTCATGACATATCTTGAGCTAGGGACATCCTTTGTAGGTTTTCGGAATTACTAGAAGCACATTTTTAAGAAGGTTTAACTGGAGGCTGCCATCTGACTTCCAAATTTGGAATGCAGTCCGATGATAGGGATATCGTTTTAAGTTCCTAGTGGAATGCATCTAGTATGTCGGCTAAAAAAGAATACGTACCATGTATCTTACGCACCCTATTTCTCGTATTATATGAGAAGAAACTCTCGTGGCTTAGATTGAATTAAGCTAGACAAGCTCTACAGAATATTTAAAGTATTGTCCACTAGAGGACTTCAAATCAATTATCAACTTTCAGGAAGAGAATGCAGATTAAAGACAGGTATATTAAAAGATCGGCGGGCAATCGCCTTAATCCTTAGTCCTCATCGTTAAAGGCTATATCCATTCGGCATCGCTAAGATCAATTCAGTCTATCTGTGATCTCCCTTGTAGAGAGTCGAATAGATTATCGTATAAAAATGATCTTTGGGAAACGATTTAAATTCCCAAATTAATACGTATTATTGGCTAGAGGAAAGCGATTCACGTTTTAAGACTCGACAGAGAACTGAACCGAACCGTTTTTCTTTGTGGTTTTCGGCTTGGTTCACCATTTCTGAAAGGAAGCCGGTTCGGTTTGCGGTTCGGTTCATGAGCTGAAATAAGCGGTTTGTTTCGATACCAGTACTCAGGAGTCGTTTCTCAGATCTCGATATTTGGTTCTAAATAATCGATACTCAGTATTCGAAACTGAGCACTTGACACACAGTACTCGATACTCAGCGCTCCGAAATTTGTACTCGATTATCAAGTATCATTAAGTACTCGACTCTCAGTATTCGACATTCATTACTCGATACTCAGTACTCGATTCTCAGACCTCGATTCTCCGTACTCGATATTTAGTACTCGATACTCAGTACTCGAAACTAAGTACTTGATACACAGTACTCGATACTCAGAACTCGATACTTAGTACTCGATTATTGAAATAAAGTACTCGATTTTCAGATTTTGATATTCAGTACTCGATAATTAGTACTTGATACTTAATTTTCGATTCTAAGTACACGAAACTAAATTCTTGATACCAGTGTTGGAAAAACTGTAATAAGTTTCATTTCTTCTGCTTTTTATTTGCTGCTGCTTCCGAGAAAAATTAAAAGTTAGTGTCGAAAGAAAAACAAAAACAGATTTCCTAGAAAAATCGAAGCACGCCAGCAGTCGTCGGTTACCCTTTTTCTGTAATTTGCTTTGCGCTGCTTGCGCTCAGCTTAGCAAGTCGGAACTGCTGGATTCAGCAGCGACAGTCGGAGCAGCAGGAAGTTTCCTGCTTTTGAAATTCGGCGGAAGCGCAGGCGAGAATGAAGTTGCTCATCACTTTCGGTCGGCAGCACCAATCAACAAATAAAATATGGCACAAACAACATTATAACGAAAGAGCGAGAGAGAGAGAGGGAGAGTAAGCGCGAGTGTGACATATAAATCGATATATCAATCCTTTAATTAAGTGAAATGCGATATTTGGATTTGATATTTTGCCATAATCTGCCTCTGGGTACCTCCGAACTCATTTCATGAAAACCTTTACGAATTTCGATCGACCGAACTGAGAAATGAGAAAAGGACTGACCGTTTTAATCCGCGGACATGACTATTTTTCTGAAGTGTAAATTAAAGGGACAGCAAGCCCAGGCCTAAACTAATTGACTGAATTGACTGTTGCGGCTGCCGAAACCTAGAAGGTAATTGTCACTTTCCTAAGACTTATTGTCTTCCATAGACAATAATCATATATTAAATTTTATCTCAAAATATTGCAAAAACCGCAAAAAGAACCGGCTATTTCGTTTTGGTTACGGTTATCCAAAATAAAATCTATTTCGTTTTCGGTTCCAGTTTCGGGCTCATAAAAAAAACTGATTTCGGTTACTTTTTTGATTACGGTTTTGGTTTCGTTCGTAAAACCGATTGAAAACAAAAAAGTTTCGCTGGATACCCAGTGTAAAAGTCTTAGAAATTTACATCTCTGACCTCTAAATTTTAAACGCAATCAGAATTAAGTCGCCATTACACGTGTTATGACATTGTAATTTCCTCAGAGAACCAGTTATTTCAAAATTCGATATTGAAAATATCGTAAAAATTTAAAGTATCGATCTTTTTACAACGGAATGTTAATATCGAAGTTGTTGATGATGAAAATAATTCATATCCTTGTGAATAAAATGTTGAGCTCAAATCGTAAATGAAACTGGAAATTTTTGATTATTTAGGGCACACTTAACAGCCGCCATTTTGAGGCTAAGCTCACATAATAATCATAACAACAATGGTAGCTCAATTTGTTGAACATAAAGATGAGTTAACTATTACAATTTAACATGTTTTTAAATAAAGCTTCCGGAAAGCTGAAACTACAATATCGCTATCGATATATCACCTTGGAAAAGCATTTAATAATGATATATCGTCTTTTTAATGCTAGTATAGATATTTGGATACTTCTATACTATTTCCGAAATACCTAGCAGGTTCTACCAATGAGCAGGCAGATTAAGTTTATTGTCAATTTTTGCCATGCCACCTTCCGCCCCCGCAAATTGGAAAAACGTTTTATCTCCCTAAGTTTACAGATAGAAAGTTGAAACCTTTGGGACATATTTAATAATCAGGATTATTTATCGATCCGCCAAAGAAATGGAAACGATCAAATGAACGATAGTCGAGTTATAAGGAAAAAGAACAATTATGGGCAGCACCGGTCGCAACCATGTTGGGCAGTACTTCACAGGTACAGAGTATACTATAGTCGGGCTTGACCGACTTATTTCTTGTTAGTTAAGAACTTTTTAGTGATTTTAGAAGGCTTTAAGAAATAACGAGTTATCGGAATTTCCATATTCAGTAGACTCGATTTATCAATAAATCGATATATCAAAAGTAGATTTTGACTTAAGATATTATCGATTTCGATAAATTGAAAATGATCGGAAAAATATATACGGGGTGTCCCCGAAATCTCTAGAGAAAAGATCCAGCGTACGCCACTGTGTCCTCCAAGTTTAGTTCAAAGTCCAATCGCTTATACGAAAATTATGAGAGAATACGAGACGGTTTAAGTTGTTTGGAGTAAAATTAATAAATAAGATTTTGGTTCATCGTTCAACTATTTTCGTATAGAAACCTCTGGCACACCTGATTCAAATACAAAATTCCTCGCTTTTTTTATGAAAACTTTAGAAATATCCAAAGCTTCCCTCGCATTAGCCAAGTGTCAAGACTTTGCAATGAGTCGTGAGTTTTCACCAGTTTGAAATTGAATTGGAAATACAGCTTGGCGACGTTCGCTCTATCTGTTAAAAGTTGACTTTCCATTTGACCGCAGCTTGTTTGTTGGATTGTCCGTTGTTCATGAACTTTTTTAAAGTGAAATATTTTTCTCGCTTTTGTCTTTTGACAAACGGAAAATGCAACAGCACGAGCAGCAGCAGCAGCAGCTGCATTTTCTGGCATTTCTATAGCCAGGCGAATTCTCGTCACACCGGTTCCAGCATGCAGTTCATTGATATGTGCCCACCTCTGCCTCTGCTTGGTTCATTAGCCAAAGCAGACGCCACCAAAGTTGGCCAACTAACGGAAATGTTAATTGTCAAATGAAATAAGCGAACCCCGAACCGGTTCACGCTTACAAAATAAGCCATCATAAATTGTTGGGGAAAAAATTCCAGATTGCATTTCCATTGTGTGACTGGCGTGTAGCCATGTCGCCCGCTGTGTTGGATTGCCTGGGTAGCAGTTTTCCCATTATTGCTTAATTGTATTGATTAATAGGATTTTGAGTGACATGTATGGTTACGTGAGTCCAAGCTAATGAACTCGACTGTCGACCAAAAGAGAGTGCCATGCAGATGTAAGTATCGGAGCGGTGACCAAATTTCCACATTTCTGCTGACCATGACAAACCACCAAATCTTTGCTGCATGGCGAATGCTGACCTGCTTTCGTTTAGTCTCGAAAACTAGAACTTCATCTCCTCTATATCTGTTTCTCTCTCTTTCTTTCCTACCCACAGTGCTACAAAGAGAAAGACTTGGGCAAGGTGGTGCTGTACACCACCAGCATGGGCATCATACGGGACACCTACACGAAATGTGCCAATGTCAAGCAGATCTTACGCACTCTGCTGATCAAGTTCGAGGAACGGGATGTCTTCATGAGTGTCGAGTACCAGGCGGAGATGCGTCAGCGCATGCTTAGCTCACACATACGAGTGCCCCAGCTGTATGTGGAGGGCCAGCACATTGGCGATGCGGACACCGTGGAGCGCTTGAATGAATCCGGTGAGCTGCGCCAACTGCTCAAGCCCTACAAGTCCATTGCCAGCACCTACACCTGCCAGACCTGCGGTGGCTATCGATTACTGCCCTGTCCCTCATGCAAGGGCTCCAAGAAGTCCGTTCACCGCAACCATTTTACGGCCGAATTTGTGGCCCTCAAGTGCATGAACTGCGACGAGGTGGGACTGGTCAAGTGTCACAATTGTTAATGAGAGCCCAGGACTGGAGTGCGGACCATCTCTGTAGATCTTAAGCACAATTGCATTTTATATCCGCTCTATTTTTTTTGTTGTTGTCGTAAACTCACACTAATTGTAAGCCAAGCAACGTAACTCAGTCAACAGGTTGAAACCAGAGCAACTAGAAGCAAACATTTAGTTTAAGTAATAAATAGCATTTAAAAGCAAGTGTTACGATTTTTATTTATTTCAGAGTTTTTTACAAATAGCTGAAAGATTGCCCGGAGAGTAGTGAATGGAAAAAAACTACCTTTCATCCGTTTGATTTGAAACTCGGTGAACGAGCTAAGTACGCCATAAAATTAAACACTTGTTTTTCGAGCTAAAATACTTGTAAACTCGGCTTTTAAGCTCTGCGGGCCAAACAATTAGCAGAATAGATAAATTTTTGAAAACCTACACCAAGCTCGAAAAGGGAAGGGCAGTGTGGTTCACGAACAATCCACATTTTGATCGCATTTTAGCTCTAGATTCTCTGAAGTCTGCGCGTTAATACCGACGGTCGGACTAAAACAAAGTACGTCAACATTATTAACGTCGATTTGGGGCCATAAAAAGCTGGTCAAAATGGTTTTGATCCGTCGCCATTGGCGGTAACGTTAAAAATTCCATCATCATCAAAGTCACGACTCCCAAATTCACAGCAAACTGGAAATCTTGCTGGATGCATCGGATTCTCTTTGATTATGCATGGCTGTTCCGAGTCCCAAATCCAGCTGATCTGCTTGAGTTGGAAGTGCGACTCATAGGACCAAATTCAATGTAATTTTTAGCTGGACTGTTGCCCATAAAGCGAACTGATTTCGAAGCGGATGATCATAGGCTTTTAACTTATCGGTAGCCAAATAGTCCCAGATCTTTAAGACTAATGAGAGTAAGTAATAGACAGTTGTACCGAGGTAATCGAATTCTGTTGCACTCTACGGGTATCAGTGTTAATATTCTCTAACTGTCCGAGCGATGGAACCATTTCTGTTATCGACTAGCAGCCTTTGATTCATGAATTCTCTTCACCTATTTCCGTAAATCTTTTACAAATTCTTCAAGCGAAAATGGAGAATTAAGTGACTTGGATATAGAAAGGAAGCATTAAAAATTTTGTGTACGATTAGAAAAACAACAAATTCCCGAGTAAGTACAATAATTAAAACGTTCTAAGACCATTTTGATTTATTTTTATTTATTGGTAACATTAATGACGTTATTGCGTGCAGTCTTCAGAAAGCTAAATTTGCCCACATTTAACTTAAGTCCAGCTTCAGTAAGAACGTTGAGAACAATTTCTAATCTTTAAAACCCAGCTCTTTTTTCGGTAGTACCACCTCAATTTCGTCCATATAAACAATTTAACACGAGTGAGCAAGATCTCCCAGTACCTTACTAAATACACGCGAGAAAACAGATGGCACATCTTAGCCATTACCAATCATCTTATCTTAGGGTCAAGAACGGTCAGGCTGCCTGATTGCTTAGACGTCCTGCACTATGTAAAATATGATTTCCATTATCCTTTTATTTATGACAATACTACCTAGAATATGCAATGTAATGTATGTACCAGCATCGCCAATGCCTTTTAACATACCAACATTATTAGGACGTTCGCCCGATAACTTCTTACTAATCCTTTGTCTTATAACTAAACATTCTTCTTAAAGCCGCCGACGGACTGACGACGTAAGTAATTCAGCTTACGCCACCACATATTGCGTCAACGGGGAACGTTTGCCCAGTGTGACCCGAACGAACAAAAAAAATTATGCCGCTGCATCGCGTTGTCCAGGTTTATGGCATTTTTAAATTAACTGGTGGAGGGTCACACTACTCAATCAGGTGTGTTTTGTTTTGATGACAAGTGATTTACGCTTGTGCTTCTACCATGATAGCAATAGCTCTCCCGCAAAGCCTTAAATCCAGTTCGATAATCAGCAACTGTCACATATTGGTAGAAATATGAATCAATTTATCCAAAGTGCTTGTCTTTCTTCACATCTGTTCCAAACCTTCTTTTTCAACAAGCTCGGCCACTTCACTCCAAGCCTTGTTAACAAAATTTAAGTCATATTGTTTGGGGTGGGATAAATCCCAAATGGCATCCCGGTCTCTCACCTCCAAAATCAGCGCAACCTTGTCTTCATCCGAAAACATTTCCAATCGCCTCTTTCGCTTTGATTTTTCTGCCATTGATTTATTTTAGTTAAGTCCAGCTGATCGATGGCATACATGTAGAGTAACAGCGCGTAACATCTGGTGGCAACCATATTGCATTAGCTAAGCGACGCCAAATAAGGCATAGAGTCCACGTATGAGATTTTGAGCACTGCTTTAGCGCTGTTAAGCGCAAAAGTAAGTTTTGACTCCAACAGGGGAATACGTAAAGTGCAAGGAAATCGTTACGCCAGCTTCTTCTTCTCTCAATTTTTGTATGAAACTTCTCGTTACGTTGTCAGTCCGTCTGGGCCTTAAGAGTAAAAACAAGTCGGATAGATCTCACCCCGTTAATTTATTCTGCGTTTTGAATCTGACACGAAGCACTGATTTACCGTCTTCTTATTTCATAGATTCCTTCAAGTGTCCCGGCAGGCCGCACCGAAAACTTTCTCGCTTCTTGACTCTGCATTCCAACATTTTTGTCCTAGATTTCCACAGAAATGGCACAGAATGGTTGAAGGTTTTGGTTGCTTGTAATCAGGTTCAGTCTGCATTTCTTCCCAAACGATTCGTTAGAACGTAGGCTCAGATCCTACTTGTGATGTAGGGTTTGTCAGGCTAGCACTATTATTATCCGTTTTCAAGCTTGTTTAAAAAATTAATATAAGAATCATTTGCTCTATTTGACAATGTACCACCCTCTGAATCGCTTATAACATAATAACATAATATGTTTTAATTTGTTAAATGTGATGTCCGATCACAAAACGTGTATATATTCTTGATCAGCATGACGAACTTAGTATATTTTGCCCTGTCCGTCCGTCTGTCTATTTCTATGCTATCTCCTCCGTCCGGCCGGATCGGATGACTATAGCATATAGCTGTCCACTAAGCTTGGTTGCAATTGGGCATCTATATAGTATAGCTCCCATAGAAAAGTAAGGTCCGAAAAGTAGTCTCAGTTAGAAAAACTTTTTGTTTTTAATGGATGCTGCAAGAAACTTTGGCCTGCGTTTGTCTCAAATAAGACTAATATTCGTCTACTTATCTGGGAGCTATACTATATAGATGTCCGATTTCGACCAAACTTAGTGCAATCATGGAAAAGCATAACAAACTGCTAATTACGAAATTTGAAGGCGATCCCAATTAAAACAAAAAAGTTTTTCTCACCAGAACTACCTTTTCGACCAATCATTCCTATGGCAGCTATATGCTATAGTCATCCGATTTTGACCAAACTTCGTAGAATCTTGTGGGAGCATATACAACAAATACATGCCAATTTTGAGGACATTTCCATTGAAAACAATAAAGTTTTTCTAACTAAGACTAGTTTTCAGACTATACTTTTCTATGACAGCTATACCATATAGATGTCCGATTTCGAACAAATTTGGTGGAATCATGGAAAAGCTTAGTAAACTAAGAAATACGAAGTTTGGAGGTGTTTTAATTGAAAAAAAAAAGATTTTCTCAATAAAACTAGTTTTCCGATCGATCGTTCCTATAACAGCTATATGCTATAGTCATCCGATCCGGCCGGTTCCGACAAATGTGCAGCGTATTTGTACCAAAAGAATTCGTGCAAAGTTTAGTGAGGATAGCTTTAAAACTGACGGAGGAGATAGCATAGAAACAGATTGACGGACAGACAGACGGACGGACAGCGCTAAATCAACTCAGCTCATGCTGATCAAGAGTATATATACTTTATGTGGTCGGAGATGCTTCCATCAATGCGTTGCAAACATCCGGACGTTTGTATAATACCCTCTGCAAGGGTATAACTAGTGCTCCAAGATCCATTCGTTTGCTTGGCATACTTTTAGGCGGTCTCTGAAATCGCTTTACAAGTGAGTAAAACAAAGTTGTATGCTTCTGAGAGTAATAAACCATTACGCGATTGCAGAAGCATATGAGCTTTAACTCGGCAATGATTGCTTTCCATGCTTGTATTTCTTTTCCTGTCTCCCTCTCTCTCTCTCCGTCCCTTTCTATGGCATCTATGCTGCTTGCTCTGGGCAATTATGTAAACCGGCTTCACTCTTTGCACACCGACCATGCAATTTTCTCGCGCCATTTAATTTTTGTCGGCCTGCCACCCCCTACGCCACCGCCTCATCCTCCGTGTCTACGTTTGCCTTCTCTGGCAGTCAGCCTGGCGACCCATTTGCCATTGCCATTGCCATTTGCTTTTGGTGTCTTTGTTAGTTATTGTTATGGCCCTTTTTAATGTTATTTTCCACTTGGCTCACACTTTTGTTAACATGCCGCCCGCACGCACTGACCAGCCAAACTGACCAGCAAAAAAGAGAATCACCCCTTTCCTTGCATCTGCTCCTTCTGCTCCTCAGCAGCGGGGCACTGTTAAAATTGTTGTGTTTCCGCTTTGGCCTGCTGGCTGACTGGCCCCCAGATCGTTAAATTCACAGGCGGCTACATTGTAATTACCAAACGGAGCCACCAAGCGACCCGTCGAGCTGTTGGCCCAAATCCTCAGCCAAGGCGGCTTGATTTATGCGTCCAATGGCGGCGACGTCATACGCAGTTTTTCATAAACAATTTGGCACACACAAGAAAATGCCGAGCAATAAGTAAATATTGTAAATGCCGGCAATATGGCAACCTGTCGCTGTTGCCGCCGTCGCTTTTGTTAACTTCATCCGCGGTAATTAGTTTATGTGCGCAATTTCATATGCAATTCGGTTGTTAGGCATTTTTTGTGGGGTGTGGCCCCCAAATGCTTACGTGTGTACCCCTAATGCTGCCCACTCTTAGGCGCAGGTGTTTTGGAGCCCACTATAAATTTGCTTTGTCGTTCCCAATTGGCGACAAATAAAATTAGCAACACATTATGTTTTTGGCCAAAAACTTTCAAATTGCAGCTCATTATGTGGGCTTGCGGCTCGATTCGGGTGGGCCACAAATCACGAGCAGCTACTCAACGGATTATTAAGTGAAAATTATGGCACTCCAAAGGCTCATAAAGCATTTACAATGCCTGGAACGGGAGCAGCAGGAGCAGCAGCGGCGGTTAGTAACATTTTTTTTATTGTCATTTCCTTTGCTCTGGCTGGCTGGCCCCTAACCCATTTGGCGGTTGGTTGCCATAAAACTAACATAGCTCACATTATGGAATAGCCCAGTTACAGCCAGCACTCCCAACCGCCAACCAGCGACGATTTGGCTCAGCTCTGAGTGTGTGCATAAGTTTTAATCTGCCTTTGTTACAATCAGCTGGATCTGCGATTCTGCAGTTGCTGTGAGATACATAAATACCAAATGGTAGAAAGAAGCGGACGAGCTTAATGGCGTTGGTATGCTCTTTCCCGTAGTGAAATGGATGAGTAGTAAGCGGATATGCAAGCTGCTCAGCGGATTTGATTTCAAGTAACTTTTTGATTGGAATCAGTTGATTGCTCGCTAATTCCTTTATGTGGTTAACAGAGATTTGAAGCCAACGGATATACTCAAAACACGGTTTTCGACTTTGTTGATGAAGTTCAGGGTGCTTGGGGAATGCTTTTAAACAGTGATGTTCCTTCAGAGCCCCCAGGGGCCGAGCGCAATCGGCTATTTACACGCATACGAGACGACCGCATGCCGAAATCGGGCATACGAGCGTAAATAGAGCTCTCTTTGCCTTCATTCACTGCCCAGCTATCGTTGAGGGCAGTTCAAAGCTGGGCTGTGTCGCTTTAATATCGCACACCAATACACTCTCACTTTTTGGCCTCGCTCTTCTTGAACATCGCTGCTTTAAAATGTAGAGAATTGACAAATCAAGAACGACAGTTTTTGAAATGTATCTAAGATTAGATTATATTATTGAGAGGGAAATACGATAAATAATAATAATTATTATTAATTATAATTATTTTTTCAACGTAATTCAATCTTGTTTTTTCGTTTTAAAAAAAATTTTCTAGTAGAAGTAGTAGCATACACAGAAAAGACCGAGAACTTTGTGCTTGAATTAAGAACAATCGGTGTCAATAGTAAGGAGCTATGAAGCGGTGACCACATGACAACGCGATCCTCCACTTCTAAAAGAAAGCAATTAAACGTTGACAAACAGAATTAAGGCCAACTTATCTGGGTTAGCCAATGCGTATGTGGGTTTGCCGGGTAAACGAACAAAATCCAGCATCATCTCCGCCCACCATCTAAGTCGTCTGCAAGGCCAGAGAAATGCTATGGCCTGAAAATGATAAGCGCACGCAAATGCTCAAGTGACTTCTTAGAGAAAAACAAAGGAAAATGTACAGAGTATGAAATATAAAAAAAAATGTGCATGCTGCATTCTTATGTAAACATACACACTCAAACACACACACACACTTCAACTTTTAATTTGCAAATGCATTGCAACTATATAAATGCCTTCGAATATATAAACTTGAGTACATGTACTATACATTACTTAATTGGTGTTTAATTCACTTTCTTCACTTTTTCATACGACCATGTCAAAGTTCGAATTCTCTTTAGCACCTAAGCACAATGGGCGAAATAGCCAGGCTAACGGTAATTAGTTAATTCATAATTCAAACTTTTAGATTGCGCCAAACTTCATTTGATTTGGTCACTCCCAAGTACTTGTACTCCTTGAGCCATTCCAATTCTTCTGCTTATTATTTTATTCCAGATCTAACAGTAAGAGCTTGTTGCATTTATCGCTGACATGACAAAACTCCCACGGACATAAGGGATATGAATGGGATATGAAAAATTTTAATCATTAAGCTAAGTACGGAGAACGCAAAAATAAAAAACGCTCACTAAAAAATCTCCATATAAAAATAACACTGTCAAACGTTTTACGACGCGTACGACGTTACGAGATAAGCAAACATAGGGGTGATCAAATCCACACGGGCGACGTAGCGTTGCCGCCCTTTCTCAATGTGTGGATTTTATTGAACAGCTTTTTGAGTTTTGCTTGGGCGCACTAATGGTGACAATTCAGCGTCGATTGCACTATGTTTCATCAAACGCGATTAAAGTTTGCAGTTGCTAGGCAAATCGGGACACTTTGGGTCATTAAAAGGGCTATAACTTCTAAAGTATTTCGAAATTCACTTGCCATTAAGAGTGCATGAGAAAGCATAGGTGCGGGTGTCGCTGTTCCCACTCAGCCGGCCTTGGCAAACCTGTACGCCCTACAGTTTTGGAACAGCTACTGTTTGCTCAATAGGCTGACTCCTGCAGCTGCCCTCAGTGCAGAAATAGCTGCAACAGAGTTGTTGCTTGCCCTTGCCAACGAGGATGGAAATGGCTTGGAACAGTTTTGATAATTTAATATTGATGGCCTTTATTCTTAGAATTAGAAAGTTACATAGCTGAAAATAAAGATTGGTTAAATATTTGATGAGCTTGGCACGCCAGCAGAATCCTAATACCATGGCACAGATCCATCTAGAGAGTTCACATACTCCTTAACCGAATTCCTAACATATTTCAGGTAGTCTTGCAAAGGACCACGGAAACCTTGAAGAGGGATAAAGGCGTTACTTTGGGGTGTTCCCAAATCTTTAGCTGTTGCACACTCCCTTGGATTCGTACGCTTCAAATAATTGTACAGCAAACAACACTGTTAAAATTTTTTGTACAGCCATCCACCTGGCGCTATGAATGTATTCTCAATACATGGGAGAGCTCTGCTGATTTGAAGACTCGTTCTACTTGGGTCAGGCTTCGAGCCCCATACGGTCTTCATGGTGCGCTGGTGCAGCGGAAATGCATCATCTCCAACAATAAAGAATGGTGTGTTTTTCCAGTTAAGCAAGTTGTCTTCTGGAAACTCCAGATTGCCAGACAGAAAGACCTTACCAAACTTTGAGTGGGAGAAGACATTCACGTCTCCCTCACTTCCATAAATCCCCAAACATACAATTTTTTTGTATACAAGGAACAGCCGGTAAAATGTGACCGTACCTTTACAAAAGTACCAAGTTTCGCGTTATTTGTCGTTTTTTGGCATTTTTTGTCTATCTCTGCACACTATTTTGTTTTTTTCGATAAACTTTCGCAATAAATGACTTTTCGTGCGCCCAAACAGTTTGACGTTCTTCGTACCTTGCTTTACTTTGAAATATAGCTCAGAAATTTTGTGGGCCTTATGTCCGGACATTAAGCCCATTGGCGTAAAGTCCGTACTCAAAATTTAAATTACATTAAGCGCACGGTGATGAATATAAAACTTGACCAATTCATGCTTTCCTCATTAATAATATACTAGTTCTACAAGTGGATTTATATGTTCTTATTATAAAAGAATATTAAGAGTGTGTAGAATTTTAAGCAAGATTTGGTATGCATGAAAAGCCATTCGGCCGTCAGTTCATGGCAAGGGGCCGGAAAAAATCACAATCCCATTTTGGTCCCATTTTCGCGACGCAGTTCAACAAGAGCCGAACACGCAGGGTGGAGGGGTGATTCTCTCAAACGGAACTGCCTTGACTCAGAAGATTTTGGTGGTATTACCTTATTAGAGCATTACATCTATAGTGGTTACACTATACTGTGCTCTGATATTGATGCGACTTAATGGCTTATTTAGATTAAGATAACAATTTTAACATCAGCCCAAAGCAAAGTAAATTCAACTTGGTCCCAGTACTCCTCCTCCTTCAACTCTCATCTTATTTTACGGTCTATTTCATTGGGTAATAAAATGATTGCTACTCAGGAAAAAAATTCGAGATATCCGGGACTAAATCAATCCCAAACGATGTTAGAAGTCGGTCAATCCCGGATTTTCTCATTCCCAGTATGAGCAGGATTGACTTGATCACGTCTCGTGCTTGAAATTACAATCCGAAGGTCAAGATTAAATCAATTTTTTGAGCTGGAGTTTATCACGCCATTTTTTTCTTTGTAGACACAATTACTTGCTTGCCTAAATTGCAATAGATCTTAGACCATTCGAAGTCTAGAAGCTATTGCTAATTCATGAAAAATTCCTTGAATCTTGTTCTGGGTTCTGTCACATTAACTGTTACTAACTTAGGCACAATGCGGAGCATCCCCACATTATTTTCTCTTTACAGTCTCCGAAAAAAGTGCATGGCTGTTCTCAAGTGCGCGTTGTTGAGCTGAGTAGTAAATAAAATAGAAAGGCAAAGTGCGGCTAAAAGATAAGAAAAGTAAGCAAAGAATTGATTAAAATTTATGCGCATTATTCGCCTTAACTTTCACAGATTCACTCTCACTCACACCCTCACACACGCACACACACACACACACTCACTCACAGATGCGAGTTTATTCAATAAAGATGTATTCGCCTTTATCGAAAGTTTGCCTTTCAACTACCCTGTGATGTGGGTGGCTGACTGGCTGGTGGCGCATTTAACAACATTTTGATTAAATTATTTTAATGGCGAGTGCCAGATATATGGCAAATATATGCATTGGCTTTATCGCTGTCTCATCTTGCGCTACTCGCGCTACAGCAACCAATTAATTCAGCTGCGAACTATTAAAGCACACACTGGGCGCTCATAAATTGAAGCGCGAGTAGCAGGAGCCGCAGGAGCAGCGGCAGCAGCACATCATGAAGCAACTCTCCAGAGGAAGCTGTAAATGAATGAATATTTCATAGATGCGAATGCGTGTAGATGCAGATGTAAAAGGCGGGCGCTTACCAAAACGACGATTCGCCGTATTAGCTAAGCCAGCAGCTGATGGACGACTCGGGCACGGAATTTGGTCGGGATTTGGATTTTTTTTGGAGCACCTGCCCGCATGAAGCATCTCAGCGCTGTGTCTATGCTCTTTTCCCAGTTCCTCCTGTACACTGACTGACTGGTAAATATTTATTGAACACGATTCGCTCGTTAGGCGGACGCAGAACACACATAGAGAAGAGTCCCCCATGGCTGTTGCTCCTGCTGGCGTATATACATACATTCGAGTATGTACAATACATATGTACGTTGTTCACTTTGATTCATTCTGTAGCATTTTTCAATTTCTTTGTGTGGCAGTACTCATATATGTAGGATAGGTGTAGATAGCCGGGGCTTTTGATTATGAGTAGGGAATACTCTTTTATATTTTTATCAAGATTTACAACTTGATCATCTGCGTTTTTGTGACACCTGAGTGACTATTTATCTAAATAAAGCTGCTTCTCTAGAGGTGGTTAAGATAATCGAAATATATTGCAAAGTTAGCAGGCGGAATGGAAGGAATGATTAGTCTGTAAGTTTTTGCTAATACAGTTGCTTCAAGTCGATTACTCAATTTAGTTCAGTTCAGTTCTCAAACTGTCTACGAACCATCTATCTACAAATCTGTGTGAGATATGACAATTTTTCCAAACGTGATCTTACCATTTCTGATATCGGTTCGCTCATCCGGTCGGACAGAAGGACAAAAAGACCAACAAGGCTCTCACAAATGTAATATACTCCGTCCCTTTAACCATATTATTGTGTTTCTAATCTCTCTCGTCAAAAAGAGAGTTTGGCGATACTTTGCGATACTTTTGCGAACATTTTTTATGTGGGATCGCTTTTCATCCATCCATCAACAATCATTGAAAAGACTTGAAGCCGAATCTTCTGGAAGTGAGTTGTGCGACTTTTTACATGACTTTTTTAACACAGATATAATACGTTCTAAAATCGTCACCAAGTGGCCATGATTTTGAAATGTTTTTTTACGGCGCGACGTCCCAGTGGCGCTTAAACATATTCTATAGACCTAGTTTCATATCTTGTGCAAGGAGCACCCCAGTTTAACTCATTTTGTTATTTTTTTTTTTTTTAGTAGTCCCTTAGTTATTTTTAGCATACGAAAGGAGCGAATAACCTAGAGCTAAGTTATTTCCAGCTAAGAAATTCAAATCACGCGCGCCTAACGCAATTATTACTTGGGCCGGGTAGACGTAGTTGGTAACCTAGCAGCAATCCCCGGTCAAAGGAACCAATAGTGCGATTTCCGAATCGGCTTTGGTTGGCTCCAGATGTGCGATTTCCGAGTCGGCATCTGTGTCTGGACGGGATTCCCGGTGGAATAGTTCCGACGTTTGCGATTTCCGAATCGTGATCCGAAGGTAGTGCGATTTGCTATTCGGCTCCTACCTTCCAAGCAAGACTGGACATACTACACCCACCAGTGACGCGATACTCAGGGACTCCCGCGGTGCGATTTCCAAATCGGCCGCGAGGCGCTCCCAACCAGGGGCCAACAGTGCGATTTACGAATTCGGATTTGGTCGGCTCCCGATGTGCGATTTCCGAATCAGCATCTGTGTCTAGACCGGGTCCCGGTGGAATAGCCCCGACGCTTGCCCAGTCCGACTCCCCACGTGCGCTTTCCGAATCGGCGGCGGGTGAGCCACAAGTAGTGCGATTTACGAATCGGCTCCTGACCTAGACGTCGAAAGTCGACTCACTGTTTCCGGCGGGATACTGCCACGGCACACGCTGCTAGGCGCGTTCCAATAACGCAACGCTTGGAAAGACTCCCGGTCACTGGGGTGGCTCCCACGGATTAAGGAGACGCAACCAAGAAGGGATAACTACATCAGCACCGGCCTCTGGCCCGGGTCACCAAGATCGATGCACTGAATCCGTCAGACGCTCGAATCAACTAAGCCAACTATAGAAATCAGGTTCTCCACGAGAACATTGGTAATAAACCTTTTCATATTCAAGAATTACCACGACTCTACTACCTTGGCGGAAGAAATGATTTCAGCAATCAAAGGAAACAAGCGTCCCAGAAATAAATAACATTGTGCAACTTTTTTAAGGTCATTATCTGCTTATGCCTTCGCACCCCGATGTTTTTGAAGTACATACCGAAACTAAAAAAATCCCCAAAGATCTTGGCCCCATCACATCGTAAAGGTACTTTTTTGATACCTACCATTTTTTCACCCCAACCTGAAATTTTGAAAAAATGTATCCTTCTTATGAAGTCCATATATATAATCCGTTTGGAATTTTGATTTTATATCTTTGGCGAAGTTATAGATATATATAAAAGGGAAAAAAGTTCCTTAACCGTCTGACACAAAAAAATGGCATCTAGTGCTTCAAAACTTGAAAAATATCAGAAAAATGTCAATTTTATCAGGTTTTTTTGGCAAAAACGGCTGAACTACTGGTAATTTGGCAAATCTTTTTTGAGAGAAATTGTCCCTAACAACAATATAAATAACTCAAAATCGGCCGCGATCTCCCCTCTTTCCATTTCGGTACTCTGAAAGTGATTTTTATATAGTCTATTTCGTTTTGAGTTAGCGGTTTCGGTTTACCATCTTCAATATCAGGCTCGAAGTCGACATCTTGAAAATGGTTTTTAGCGGTAAAAGCAGTGTTGGCTGTACATGTGGGCATTTCATACGGACTCGGAGGCTTGGGCGTTTCGGCACCATCAGGCATTGAAACTGGAAGTATGCTAGTATAAGAGGCCAATTTTGTGCATTCAACACTGGCTTATTTAGCTTAGTAGAAAAGTTAGTGCATGCGTAGCGTTTGGATTCGACGTACCCATTTGGGTCTTTTATCCACACCGTGTTCGCTGCCAGGTATTTTCTTGCCTTGTCGGCCCATTGTTCCGGCTGTAAATGACAAACCTCCGGCGCGATTGGTCAACCTTTGGCCCCGGACACAGATACCCTGGCCTTGGCCAGACTGAGTTATACCTTAGCCTTAGACACTACCTTACAGATGGCGCCCGAGCAGGAACTTCTGCTCTCTATTCTTGGTCATTCTTATGAAATATGCTCTCACATAACGGTAAAATATTTGCTTAAAAAAACACGACAAAAACAAAGCGCTGTATATAAAATATCACTTTCGGAGTACCGAAATGGTAAGAAGCGGTGTTCGTATGAAGTTTGCATGTATTAGAGAGTTGTTTATCTTGTCCTTTGGTATAATTTCGCTGAAGAGGGGTTTGCCAAATGACCCGTAGTTTAGCCGTTTCTGCCAAAAAACATGAAAAAATATGAATTTTTTCGATATTTTTAAAGTTTTGAAGCAGTAGATGCCATTTTTTTGGGTCAGTCATTAAAGGTATTCGGTATGTACTTCAAAAATATCGGGGTCCAAATTCGTAACCAATGTATGAGTTGCACCGTATTGCACCGCGAGCTACGCCCGAGTTACTATAAGAAGTCGTTACAGTGTGTATTTTTGTTATCTAAAACCAGTTCGAAAAATTTTCATTGAAATATTTGAAAAGCTTTGAATTAGACTCTTTTTAGCCTTTTTGTTATAATATTGTTATAAATTAAAACACTGGGTATTTCGTTTGCCCCTTTTATATTAAGAGTGCACGAAACTCCAATTACATATGGTCTAAGCTAAGCGATATGCAAGAAAAATGTTGGTGCGTAGTTTACGGCAGAAGGTAGATTGAATTCAATATAAGTAGTATCTTGACGTGTAGCAACCAGCGTGTGCGATGGCGCAACTGGTTGAGACGGCATTCCATTTCTGTTCAGTTCAAAGGCCCAGAGTTGGAGTTCCAGAGTAAGTTTAATGTTTAAAATATGAACTAATATAATATAATTCGTTGATTTTCAGAACTTTCTTTAAACGTTTGGATGAAGAAGCGTTTTTTTGGTATTCCTCAGAAGAGATTTTTAATCCCCAGAGAGAGTCGATTCTTATCGCTCAGAAATGTCTAAAAGTATCGCTGCGAGGGACACTTCTTCCCGAAGGGAGATGAGAATACGAAAGCATGTGCCCGTGCTTCCTAATTGTTCTCTTTGGTACGGTGACTAATTGTTCAGTTGTTCTTTGGCTCATTTCAGTCACTCTCTACTCCATGAATGTATACTCTGTGTTTCGTTTTTGTTAGGGAATTTATGCTTAGAAACTCTTTACTCTTTGCTTTGCTTATAAACTTTCACTGTGCCAAGCAACATTTTTCTAAGGAAGTGCCTTTGATTAAATAAAAACATAGAGTTTTCAAACTTTAAATTTAAGCTAAATACATCCAAGTAAAAATTCACTTCTTTATGTATTTATAGCTTTATATAAACTTCACCAAACTCAAGCGAGTATGTCTATTTACTTTGCTTCTTTCTAGAATCAAGTTCAAATTCTTTCTTTTTCGGTTAGTCGATTCCTATCTAGGAATGCCAAAGCATCAAGGGAGAGAGACAGAGAGCAGTTGGGTAATCCAAGAATGAAATTTTAGGTGCATGCCTCTATACAGGAAGGTTGATTTTGCATTCAACTCAATAGGCCGGGGCCAAAAGAAACAGTTAATAAAATCCCTTGACACGAAGGCGTTTACATAAGCTTTTAGCAAATAATTGAGTGTGCGTGCCTTGGTGCCTTTGTTGTTGTTGTTGTTATTGTTGTTGTTGCCTGCACGTGTGCCGTGTGCTTCCCCAAATTGCTGGGATTGGGAACACGCCCAATTCCCCACTCAGCAGCTACATCTGGGGACCTCCTGGGTTACGGTTTCGTTTTCAGTTTCATTTCTACAACTGGAAATTCAATTGAATTTGCAAAAATTGTTGTTTACATGTCGATTTGCTTGTTTGATTTATGCAAAATGTGTGTGCCTGGACAGAGGGCGTGGTCGGGCAGTTGATGATGTGTGCCTGGAGATTTGGCCAAGCAATCTTTTGCCGAAATTGGGGGCATATGGCAATTGCCAGCCGAGAGCCCTGTGGGTTGCGTATTAAACGAAATTAGCTGCCAATGGGTGAAATCTGATTGCCAGGGGGGCGGGGCGAGCGCTTTGTTTGCTTTCGTTTTTGGGCCCCAGAACCCTTTGGCGGGGGTAAGGAATCGAATCCGAAATGATTTCAATCTTGTTTGATAAATTTTCTATTTACATGCTGCTGCTGCTGCTGATGCTTTGGCATGGCCAGCACGTAAGCACATTACGCATACGCCGTGCTGGCCCCCTCTAGCTAAGAGCTTGCCCACTAAGTGCTGCACTCGCACTTGGAATTCCATCAACGTCAGCCCACATAATGACCTGAACCGGCACAGCACAATGCAATGCTCGAAGTGGAAGACGAAGTCAGCTGAAAGAATTTGTCTTCTCTTCAAGTTGGAGCCAAGTTTCCTGGGATAACCATTTTTCAGCAGCAATAAATAATAACGCAAAATGGCAGCAGAGAGAGGAGAAATATTAATAATAAAAGTACACAACATGCAGCGCGCATAAAGGGACAGCACAATGGATGCGAAGATGCGCCCAGATTCCAGTCCGGCCAACAGGAAAAGTGCATCCACGAATAAAATCAAAGCCATCAACTGCAATTGCCATGGACGGAGCGACGGACGAGCGGACGGGCGGACGAATTGAATGGTTATTGAAAGTGCATGGAACGGAATGGATGGGACCAAAGTTTTGCGCTTTCCTTACGGCCATAAAACTATTACGCAAGATGCATAAAGACTTTGTCAAGTGGAAAAATATGAAAAACTTTTACATTTCTATGCAGCAGGCATCGATGTAAATTGCTGTATCCCACTTGAGGGCGGTAGGACGACTTATGTGTGAAAATTGTTATCAGCTGCATATGCAAAAAGTCACCAAGTAAAATTCCAAGAACTTTTCGATCTCCACTAATCATATTAAATGTGTGCTTATTAAATTACAGTTGATAAAAGTTGCTTTAATGGATGACTTAAGGATTACAAGCAGTTGGGGGTTGCGAGTGGAACTGCGCTCACCTTGGAAGAGCAAACAATGTGGCAAGTCACAGGGCACACTTTCAATTTTCAGAAAACACATAAAACTTGATTATCTTGATTAAATTGCAAATCAAAAACATGTTTCAAGGATTACTTGTGTGTGCTCTCACACTTACAGCCATACAAAGCTTATCAAACCAACACACACACACAGCAAAACACTTTCCAAAGAAGGATACACGGTAACAATGTTGGGGATATAAATAATAATTGTAAACTGCAACAGGAGTCTGACAGACTTAAGGTCTATATACGAGTATATGTGCATTAGGATGGACCTGAACTTAAAGTAGAACTCGGCAATCCGAGAATAATATTTAAATCGAAATGTATATTAAAGTGTGTTTTGATAAGTTGATAATCCACTGTAAGTTTTCTATAAAAGCAGTCTCAGAATTTCAGTCGCAGCCATAGTATTTGTGGGTCAACAGTACAAAATGGTAAATGTGTTGAGCTCACTGTTCCTACACTCAAAAGAATTTCAATAATTTAGTAAGTGTCCATACTTTAGGTGGGTCACAGTTGCGGAGATGAAAATAAAATAAGATCGAAAACGATGTGTTGGGCCATCAAAAGCGTTTCAAGGTCGTTAAGATGAAAGCGTTGATAGAGGTCGTAATAGAGCGCTGCTCTCTGGTTAGTGGTGTGTGTATACGGTGTTTTGGGGGTGGGTGGGTTTAGGGGGTAAAGTAAAAGTTATGATATGTGAAAGGGTGGTTGAATGGTGAGTTGTGTTGTTTTTTTTTTTTTTTTTTTTTTTTTGGTTTTGGGGAGTCTTTCTTTTTTTTTTCGTTTTTTTTTTTTTTATAGCGTCGGGGGGGGGTTAATTTTTTTTTTGTGTGTGGTTTTCCAAAAGAGATTTGTGGGGATCTGGGTTTTTTGGAAAGTGGTGTGGGCTTGATTAACCGAATCGAAGGCATTACTAAAATCATTAAATACCGGACTGAAAACTGCGTTTTGTCATTGATGAAAATTCCGGACAAGCATACGGACAATTTTAAAATACCCTCTGCAAATACCCTGAGATTAATAGTATTTAAAATTCAGAAAGCTAAGGTTAAGAATGGTTGGAGAATGATGAAGCATTTTAAAATATTATTATTAAACCAAGTGGGAAAGTCGGTCAAGCCCGACTTTCACCTTATCTGCCTGCAAAAACAAGAAGTTTTTGCGCTCGACATCTCGAACCTTTATCTCTTTCCATCTCTGAGATCTGCTTGTTCAAATGGACAGACAGACGGAGTGTAATGACTGGAATTGGGCTGAACAGGATCCAATTTTATTTTCCGAGCCCATCCCATGTCTATATGCGACTTTGCAGTAATAATGAGGTGGGGTGCTGTTGCAGGTTGCTCTCTATTTTCAACAGCCTAATTCTCCACTATTAGAATTAGTAGTTCACATCTCCAATTAAGTAATTAAATAAATATATTTAGCTAATCCCAAATAACTTGGAACTTTTGATATCTCTTGCACCAAAAAGCCATACTTAGAGCAGAGGGAGGTCCATCCTAATGTAAATATTTGCATGCTTGTGGGCGTGCCTATGTTAATCTGTTAACAAGAAGCTTAGATCGATTTCATTTCTAAAGTGTTTATATCAATTTAAAGTAATTACAAGCAACCACAAACACATGAGAGCTAAGCTTACACAAAACGCAGCCAACCATGTCTGTTTGTACGTATGTATTGTAAGTATGTAAGTAAGCATAAAGAATATTACACAAATTGATTATAACTGCCTGTCTCTCTCCCTCTCATCCACTTTGAATTTTAGGTCATGTCACAAACAACTTCAACTACTTGTACTTAGTTTAGCTGAGCAACTCAAGTCGGTCTCGACGTCGTCGTGTGTTGACAGAAGCCTTCGAAGGCGTCGTATATTTGCGTATTGTTTGGATAGCTTAAAAGTCTCGTTGTCGTAATTAATATGATTATTGATTTTGTGCGACAAGAGTTGGCCATGATTCGGATGTGGGTGTTGATTAATATCAATCAACTGATTAGTTGCAGCTTGGCAAATTGATTGAATTTATTGGTGTGGAATGTGAATGGTGTCTGTGGGGAGTTTGCTGGAATTTTGTAACAGTTTTAAAGCATAGAGAATCTGCACGTTGCACTCGATAAATGTGAGCCAGATTTTGTAGTAACGAGCTTTGCTGAGCCTCAAATTTCTTGTTAATCTGGGCTTTCAACAATGAGTACAATAGCCTTCTGCTGTCGAGTGGTTAAGACAAGCACATCATATATTGTATGAATTCATTAACGCAGCAGGAAAGGCACGTCAGATGTCTGCACCTCAAATGTGTAAGTGAGTGTAAAATTACGAGCATATTCCTGCATTAAGAATACGGATAACGATACAAGTGGCCAGGGGCACGAAATTATGTACGTTCAAAGCTTATGCAATGCCGTGCCTCAGAAAGGGCTCGCTTATGAAATAATAGAAAACTAGAAACCTGCACCTTCATGATGTTGACGGCAAGCAGCGAACAGAATTTACAGAAAATAAAAGGGAAGTAAAATTCATACTTGCATAAATAACGAACGGCTTAATAATATACTTCAAGTTGTGTACCAAATCGAAAATGCTCATTTCAAGTACGGATCCTACACGGTTCTCACGATAAAAAGATTAACTGTTGACCGAAACAAGGTAATAATGAAAACAACAAACCAATTTGAGATTGCCAAAATGGATAATTGATATCTTATTTAAGAGCGGTAATGGCTCTGCGGTAGTGACTTTTGTGCTGGCGCGATAAGGTCATAGTCGAATCCCACACACAGGAAATAAATAATACTTCTAGATGTTGTTAAGACAGCAGAAGAAAGACTGACGGTTGCAAACCAAGCTTTATGAATGGTTATGAATAATACGTGGATATTACTACAAACTACAAAAGAAGTTTTCCAATTACTTACTATCATAAAGTTAGTTTTTTTTTCTTTTAACGGGCTGATTCAATTAAAATTTACAACCACAACCGGATCCAATACGGAAATTTTGAGTTTCTTGTGAACCAGTTTCGGAAAACTTGTATCCGAAAGCCTATATTCTTATAACCGAAAAGATCGTATCAAAGTTGAAACATTGTACTATGAAGCGGGCCTACTAAGTGTGACATTTATGAATCACTCATACGCAGTGTTGCATATTTTCATAGCAAACCAACTTTTGTGCAAAATCCAGCAGTAAAGCTTTAAGCCAGAGTAGAGTGCTGGAAAACTCGGGTTTAAGCTTTTACTGTGTACACTAAAATGAAGTAAAATTTGCGTAATTATTTTGTACCTCATTCCATTCTATTCAATATTATGTATGTTCATACTTTCTGTTTGGTCTACTCCAGAGCAGAAGTCACATACTCGTACATGCTTTCCAACTTGATGACAAACTCAACTCGTATTTTGCCCCACACTCTGCCCGGTTGCATGCTGAAAAACGCATTTAATGGATTTGCCTCAGGGCTCTCGAAAAGCTTTGGCTAAGTCGTTGTTATTGCATTCGCAAGATAAATGAGGCGCCCGGACTTGCCGCCAAGGTAAACAAACATCTCGGATTAACAGTGGACGCTGGTCAGTGGGGCAACGGCGTGACCACGGCTAGCAGCCGGAGCTGCGACACGACATGGAACGTGATGCTGCCTGCTGCTGTGTGCTCCACCTTGCACTTGGCCAAGCGCCCAAAGTTGTTTACACTTTTTGAGCTGGACACAAGAGGCAGGACAAAGCACGAGGCAAACAAAACACGGCGAAAAGCACAAAAGTAAAGCAGTAAATAGTGGACCAGGCAGGAGTTAAAAAACGCAGCAGCAGCAGCCAACGGACATTCGAAAGTAACTAAAGTCGACTAAAAGCAGTTTATCGTCCTGGCCAGGGGAAGAGAGCGAGGGAAGGGCAGGGAATTGGGTCGTACGTGCAAGGTGCTCGGGCATTCGGCACTTGACCATTGTTGCCTTTTGCTTTGTCTTTCCGCAACTTAAAGACTGGCTAAGCAAGCTTTTGTGGTGCCAAGTTAAGTAAGAAGTGACCAAAAGCGAAAACCCGGGTGTCAAGTAGTCCTTCAACCCAATCCCATTGCTGGCCCCAGAACAATGGACAGTCTGGCATAATGAGCTGCCTCGAGTTTGGGCCGTCTCAGTTGCCAGGACGATATGCATTCACAATGAAACGAATAAAGGATTGCAGGTTTCGCTGGATTGCTGCGTAGCCATTAGACAGCTCCTGGCAGCATTTCCGCACCGCCGCCGCCAGACTTTAGACAAGTTTTCACGGCAGACTGGAGGCAGCCATTGAAGAGCCAGCCCATTCCGCTTCGGGGGGTAATAGAAATGTTCTTTTCGTTGTTTTATGCCTATTTACGCTTCTAACAGGACATCCGGCGAAACAGGGCTACAACTTAAGCGACCAATGCCGGCTTTTTGCTTGATATTTCTCACACGTTCCAATTACATACATATACTATACATACATACGTGCAGAGGGTGCCCCAAAGCTCCTGCACAAAATAATAGCGTGCAAAAGAGCTACTTCATCGTTCAGCGGAAGTGATTGAAGGTGTGCCAGTGTGTGTATGACCCCACAACAAATACTCTCACACACACTCACACACGTATGTATACACTCAGCAAAACAACACTTGTCAGAGTTCAATTGTTAAATGAACCGTTTTGTACTTAAAATTTCATACAGAGAATGAATGACTTGACACAGCCCCAAAGCCGAGCTCTCCTCAATCTCTTGGCTTGTGCGCTTCTAATTTTCGCACAAAAGAATGGGACCTACAGTTTAACGCCGAATCCGAACGGCAGTTTGAGAAGCTTTTGCATGGCTATTTATTACAATGACGGCGCCAACATCAGTGAGGGGTGACTGGTTGTGTAAGTTGACTCAAAGAAAAACTTTTCATTAGATGTTCCTAGGCGGGATCGAACCCTCGCCTCTTGCACAGCGGTCGCGCACACTAGCCGCTGAGCCACACCCGGGCTCAAACTTAAGAATATGTCACTTAAGTCCAGAATAGAAATTACATTTTTGTTAAAAGTAGGGATTTCCCTACGCTTCACGTATCAACTCTACTCACAGGTAACTATCAAGTGTCTCGTGGTAACATCATGGGTCAATAAATCAAGTTCATTCTCTGGTTTCCACCGAGGATTTCCCTTAGGTTCCCTGGTCTTTGGGACAAATATGTCCTCCGGTTTCCACCGAGGATTCTTTTCAGGTTCCCTGGTCTCCAGCTTTAGTGCATCTTCTAGTGTCCACCAAAGATTCCATACAGGTTGCTTGTCTCTAGGTTAAGTTTTTCTCTGGCTTCCATCGAGAATTCTCCATGGATTTCCAGGTGTCTAGCCCAAGTCTACCCTCCGGTTTCCACCAAAAATTCCTCAATTTCTCTGGTCTCAAGGTCAAGTCCATAATCTGGTTTCGACGAGGGTTTCCCCATTAGCATCCCTGGTCTCTAGGTCAAGTCCATCCTCCGGTTTCCACCGAGGATTCCCTGGTCTCTAGGTCAAGTTCATCTTGCGGTTTCTACCTAAGATCCCTCAACTTCACTGGTCTCTAGGCTTAGTTCATTCTCTGGGTTCCACGGCGGATTCGCCGTTCGTTCTAGTTATTCTCTGGTTTCTACCGGAATCCCTACTTATTATAGTAGTAAAGTTTCCATCGAGGACCCCAGCTTTAAGTAAGTTTGGCACAATCCGTTACCCATAAGGTCCTACTTATGTTACAAATTACTTGTAAAACCCTGGCGAGCTACGAGTTACTCCCCGACAGAGAACTACTTTACAAAATTTAGTTGGAAAGATATTGAAATTAAGCTTTTATATATCTCTATTACTGAGGGTTGAGGTTTTGGGAATGTTGATTACCATGCTATGTAGATAAAGGAGAAGATGTATGGTCCCACAAATTTTTCCTGACTCTGGCTAGAAGGTATCCGCGACTTCCAAGCCTCTCACATACATAAATTTAAGGCAGGAATCTTCGTCTCAGAAATACAAAGGTTTGGAAATAAGAAATGAACTGAAACGAAAAGTGTTCCTCGCCTTCAGCTAGGGTGGATTGCTGAAGAAGAATGAGAGCGTCATGGAATCCTCATCTCCTGAAAGGATAAGAGTGAGACAAAAGCGTGAAGAGGTCCACGTCTAAGGACAACTTTCTACATTTGGTATTGATAGGGGAAAAGCTAAAGCGGACTCTATGGAAGAAGTAAACACTGGTTTCTCGGCAGTTTTAGCTTCACTTTTTATAGATTTTTTAATGCTCATGCTTGTTGCTGCTTGCTGCCATTGCCACTTAAGCTATGCTGCCAAATGAATGAGCAATACAGACCTCTTGGATCAACGATTAAGGCATTAACCATCCACTTGCCCTCGACAATTCAGTTTCAAAGACCTGACTCCGCTAGTTCCAGGAAAGGGAGATAGATGTGGATTGTTGTTAGCTTTTAAGCTTCGAAGATTAAATAAATCATCCGCTTTGAACACAAAGTGTGAACCAATAATAGCACTAGGCAACAAGATCCAGTATATAATTGATTAATGAGTGGGGATTGTAGATGATTTTTGTGTTGTATTAGCTCTTTGCAGTCTGCTCAACAGCATAACCGATAAAACCATGCACGCTTGCTCTCGCTCTGAGCAGATCACTTCGTTTCTCTCTGTTTTTTGGTTTTCAGTTGACTGTTCTCAGTTGAGCTGTTTTAGTTTTGCTCATTCAATAACAATTTATAGAGAGCGATCCGACAGAGCGACTCACACAAAAACGCTCGCATTCATTCGGTCAGTGAATGAGCAGAGCAAAAGGCAAAGAAAACCATTGGCTGTTCGTTGATCACTGATCGTTTCGTTCAAGAGCCGATTAGAACGGCTCATCTCTGACTCTTTGCTCAAGGGGTCCGTAAATAACAGTTATTTTTGGACAACGAAAAATGGTCAATAACAACACTATCATGTTAATAAGATGACAACCATTGTTAATGACTTAGGAAAGAGCGAGATAAAACTACTTTTGTCAACGAATGGGCTTGATTTTGATAGATTTATAACTACTTGTTTTTAGTGTGTCGATATCCTCTGGACCATAATGAAACATGTTTCAAATTTAAGTCTTAAGAGTAAGATTATTAATCCAATCTAGTATACTTATTAGGCAACGGGCATTAAAAGTTTGAATCATTTCATTTAATATCTTCCCACTTCTCTCTGCTTGGAAAAACCATTAAGAACATGATTTTAAAGGCCAGCTCCGGTATCTAGTAGTTGCTGGCTCTCATTGAAAACCTGCCTCCAGGAGTAAAAGGCAATGCTTGGATTCCTATCCACTCGAAAGCGTACCTAAAGTATTCTCCAACATACCTAACTGTTTTTTCTCAGTGCATATACAACTCATTGGAGCCCGACTCAAGGACTAACCAGTTTTGTAGGCGAAGTTTGAGTGCAGGTCGCATACATTAGGAGCCCGGCTAGCCCATAGTTTGGGACCGCCTTTGATTCCTAGACGAGGCAAAGTGCTAAACTATGTTGCCCGGCTTTTGAGTGCCTTGCAGCCACCTTTTGTCCCTTTTTTCTAACCCTAAACGCACTGCCAAGCCCGATCCCATACGAGACTGTGTGTGTGTGTGTGTGTGTGTGTGTGGGGCCACGACAAACGTTTTCAATTAGCAGCCCATGAATTTTTAAAATGTTAATGAAATATGCAAAGGCATTTTAAATACAGCAGGAACAGGAACCTTGCTTCGCATGCAGAAAGTGAAAGTCAAAGGAAGAGC
This sequence comes from Lordiphosa collinella, assembly GCA_018904265.1. Lineage (NCBI taxonomy): Eukaryota > Metazoa > Arthropoda > Insecta > Diptera > Drosophilidae > Lordiphosa > Lordiphosa collinella. The sequence goes on along the minus strand of JAEIFV010000204.1, from coordinate 130,654 downwards.
GCGGCAAAGTATGCAATAAAAACATGCAAAACGGACGCGGAAGGAAGGCAACAACGACATCGCCAAAGGGCCGGAAGCAAACTTCGATTGGCAACGACTTCCGTTTTACACGTCCTACTATGTGCATTTGGCACATAATTAACGCGCGCCAGTTCAGCCAAGGGGGAGGGGGCCAACTGCGACTCCGACTGACAACAATTACAAATGTAATAAATGTAACGGCAGAGTGCAATTGCTGCCGTAGCAGCCAGCACGTCGAGGAACTTCAAAAGTCAACGAACTACATGCAAAACAAGTCGCACACAGTCACACACACACACACATCATGTAGGGAGAGTCCTGGGCACACATTTGCACCTTGCCTAACTGGAAGTTGCTCGAGTGGTTTGGCTGTTGTTGTTGCAACCATATGCGGGTGCACGACTGTGTGTCGAGTCATACAATTTCATTTACATATTTGTGCACATTCTTTGCCCAGACGACGACGACGACGACGAAGTCGACTTTTTCTTTATGTAACGCTTCTGTTTGGCTTTGGTTGCTGTGGTTTGTTTTGCTAGCCGCTGCTTTTGTTGCTCTTGCTCCCTTGGTTTTCTCTGTGTTGTGGTTACCCTATACACTACACACACACACACACACACTCACACTCATTTCATTTTAATTTTAAATTTTAATTGTCGAAAAAATGCCAAGCTACCATTCGAGAAGTTGGCCAAGTTCGTTTGGTCGGTTCGGCACGCTCGCTTCGCTGGCTCCAAGCAACCGAGGGCAACACCCAAGCACTTCCTCCGGCTGCAAAAAATTAAACTTCAATTAAAGACAAACTATGTGGCTGCTGGCATCTGGCATAAAAAGATATGGCAAGTGCCGCATTGCTTTGTAGTCGGGGCAAGGATGCCGCCCTCCTCCCTCCCTCCCGCCACATGTGGCCTAATAAAATTCAAAATTTAATTAAATCAAGGCCATTGACATGTGGGCCAAATTCCTGCATGTTGTACAAAGTGGAGAGAGTTGTCAACAGCAAATTATCTGCCAACTAAACAGCCGGAAGACCCGAATGAATGTCAAACTATTTGTTGCAAGCAAACAAATTTCAGAGACTTGGCAAATATTGCAAAATTGAATAGCCACAAAGTAATTAAAAAAGTATGGATAAATGCAACTAATAAACAATTTTCACCTGGGATATGTGGCTATGTTTTGTGCAGAACTTGCATTCATTTTATTTCTTTGAAATAATGGCATTCGGGTCAAGGGAATTTGAAATAACTTATCTATTATCTTAAGGCTATGAATGTTTCATCGCCTGCTATCGAAATAAAAATCATAATCTAGTATTGATTTTTGTATCACCCACTTTTCAGAAGAACTCTGTCATCGAGTCAAGTGTTGCAATAAGGCTTCCCTGGAAGACAAAAAAAAATTCTTGAGATGGAAACTCGCAAACCAACTTTCGGGGCTGACAGTTTCAGGTTCCAAATACTCTTTCAGCACCGCCCTAGTTGAGGAGCTGCTTGAACGGCTTAGAAGAGGGACCAATCGCGGATGGTCCTTTTGTAGGTCCCTCCGCTAGTCTTCTTACTTTCGACGTCCTGCGAATTAATTTTTCGGTTTTCGGTTCCGGTACCGTTACGACCCGAAATAAATGTTTCGGTTAAAGGTTCTATTATGGTCGCAGTAACTAAATACTTCTAAGTGGATTCATTATAAATTTCATGAAAGAGAATAACCTGCGTAGCAACGAAAGATCAACTTTTGAAGTTCCAAACAATTCTGGGAACTTTGTGGAGGACTCTGACCACCACTTAAGAATGTTTTCATGGTTTCGAAAACGTTTCTGTGCTGTTTTTCTGTTCTGTGCAAGAAAAATGCTAGCAAAACTGATGTGTTTTTATCACCAAATTTCTTTTCTTGCAACATCACATATGCATCAACTTCGTCGGCGCTTTCAAATAAGCTAGCAGTCTTAGTGTACATGCTGCATTTACATTTGTTGCCTGCCAAACATATAAAGACAAATGGTCATCCCCTTTTGCATGCTCAGCCTAAAAGTGCTTCGACATCATATTTCTGTTTACCTAAAGAGTCTCTCACAGAGGCCAAAACAAAATCATATATACACTCACACTCTCACATTCTTACACCTCAAATATAAGCAAAAACCAATGTCAGAAGTCAAGCAAGAAGGACAGAACAGTTAACTCAATCATATCGAGCGGACGCATTGGCTTAGGCCAGCTTCCCGCCCGCTACTAATTATAAATTCAATAAAGAATAATGACAAACATCCAACTAGCATGTGATCTTACTGAACTGGACCGACGAAATTTGAGCATAAATATTTTTTAAAAGAGTAAGCAAGATCCCGTTTTTCTTGATACAAGAGCTTGATTAGTTATTTGAACCAAGTACGAAACTTTCTCAAATCAAATATCAAAATTCTTGAACCAAGTGCTAAACGTACTCAAATCCAAGATTGCTCACTCTGGAATTAAGATCGTTGTCAAAAACCAAGTATGCACGTTCTTGTATCAAGAGCTCATCAGGTTCAAGTGTAAGATCGTTCACTCTTGAATCAATAGGTCCACAGATTCAAAAGTAAGGACGCCCAACTTCCAATCAAACAACAATTAAAAATCAGTTGTTTTTCCCTCTTTTGCTTATTTTATTTTATTAAGTATTATTTGCCAAACTATGTTGCAATTTTTTGCCGGCTCGAAGAAAGCGGCAGCAGTCTTTGCCCGTGAATCTCTCCATGCCAGCAATACCATGACAGTTTGGCAATTACAAAGCAACTTAAGTTTAAAAATCGATGACGCTCTCACCCCACCCGCGCAAACGATATCCGCTAGGAATTCGTGAGTTAACCCGGCCTCGCTACGGGTCGTATTGTGGCGTCTGGCGTGATTTTACTTTTCGAGATGATATTATGAGTCTTAAAATTTACGTTTGATTAAAAATAAAAAAAAATATATGAGTCGAAGAAGATTTATATATAATTATTATGTGGGCTGTCACGGTCTGTGACTACAGTAATCGAGTCCGCCGCGAAATGACAGTGAACAATGAAATCAACACGCCCGGGTGGTAATGCAGACATTTCCTGCACGGCGAGGTCATGGGCTCGTATCCCACTCAAGGCATTAAATTAAGAACTAAAATGAACTCTCTTTTCTTGCTTACATGAGAGCTCATTTGAGAGCATTCAGCGATAGTCTCGAAAAATGCTCGCATGCTGGTTTGCTGGGCAGCTTGGTAAAAACGTAACTGTGAGACCGAACTCAACGCTATTCTCTCAAATGTGCTTGCTCTCCTCTCTTAGGGCCGTTTTCTCTTGTTTCTGTTATTGCAAATACCAGTTGGATCTACGCAGTTGCATAGCTCATGCTCAAAATGAACAGTGCAAATTCACCAAATCCACCTACATTTGCAAAAATAAAAACATGACAAAAGGCCCTAAGTTTCTCTACCTCACTCCCCTCGCCTAAACACATCAAACTGACAACGAAATTTGCTCGATTTCAAGAGGAAAATTCTTGAAAATTCAAGATCGAATAGATTTTTTTTCAAGAGCGTTCGTACTTAAATTATTCGTTTCGCACTTCCTATCCCTAGAAGGTATCGCTTTCTTATCTCTAAGACGAAACTTTTTCTCATCCCCCAGAAGAACTATAGCATATCTCCAATAATAAGTACTTCTTAACTCTCTCCCTCCACAAAGGGTGTAAAATGAGTGGGTTCTTTTTCTAGAATAAACTTATTTGAAATTTTGAGGAGATATTTGCCAATTTGTTTTAGGAATAGACATAAGCTGAAGCGATTAAGCGCTGAGCAAGACAACTATTTAATACAAAACTTCTCTCGTTTTAAAATCTCAGTCAAACGTCTGTAAAAAACTGTGTCGGTCTACAAAAGCTGTCGGAATCTTTTCGAAAAATTCCGACTAGTTCTTTCGCTGAGTCTGTTCTCAGACTATCTAAAACTTCCGCAAGTTTCCATCGGAGCCAACTTGTGCGGCAACTTAAAATTAGCATTGCCCATGACCATGTAAGCACAGCTGCCAAAACAGTGTGACCGTTTAATATATTGTGGTATTTTGGCTTTGAGTGGGCACACCGGATCTGAATCTCATTGCAATCATAATAAGCTGTCAATTCCGTTGTCGGAAAATTTAGCTGATGTGAGTACTAAGCTTTCCTTAAGTATTTCCTTATAAGTATTTATCCCTCTCCGGCTTACTGTTTTCAATTATGTCAAGGATAACAAATGCAACAAAATGATTTTTCACAGACACTCGTAACAGCTGCCAACAACAACAAAAATGTGTGCTAAAGGGCTTGTGTCTGTTAGATTGCATATAATGTACCCTAATTAAATGTCAGCCCAAAATAGTTGACTTGAACAAAAAAAACGCTTCCGACCAACTTTGTTGTTCAGTTGTTAAAAATGGACGAGCAACAGCAACAACAATGGAAGTTTCGTAGAAGCGCTTACAAACTGGTGGTAACTGCTGCAGGTAAATCTGCAAATGTCAAAGAGCTTAACTGAGAAATGGGCGGACCATCAGACAGAGCTGGAGGAGTGGGAGGACTGGGAGGACACTGTGCCGAATGGCCAGGCTAATCTTACCAATTTTAAGCGCATTGTCTTCTTGCCTGTTCCTGCCGGCTCCTAGTTACGATTGTTATTCTCCGTTTTTTGCCGTGGGTGGGGCCGGGGTTGATGTTTGTGGGCGTGGCCGAGCCAAGGAAAAAACCCAATGTGCGGGTATGTGGCAAAGTGTGTGCAAAAAGCAAAGTGCCGGTGGCTTCGTGTCGATGTGTGTCCGTGTGTGTGTGTTTGCACTGCACTTATGCACATGTGTACAAACAGACAGCGGCAAGGAGAATGGAAGACAAGGACGGGGAGGAGCTGCAGTGTAGAAGTCGAGTAGATGAGGCTGTAATAGCATTCAAAACTCTTACTAATGAGCGCGCAGGGGAGGGGCGGGCCGGGTCATGGCGGGTCGAGGCGGCTGAGCAGGTGATGTGTTGCCTCCGGCGCGTTGCCAGCAAACGCTTGAACCAATTTCACAATGTAAGGGCTAAGGGCGGCGGGGTTGAGGGGGCGACAGCAACCCAGGCAGCTTCAAACTAATTGTGCAATTATTTTTGCATAAAGTGGCATAAACATGACTCTGGAAGAGGCATTATGTGAGTGGCCCGACTTTTGTAACACATGGAGATGTGTTGCTCTGCCTGCAATTGTTGTTGCACGCCGTGCAGGCGAGGGGTGGGACAAGCGCGTGCCTAAGTGGCACTCGTAAAATTTGAATGTAATATTCATTAGTTTTTGCACATTGTCCGTCCGTCTGTCAGTTAGTTGCCTTTTGCCATCATTTGGTTTGCGGCTGCCGCCAAAGCCGAAAACATTTCTGGCTCTAGTTTTGGCAAGATTGGCATGAAACGCTCTCGGTCTAGTGTTTGCGCTTCTGTTGAGAATGTTTAAAGAGCTCACATATATCCAAATTATAATCCCAGGCAAGTGGTGGGAGTTACACTTATCACAGGTATTTATTAGGTGGTCTGGGCATAATTGAAGCTGAGCTTTTTTAGACACAAGTTTCGTGTACTTGAGAAGCAAGTGAGTGGTTCCTTGGCAAGGATACAATCAACTTTTCGCAGTGTGGCTTTTATAAACGGTTAGAGTGAGAAGAATCTACTGAACTAAGAGAGCAAGATTATAATCCCTTTAGAGACGCAATGTTAAAAGAAACTACAAATGAAAACAAACAAAAACATTTTCTTATAAGTCTTTGGACTTAAGCCCGCAACCTTGGCACTCTATTGCAGCAACCAGCCTCTGTGAAAAACAGAAACAAACGCAGCACACACGGTCTCTCACTGAGCGGAACACTTTTTTTACTATTCTTGTGTTCTCTGTTTCGTATTTTCGGTTGAGCAAAACAAACGATCACTTTCGAGCGAGCGCTCATCAAACAACTGTCTGCAAATGAGCCGAACACAATAAGTGCCTGCGAAAAAAGTTTTTTTTTTAGAGCATATGAATGTTTGTATGTTGTATACTGACTTTTAAGAAGCAGTATCAAATTTATAACAATTTTTTTTTCTGTTCTGATCGATACAAGATCTGAATACAATCTGTCTGACTGCCAAGGCAACAAATATGAACTTTATATATTGTGCACGACCCATTTTAAGCACGATTACAATTAATATAAACGCATTCAATTCACACAGCCAAGTGACGTTCGTTGTACAAAGACACACACGGGCGCAACTCTCACGCAACCACGCATATACCAGGGCCCGGAGCAACTCGCCGATTGACACCGAATGCTTGCCGAAATCAATCATCACTGACTGTCAGAGGGGGACAGACATAGTTCTCTGTCCTCTTTATTTGGCCAGACCTGATATACACGCAAAAGTTTACTCTCGCCAAAACGGTGGGTGAAAGTCACGAGAGAAACTAAAACGAAAAAAGCGATCTTTGCTTGGAGCGCAACGGAATTGAGCTAAAATATAACTGAAAGTGTCTTTCGCTCTCTCTTTTAGTTGAGTCCGTTTTGTCAAATTTTGTCAAAGGCGTTCGCCCCCCATGATTGATCGTTCGATATTCCCATATGCACTTAGATCAACCTCAAGCCACCTCACCAAGATTCTTAAGCTTTTCTCTTTTCAGTTTTGGTCAGTTTCCACTTACCCATCAGTTGAGGTTTTGAGTAACTCAGTTTTATTTGTCCCAGTTGGCAGAATGTTATTATATTTTCACTTCATCTGGTTTAATTTGCGCCTAGCAATCTTTGCCACATTTGCCGGAGCCCAGGGGAATGTTTACGGGAATGGGCAAAGTTGCGTCCTTTACTTTGGCAAGGTAATTACGATTTGGTGAAATAAACTTCTGACTGATTTATCTTACTTGTGCAGCACATGCAATTTGAAATGTTTTTCAGTTGAAACTAAATTGTAAGCTTAATTAACATAAACAAAAAGGCAGTTTCAATGCAATTTGGCAAACCAAATTTTCCTTTATGAGCTTACAATAAATTCATAATAAAGTGAAAGTGAAACTCGTTTTTGAATTTTGTAACGAAATGGAAGTTATTAAGTTGAACAGAATTGAATAAGTAAGAGGTTTTCTCTAGCCTTCTATCTGTACTCTGGCCAAGTACCACATTATCAGCCATATCGCCACACACTTGCCAATGCACTTAGTGCAGTTCAAGTATTTATTTATTATTGCATATGGAAAACACAATGCAAATGGAGTTCAACCACAGTTCTCGACTATTGTGCAATTCACAGGAGCAATTTATGCGATTTGTGAAGGCACTTAGCGTGGAAACAATAGCCAATAAACTGCATCGAGAACTAATTGAAAATGCTGTAAAACAAAATTTGTAAAGCAAACAATGCAGACCGAAAATGCATATTAAAATGCATTTTCCAACAACAATTGCACTTTTTGTGCAACACAAGTACTTTAAATTTTCAACGCGACCGCGTCGCAAAGTGCGAGTGTGTGAAAAGAGCACGAGTGCGTTTGGCATGCCTTAAAGTGCCGCAAAAATGGGCATTCGCCATTCACAATGGCAACACTGGCGGACCGAAATTAAAAATTAATAACTTGCCCTGAACATTTTATTTACACATAATAAATAAATTACTGAAATTCCGCAATTATGAGAGATAAAATAAATAAGTAAGCGAGAGTTGGTTGGTTCGACACGATGATACTTAGCTGTGTGGATTAAAATGGAAACGCTATTTGAATAGTAAAGTGTGCAACCTTAGTTGAATAGTTGAACTGTTTCATCGGATTGGGAATTGATTTTGAATCGGGAATATATCTAGCTCTATACTCCCAAGCCCAAGCACCTAATTTCAAATATAGTGATGAAGTAATACGCCTTTAAATCACGTTTTATCACTGGTATGGTTTGGTACCATTCTTGAACCAGTAAACTGTTTGAATCCATAATACTATGCTGCACATGAAATTGTGAGTTTATGACTCAAATTAACTCTGCGAAATGATTCTGATCGACTTTTGAACCAATTCTCATCGGATGGAAAATGTCTTACTACATATGAACAAGCTAAGAACGGGTTTGAACCCCTTTCGAACCGTTTCACAGGCTTGAGGCATAGCTTATGGCTATTTACTTATCGGATAAAAGTTATATTGTATAATTGACAAAGTTTCTGGACCACCGGTTCGGTTCATTACTTGCTTATTGGAGCTAACTGAACCAATATATTTTATGAAGACCTATTCTGATACTTTTCAATACATTTGTATGGCTTTCGAATTCTTATATAAATGTCCCAAATTAAAGAGGTCGGGCGTGCCGGCTTCGTTTAAAAGTTAATAGGGGTTAGGGTCGGGCTTAATTTGCTATTAATATACCGCAAACCGAACCGGCGACCCCTCGAAAATGCTGAACCGAACCGAAAACATCAAATGAAAATGGTTCGGTTCGGTTCAGTTCTCTGACGAGTCTCAAGACGCACAAATTTTGGGGCTTTTTAATCGAATTGCTACGATAAGTCCTTATTGATGCCGGATTTATGTAGCACCCAACCATTTTGAAACGTGCAATTGTCTACCGTCCTCTGAATCCTGCCATAAGTTAACATTCCTTCTTTGGAAATTGTTAATCGATTGATTTGTCGAGTTTCTTCACCTTAATCCAACTTAAGTCATTATATTATATTTAATATTTTAAAAAGTTATTCGGTATAAGATAGCTTTCTCTGAGAAAATTTTCAATATTTAAAAAACTAGCTAGACCAAATACAGTTGGTTCAAAAAAACCCGGGGCGTAATACCTCTTAAAAACAGAACTAGTACTTTATAATGTGTTCGATCCAACTTTATTTTTCATCAAATAGTATGTCCCACCCAGGTTTATAGTTTTTCAAACTTCTACTGCTTCAAAAGTAAGAAAATAATGGAGTTTCTAACACGTTATCGGATTGCTTTTACTTCGAAACTTCGGAAAAATATCTTTTCGTGCAGACTTTAGAGTAAACTGGGACTTTATAATTAAGAAATGGCTTAGGGCTTGAAACTCGGCAAAATTATTAACGATCCTTGAACAGAAATGCGTTTTCGACCACTTTTGGACTGCCTTTCCATCGAAAATCTGGAAAGAAATAGATTTTCAAACAGCTTTAAGCAAAATTCGGGACGTTATCCTTAAGGGTTTATGCTCGGCGGGAGTTAGGGCGATCCCAGAAATAAGTTTTTGTCATTTTTTTTTTATATAAATAAAAAAATATCTGGTCGTTAAGCTTAAGGATGGGCTTTAAGGGTTCAGATTTAACAGATTTTCGGCATCCAAGGACATAAAGTGCGTGGCGAATTCCTTTCCTCGCAGATTTTAGGGAGGATCTGGGTTATTTGCAAAAACAGAAACTGGTTTAGTTGGCTTCAAAAACCATGTAATAAACCGAGCCGGTGGTACAAAAACTATGTGAACCACTGAACCGAACCAGTCCTTATTTCCAATCGGTTTGCATCCCTGGTTGATTGCGAGTTGGCCCGTGGCTGCCAGCCCGAAGCTGGCCACACTACTGAAACTCCTGGAGATGAGAGTTGATGAGCTTTGTGACAGTGTGACCACAGCCGCCAGAGTAGTCGATAGTCGTTTGTCTCTAGTGGTGGCAGAGTCGCCACAGGTTCTAGGATACCACTTTGAAAACAGAGCATTCTCGATAAGAAAAGAACACGTACCATGCACCTAGCAAACTCTTTATTTCGTAAGAGAAAAACTTTTCTGACTACCGTAGAGAATGGAAAATCAATTAGCAACTTAACAAACGAATGCAGGCTGATAACAGGTATATTAAGAGGTCGGAAGGCAATTACAGAATACTTAAAGACTCTATGAGCGGTCTCCCTTGTAGAGGGTCGAATGATGATACTCAGTGCAGCCCAACTACAATATAACTATGAGTTACGTTTCGAAATTAAATGCGAAAAGTTTAAATTTGTATCTCTAGAAATTTTCAAAATCGAGGATAGGAAAGCCGCTGATCAAAATATAAAAGCTTATCTCCGAAGCGAACCTAAATCATAAATGTGTATTACACAAGGCTAGTTGAGCTTGTTCAAACGGCATACACAAAACAAAAATCGCAAAAAGGTTCGATTATAGACGAATCATTGCATTTGCAAACTCGAGTGTTTTCCGTACATACACTCCCGTTGACTCAGAGCTTCGGACGCGAGTCGTCATAAGACCTTATTGCTAAAATCTAAGATATGCTGCGAGTAAAGTTCGTTCGGTACAAATACTCGCGAAATACTCGTAGCTTCGGCCGGGAGTAACCGAGATTACTTGTTGCCGAAAGAATGTTGCTTGCTTTAAGCTCTCTGTCAACATGGCGAGTAAGAGAGAGTAAGAGTATATTTTGATGGGAGTGCGAGTAAGTCAGAGTGCAGATCGTAAAGGCTTTCCCATGGCTGGCTAATGGCTTGTTATGACTCTTGCAGAAGCGGGCAGCCGGCTTGATTGCAAAGTTCGGCAAAAGCTTAAACGAGCCTGTTCATATTTTTACTCGTGCAAAGCAAACAGCTTACTCGCTATGACTTAATGTGCTTTTGATCGTTTCGAGTGTGTCGAACCAAGGCAGCAAGTCCAAGCAAGAAACGACCCAGCAAATATTTTTAATCGGCGAAGAGTCTCAGGCGACTCGCCAAGTTATCGCATTCTGATCGTCTGTTGGAAGAAAGTGAGCCGCTTTAGCGACACTTCCAGAAGAGTCGCAAAAGAGCCTTTCAGAAGAGTAGCAATCTCCATGGCGACTCTCAGGAGACTCTTTTCGGCAATTGCTTAATCGCCCATCGCCGAAAAGAGTTTTCTGGGAATCGCAGGGAAGATTGCCGGAAGATTCAATCATTTGGCAATCTCCACGGCGACGCCGGAGATCAATCTCCGCCACTCCGCGCCCAGAAGACTCTTTTCGGCGATGGGTTCAACAATTCAACAATCGGCCGAATGTTTAGAGGGGATATATTTTCCATATCGAATGAATATGAATATTCATATTCATATATCATATTCATATTTCATTCATATCCGGCATCCCTTTTACAAACCATACCATGAACCGAACCAAATGGCTTCTAAGGTTTTTTAAATATATTCACGTTGACATGCATTTTCCGACCACGAATTTCGAAGACCCTGCATAAAGTCGCAAAAAGTGGAGAATGAATATACCCAATAAAATGAAAGCCATGTGAAAAGGTCGCGCACAATTTTGATGTCCGTTAAACGGAAGCAGGTAGAATATTTTAATTGTTGGCACGTTCATTGATTTAATATGGCGAAAAAAGCGGTGAAAAATCCTTTTATTAATTTTTATGCCATTGCAACGCTAAGCAAGGCAACGCCAGCGGAAACGGAAGTGGCGAACGCCCTTTTGTGACAGACCGGACACGTGGCCAGATTAACGTGGTTGGTGTCCGAGTGCCGGGGACCGTTTCCCCCTCGTCTCCGTCCCCTCAACAACAACCGTTGCCGATACTACATAAAACTGCGCTGCTGATAACAATAATTACAACAATTACAACACCACGAAAACGGCAGTCATATCGTCAGCCACTGCTCTTCGTCGTCGTCGACGGGCGCAACAATTGAAAATTCAATTAAAAACCTTTATTAAAATAAAATGCAACATGAACTGGCCCCGTTCGCCGTCTCCTCACCTCTTTTGTGGTTGCGCCTTTTATATGCGCCCCCGAACGGTCGGCCACCTGCCGTGACACGTTCCGTCCTCCCCCATGTACACTAGCTGCGGCTTTTTCGAATCTGTAAAGTTAATTTGGGTTTTTTGTGTTGTTGTTTTTGTTGTTGTTGTTGCTGCTTCGGTCTGGGCGCAAGTGATTTTAATTAATTTAAATGCGAATTAAAGCGGTTTGGGCGGATTAAAAATTCAAAAATTGCAATACGATCGGCTACACAATTAAATTTGAAAAACCTTACCCTCCGCTGTGCGACAATTGTTTAAATAAATAACAGAGCAGCAGGTCGTTTCATTAATTGGCCATGGAAATAACAGCAATTAAAGAGTTCAAAATGGAGAAGAGCTAACTTTGGCATACAGAAGTTTAAACAGATGGTATAATTCATGCGTCATCATTCTTGTGCATATCTAGCTAGTCGTATGGATCGCATTTATAGTGTGTGTGATATGGTCAAGTAAGATTGAAGGTGGTGGTAACATGGGAGAGTGATAATATTAAGGACAATATATGATAATATTAGGGATATTCCATTTACGAGCTCATTTCTCTACCTGGTGTTGCTGACTTTTTATTACACCCTGTTCCCATTAAACATGAGAAAAGGAGATCATGAAGTTATGCAAAAGTATGTAACAGGGAGAAGGAAACATTTCCGACATATATTCTTGATCAGCATCAACTGCCGAGTCGATTCAGTCATGTCTGTCTATCCGTCCGTCCGTCCGCCTGTCCTTATCAACGCATTGATCTCTGAGACTATTAGAGATAGAGCCACAAATTTTTGCATGTAGCTAAGAGTATATCATACGTAGTTCAAGTTTGTTTCAGATTTGGAAAATTTCGCACCCTTCCCACAATTTTTAAGTTAGATGGATGCGCAGCACTAGCTGCAGCCCACCACTAGCTGCGTGAGATTTACAGTCTGCCAGAGGGAGTCGAAGTCGAAGTCAGTAGAGTCGTTGATGGAATGCATTCGAGATCAGTCGTAAACAGTTGTCACGCCGTGTTGTGCGTCGCAGCCGTATTTCATTTAAGTTCTATTTCCTAATTTAATACAATATATTGTCCAGTCATAATTCTTTAATTAACCATTAATTAATAAACAATACTTTACATAATACTTTACATTCGGGGACTCGACCGGTCCTGAGCGTGTTGTGTGGAGAACAGAACATCAGTTGGTGCAAAATGGGAGATTCGGAAAAGTTGTGAAAGTTGTAATGTGTAGCCTAAATAAAGTAGAAAAATTCCAAACCTATCGAAGGAGTAAATCGGAATGTAAGAGTAAAACTAAAAACTTCATGAAGACGTTCACAGCTTTAAAAGTAGAGTTGGATATTTACGAGCGGTTCAATAAAATCGAAAGAAACACCGGTCAACAAAAATCCGTCGTCAGTGCTAAGCAAGTGTTCCAAGTCGGTAAAAAAGAGCATGGCCGTAGAGCAGTTGATAGAAACCAGCACTAAGGCGATTCCGAAATCTGAAAAGCAGTGTCCCGTTCAGCTGACGATTGTTCCTAATAGAGTGGTTAAGCCGTTTCGCCATTCGCCCTCTCGATTGTCAGCAGATGTAGCAGATGCAGTAAAGAAGAAAGTAGACGACTTGATGGAGGAAGGTACCATTCACAAGACCTCCTCAAAAGTACCAAGGCGAGCTGACGATGCACTCAATGTGTTTGATTTTCCCAAGCGCATTATAAGCGTTTACTTTTGATGGCTTCAAGGAGTTTTTGGATGAGCATAAAGTTGACCACGTGAAGACGACAACAGGGGTGCCCAAAGGTAATGGCCAAGTTGAGCGGGTGAGCCGATCGATTTTGTTGATTATATCAAAACTGTCGACTAGCGAACCAACCAAATGGTACAAAATACGTTCCCGATGTGCAAAAGGCACTAACTACTTTAAAGTCGTCACCATTTAATGTTATGTTTGGCACCAAAATGAACAATGGATGAGGAATTGGTGAGCCAATTTATCGATAAACGTCAGAAGCTGCGACAAGTGGCTAAGCAGAATATCGAGCAAGCGCAGCAAGTTTACAATCGAAACTTTGACAAAAAAGTCGTAATGAGTACGTATATAAAGTTGGCGCTTTGGTGGCTTTTTGCTGGCCGTAGCTGGCTAGTGACGTTGAAGAGGCAACCGACGGGGTAAAAGAGTCAAAATAACGTCAACCAGCTGCGACAATATGAAATTGTGGCGATTCGTAGCAGAGAACGAGGAGCTGTTGTCATCTGAGACAGATGAGAATGATCAGGAGGGTCGAGTATAAGACGGTAATGGATACTCATCACTAGCAGCAGCCCACCACTAGCAGCCGCGTGAGTTGTACAAGTTGAAAGAGGGAGCGAGTCGGAGTCAGTTCGGAGTCAGTACAGTACAGTACAGTAGCCATGTCCGTCTGTTTGTCCGTATTAACAAACTGATCTCAGATATGGTAAGAGATAGAGATTCGACATGTATGGGACAAAAAATTCATATACTTGCAGGCAAATCAAGTTTATTTTCAATTTTTGTCAGGCCCCCTCCAGCCCCCATATTTTGCAAAATAGACATATCTCCCACAGTTTTATAGATATACGGTTCGTTCTCTTTAGACATATTTAGTAATCAGGCATAATTATCGATCCGCTAAAGGATTGGTGAAGATCGGATGAACGGTAGTCCAGTTATGAGCAAAAGAGTGTTCGCTGCTGCGACAGCAAAACACATCCTGCGCTTACACTTTCGTTGGTAAAGAGTATATAACAGTCGAGCTTGACAGACTTTCTTTCTTCTTTATTCATCGATCGGCACTCTAATGAACTTTGAAATTAGGCATTGAAAGTAAGACATGGGATTTTATGGATAGCTTTATTATAAAAACTTCTAATAAAATGGCAATAAGTCTGGTTTCCTGACAATTTTCAAACTCTGACGCACAATTCCCTAATAAATTGGTGAGGTTTTGTATAATGCCTTAAATTTTAGATAAAATATTAAGAATATGGCAAAGCTGGATCACCAGGAAGAGCTTAATCAGCGATGAACAAAAAGCAACAGCTTTCTTATATAAGTCGAACAGTATTTATGCATGCTGAATGATCAAAGCTCAAACATTGTACAAATAACAATTAAAAGGTTAATACATAGCATTACACTTTTGTTCGCCAGTCTCCGCACGCCACCAATCCATATCTCATTACAAGGGAAACATTTTTATTTAAACCGATTGAGTGATTCATTGTAATTCATTTCATTTAAATCGTTTGTTTGACACACGCTCAGAGCCGTCCAGCAAAAAAAGAAAAGAGAAGTGCAAGTCCACACTGGCAACCAAACAACCAACCGACCAACCCACCAACTGACCAACCGACCAACTGGGCGAGTCCAAAAAAAGCGTGAAATGTACAATACATTTTACAATTGACTATGGAATACGCATACGCACTGCTGGCCAGCACCAGAAGCAAAACCAGACCAGACAACTGTCTGTTTCTCCTCGTGTGCCTTTATACGCTGGTCAGCAACAACAACAATAAAAAAGAAGGAAAATCACAATGACAACGACGCGTCGCGACGTCGCAGCTGACGGGCCGTTGATCTGTAACTGCTGAATCTGCCAACGTTCACTACTGTGTGATTGTAATTGCCGTCTGGGGTTGGGTATATGCTATTTGGCTTTCCCACTTTCATTCTTTTCTCTTAAAATAATCTTATTTAATTTATATTTGCAACTAAGTACAGAAAAAATAAACAGTGTGACCGTTTTTTATAAGAATTTTTTTTTTTGAACCCCTTGAGACATAAATTCTCCCATGGCCTTTGTATAAACGTGTCTGATACTCCTCTCACTTAATATTGAGTTCAGCTGCTTTCGCTTGTATTGACTTCATTTTAAATTGGCGGTTAAATCTGTTTGAAATTGCCACACCAACACACGCTCACACCTCCGTACACAATCAGGCAGGCATCAACACACAGAGACAGGCTGGCAGACCGAGAGACGGACGGACGGACGGACAGATAGGCTGGCTGGCAGGCTCAGCAATGTTTTTAGTGATTTTACTTTTGCGTACATTTTGCATTGCATACTTTCGGGCGCACTCTCGGCATCGTCAGCCGCACTCGGCGCAATCAACGCAACGAGGCATTAATTTGTTGTACACTGTGTGACATAATTGGGTGACAGTGCGGCAAAATAAAAAAAGGGAATGGAAAATGCTGTCGGCCAGCGACGCTGCTGCTGCTGCTGCTGCTGCACCTGCCGCCTGACAGGTTGGCTTTGCCCGTTTCTGGCACAGCTCAGAGAGAGTGGCATTCATGTTTATTAGCCTATGAAGAAATTTGTTAGATTTGCGCTTTTCTTTTAAGGCCGCATTCAAAATTTTAATTAATGCAGTCGCACCACTTTCGTCGCTTCACGGTTATGTTTTTTTTACTTTCAGCTACGATGTGCAACTGTCAAAGGTTTCCCTACGAAAATATTGATTTTAGTCAGGCGTCAGACAGACAGTCTGTGTAATTATCTAAAACATATCTAGATGCGGATCCAGCTACTGTATTTTTATCCATAGATATTATAAGCCAATATCTTATTCTCTTTGTAAAAGGGCAATTCGTAAGTTATTAAAACTTAGTCAGAGTTTACACGATGAAGCAAATTCCATGAAGTCTTATCCCGAAGGGAGCATCTTCTTGATCAGCATCAACAGCCGAGTCGATATAGCCATTACCGTCAGTCTGCCTTTCCGTCTGTCTGTCAGTCCGTCCGTCTGTCCATAGAAAGGTTCGTACCTTTTGGATCTATTTAGTATTTACCCCTGAGCCGGCTAGCAACCACTTTGACTAAAATCAAACCAGGTAGCTAAATCCCATATTCACGTAATCGAGATTCTTTATCGATCCGCCAAAGTATTGGTAAAGATCGAATAATCGATAGTCAAGTTATAAGCATACACATTCGCTTGTACAGAGTTTATAATAGTCGAGCGTGACAGACTTTCTTGAGTGTTTTTGATTTTGAGCGCATGACAATTTGGTAATTTTTTGTCCATATGCAAGACGAAGGAACGAAGCAGATGTGAATGCTCTGTGTACTTGCTGACTTTTTCGCTCAATTCTTCTGCGTGTGTTAACAACTATCCGGTGCGCTTGTCTCCGTTTCAATTGTTGTTGATTTCGAATTGCTCGTGCCTCTTCTGATTGAGAAGAACCCAATTGCAACATGGTTTTCTTCATGGATTTGTTAGTCTGTTCTTTCTGCTCTAATATTTTGCATGTTTGTTGCTGCATTCTTTTAACGGCCGAAATGTGTGTTTTTTATTGTAAGGGCCGATTTCGCAACATCCCAATAAGTAAGAAAAAGCTATGTGTCAAATAGTGCTATATAACAGACAAAGTCCCACATAACCAAATTGAATAACAAATCGTATATAAAAACTTATCAAAAACGTTTACCCGGGTGTGGCTCAGCGGCTAGTGTGCGCGACCGCTGTGCAAGAGGTCGTGGGTTAGATCCCTTGACACATCTAATGGAAAAGCTTTTTCTTTGAATAAACTTTCACACCCGATCACCCCTCACTGCTGTTGGCGCCAGCTTTGTAGTAAATAGAAGAGAATTGAGAGAGGCTGTGTCAAGCCATTTATTTTTACTACACAAACAATTAGCAGCATCGGTCGCAACGGTGATAGGCACTTGACAGGTACAGAGAATGTTATAGTCGGGATTGACCAACTTTCTTTCTTGTTTTAGTAATGTAAAATTAGCTTGTCAAGATGACACAACCCCAAAGGGCTAAAGCCGAGCCTCTTTCAATCTCTTGGCGTGTGCGCTTCTAATTTTAGCACAAGAGAAAAGGACCTACAGTTTAACGCCGAGTCCGAACGGCAGTTTTACTGCAAAGCTGGCGCCAACAGCAAAGAGGTGTGGCCGGGTGAAAAGTTTTATTCAAAGAAAAAAACTTTTCATTAGATGTTCCGAGGCGGGATCGAACCCACGACCTCATGTACAGCGGTCGCGCACACTAGCCGCTGAGCCACCCAGTTTTACTTTAAAATAATCATGAACTTTGATAAATTCCGATAAAGCTTACAAAATAAAAATCATGGTGGACTAGCATAGATTATCCAAAGAGAATCATTTTGGTATAGTAGTTTTTCTTCTACGGCTATCCCAACGGAATGATTTTTTTTTGACTAAATAAATATAAAATAATCATTATTTACGGTCCCTGAACACAAAAAATATAGCCAAGTACCAAGCAAACTCTTTTGCATAACCTTTAACAGATTCTGGATTTGGTAATTAAATTTTTGAGTACAACTTCTTCAAGCAATCAAGTCCATTTTAAACCAACTCAAACGAGTGAAGTCAGAGGGTCCCAAATCATCAACGTTGGATACAGTAAGCAGCTCAATAACTTGCTTATTGAGCAAGTGTAAAACATTGGGGAGATAAATAAAGAGATTAAAAAACAAAAATAAAAATAAAAATAAGTCTGTTCTCCCCGACTCTCGATTCTCGACTGACTATTGCATAAATTGTTAGTTGGCAGCTATGCTCTGAGCTCCTCCAAGCCTACTATGATTGCCCCAGTGAAGAACCGACAGGGTTTGTTACTTTGAATCCCGGTCTGCAGTCATTGTGGAATCCATTTAGCTGGGGTAGGTTGCAGAAAAATTGCAAACTGTTTCTACCCAGCTAAACTCAATCAGCTGTTTAGTCAGTCAATGTTGCGGCGATATGAGTTGACGGTTATGGGCAGCACTTCAAAGGTACAGGTTCTTTCTTGTTATATTTTGTTTTTAAAGTCAAAAGTTTTTAAAAACCAGCTGATTTCTGCCGGTATCTAAGTGTAAGCGCTTTTTTGCCGGTAACTAAAGGCAATTGTTAAAGGCAGCCTTTATGACATAGTGTAAATTGGATATAAACAAAATCCTACTAATATATAACGGCAAGTGATAATGGCAGCCCTTATGCCCTTGTGTAAAACCTACCTAATACTAAAAAATGGGAAATTGTATGGGAGGGGGGAGTAGTGTTTGTCCGATGTTGCTCATCTTAGAACTATACTTCCGTATGGGGGAAAAAGGTTTCATTTCTAATTTAAAATCAATATCTCTTAAACTGAATTAAGTTCCAAAATCTGAAGCAGTCCATTCACACACGAATTTGTTCGTCGAACTTGATCGGTTGGACGAAATGTTCGTCGTTGGTGGAGGTGTTCGGGGCAGATTTTTGTGTCGAACACCTCCACTAGCGACGAACATTTCGTCGCACGGAACAAATTCGACGAACAAATTCGTTTGTGGATGGCCTGCTTAACGCAGTGCGTCGCTCTTTTGAATTTCAAACAGCAGTTGACCGAAGTTAAAAAGTCCGGCAGCTCCAAAAAACGGGCAATCGGTTCCGGTAGCCTATCAGTGTGACCAGTTTCCGTTTAGTGAGTATCAAACTGTGGTTTGTTTTTACAAGATGCTGGACGGCTGGTATTGTCGTTCCCTGGCCAATAATGCTAATCAAGAAAAGGAAGAAGAAGTCACTGTAAAAGTCGTACAAGACAGCGATGATGAGTCACCTGCAAAAGCCAAGGTCCGAGGTGGCCCGAGTGCAACACTAGCCGCAAAACCCGCCAGGAACCGGGGCCAGTACATCATGAGCCAACTTTGCCCCCATGCCCAATTCCAGTCCCATGGACTACAAAGAAAGCTACAAGAATTTAAAACGCAAATTAAAGTTTCTCATCTATGTGAGTAGTCCACAAAATACCATACAAAGTCATGAATTCGATTGAATATACATACATAGATTGTTTTGTTTAAGCCCAATTTACACGACCTGATCTCTCAGGTGAGTTTTGTATCTGAGTATACATATGTCAGCCCGTGTAAACAGGAGTCTGAGCCTACTCAGCTGAGCGCTCAGGTGTAATAGAACCGGCTCAAATTGAACTGACCGCACAGCAGAACGCTCAATGAACCATTGGTTTTTGCAACTGAGTCAACTAAGCTTCTCAGACATGTGTAAATGCTGAACTAAGTTGCTCAGTTGAGTTTTTTGACACTCAGGTCTGGAAAACTCAGCTGAGTGATCAGGTTGTGTAAATTGAGCTTAAGGAAAATGAATATAAGCAAAATGAATTGCACACAAATCAAAGACGCCTGCTTAAGGTATCCAAAAATCGCACATTTCTGCTGGATCGTTTGCTGATGTTTGAGAAGCCAGCCAAAGAGTCCAGTGAAAGAGATGCCACAGATAGCTCCGACTCGGAACCAGAACAAGTCACACCAGCCACTTCAGCAGTAGGCGAAGCAGCAGTGCCCAGTCAGTTGACCACCAAAGAAGTGGTGCGTCGCAAGTACAAGGATAAGGGAGGCCTGCCACCTGTCCAAGTAGTCGCCACTGTGGGAGCAACACGTCGTCGAAAACGTAAAGTACTTACATGCCATCTGAGCCAGGGTGGCCATACTCAGGGTGCGCCAGCTTCAGTCAAGAGATAGCTATTGGCCACCGTTTCACCCTCCACCTCCTCCGGCCTGCAGCAGCAGCAGCAAGCTGTTGTTAAAGATGTGTCCGTTGCTTTAAGCACCGTGGAGATCACACGCCAACTGCAAAAGCGACGTCCCACGCCCATTGAATTAATGAGTCCGGAATGCACCTCGGCTACAGTACCCACCACCATGCTGGGTGTCGAAAGACCCTCCATGCTCTCGTTTCGCTTTCTTAAACTTTTTGGGTTTTTGATATAAAACATCTTGTTTTCGGTACGGAGGATTTTAGAGTAAAATTTGATTACAGTTTCACGCATTGAAATGCTTTTTATTGGTGAATCCGACTTGCCCGCTTTGATCAGCGGGCCATGTTAGTACTCCAGAAGTTTTTTTTGGAATTGTGCGCTCAATTCTTGCAGGCACCATAGAATATTATGAAACATATTTTAAGTCAAAGTCTTAAGAGTAAGTTTATTCCTACAACCTTCCTTACTAATTAAGCTAGTGAGTATAAATATTTTTATTTGGTATCGTCTTTTATGCATAGCTCGCAAAAACTAACACTTTTTTCAATGCGACCAGCCTCATTGAAAAACAGAAACAAACGCAGCTCAAACGGCCTCTCACTGAGCGGAACACATTTTCTCGCGCCTCAAGTGTTTTCTGTTACGTGTTTTCGGTTGAGCAAAACACACGAGTCGGTCATCCGACAACCTCCGACAGCAACTGTTTTGAGCGAGCGTTCACTAAACAACTGTCTGCAAATGAGCAGAACACAATAAGTGTCTGCTAAAAGTGCGTTTGGTAGGCTTGTTATACAAAGACATACGAGCGAAGACCCAGTCGAATTTGTCGGAACGTGGTTCCCAAAAGAATGCCTTCTGACACTTTTATTTTTACTAGGAAGAATGCACTACCAACTTTTGCACTATGATAGAAGGCAAATAATCTGTAGGAAAACTGATGCACATTTCTTTTGGCAGTAGATTAGAAGCGAAGAAGTTTGCACAACATGCAAACTTCCCTTCTAATGGCACGCATGCAGCACCCGTGCTATTGGAATCCAAAATGCGATATGATGCCCGAACGATTGACGACCGTTCCTTTTTTCCAAACATGTTCTTTTTGCCGTATGTTGGAA
The DNA here is from genome assembly GCA_018904265.1 of Lordiphosa collinella. Lineage (NCBI taxonomy): Eukaryota > Metazoa > Arthropoda > Insecta > Diptera > Drosophilidae > Lordiphosa > Lordiphosa collinella. The sequence continues at coordinate 109,281 of JAEIFV010000204.1, read as the reverse complement.
GGCATAAAATCTGCATAACATGCATGCAGGATTTCGCAGATACATCTTTGTGGCAAAAGTTGTATACGGGATGTACTTCTGGCATGCAGTCAAGTCCGACTGGGACACAGTCACGCATACATAGGCAAAAAACTGTTAGGAAGTTTGCTCTCGGCAAAAGTGTCAGTGAAAGACAGGAGAGAATCAGGAACGAAAAAAAGATCTTTGCTCTGAAAGCAAAAGAAGTGAGCAAAAACAGAATTGAAACTGTCTTTCGCTCCCTGTTTTTGTTGTGTCCGTAACCAAACTGTTTTTTGCCGACAAGTCGAATGTGTTGAGAGTTTTTGGCGAGCTCTGCTTTTATGCTTTGCAAACTAGTTTTGAAAGTACGCAAAAACTTTGTTTGAAATCAACGCCAACTACAAAAATATATTAAGTTTAAAGGCAACACTGCGTATAAGTAATATCAGAAACGTTGAAGCCCCGTCGCGTTCATTGAAAAATAACTTTTTGAACTTTTTTCTCTTTCATACTGAAAATGTGCGCTATAGTGTGCATATCAAGAGATCGAATAAACAGACTTCTCAGAGATAAATTAACGTTTGCTACAATGGAAAGCAGAGTTAAAATAAGTTTGTCACATTTAATTCCCTTACTGAGGTATCTTGGCCCAAGAGTACGAGCGATTTCTTACTCCAAAACACTTGAAAAGCAAATTCTGCTTTCACTTTGCAAACCTACAGATACATCCCTCTGTTTTCGTTCAGCTGCGGCTTGTGCAACAAAAATATAATATTTTTTGAAACTACAAAAATTATTATTTTAATAAAGCCATTTGTTTCCCACTTCGATTACTTTTCATTTCGTTCTCGGGTCTTCCACATTTGCTTGCCATTCAAAAATTTATTTAAATAAAATAATAACCAACCAGTCGCAATGCAAATGCAATTGTATTCTCGGGCCTTTTTCCGAAACGGAAACCACATTCAAGCGCTTCACTAATTTGCCAAGCATTTGGACTCTACCACCGACACCATTTCTAACTGTCGAAACTATTCTTTTGTTTGTCGTTTGCATCGTTACCAGTGGCAGCAACAACAACAACGGCAACAACAACAACGAAACTGGCCACAAAACATTGGTGGGTCTACTTCATATGCATAACAAATGAATAACTTTGGTATTACGGCAAAGCAGGAGCCCAACTAAAAATAAAATAAAAACACAATCAAACATAAACAAACAATTGAGATGATAAAAAAATAGATAAAAATACTGGAGCAAATAACAATTGCAAATGCTTATTTAACCAAAATGAAAAGGCACAAACTTTTTGGCTTTGTCGCTGGCAAAAAAAAAATGTATGCAAAAATTTGTATAAAAATGCCCGAGCAAAGTGTGCCGCACACACACACACACACACACACTCGGGCGCCACCTCAGTTGCTCCAAGTGCAACAATAAAGTCCGGACCCGGCACGGCCCGGCCAAGCCGGTTCTGGCCACATTTGGGGTAATGCAAAATTACGTTATAACGGCATAAATTTAAATAAATGCCGGTCTCGGGATTTTTATGCATTTTTACCGCATAACAAATACTTTTGTTGGGGAGTCTAATGTGGCTCTGCCACGCCCCCGCCGTGGGCGGCTGGCTGCTGCAGTCAGCTAGTGAAATTTCCTTCCGTTTTCTAGCCAGGACGCGAACTGCCTTCCATTGGCATGCCAGACAATGTGGCCGTGTGTGTGTGTGTGTGGGGGTGAATCCCTACCCACTCGGCTGTTATTTGTGTGCCCCTAAAATTATGCAAAGTAATCCTGTCTGCCGCCTTTCCTTTCGCCCACACAGAGGAAAATCCGCACCGATATTTGCAATTGTTAACGTAATAAGCGGTCTTAAGTGCGAGCTGCACCTGTCCAGTCCATCTTCGGTGGCGTCTGTTGCATGAGCAAATATTGAGCCACCTTAAGCGGCGCTGCAGCAAAAAGCTGGCCAATTAAATGGCCAGCCAACGGCGATCCCCCCCATTTGCCGCCCCCCGGATGTGGCTGCGCCATGCTTTTCGGTTTACGTAGTAAATTAACTTCCGTTTTATTTGTAAGATTTCCTTTCGCTGTGCCTTTTTTTGTGCCGTGCTCCTTTGTTCGACTATTTGGGTTGTGCCGTCCGCCGCCGCTGCTTTTGTATATTTTTAAGCGCTTTTTCATTCAATTTGCGAAATTGAAGTGGGAATTGAGAAATAAATTCCGTTCCGCTGTGTTCTGGCTACAGTTTCTGAGTCTCGCCATTGCACTGGATGACGCTGCAGGTTTTCGGGGGCCCCGGCCTTTGCGTGTCTGCACTCAGCTGTGGCGGATGGCGGATGTGGCCAGCTCCTGGCAGCAGAAATTAGGTGAAATGCAAACGTTTAGCGTAATGAAATAATTGAGCCAGCACCTGAAGGTCGGTCGACAAGAGAGCCGGAAATGGGGAGCGCTTAAATGCAGCATAAAGCGCATTTCCTGTTCGTCCCTCCCGCTCTCTCTCTCTCTCTCTCTGTCTTACCCAGTTTCTGTGGTTGCACTTGAAAGGATATAAAGCTGCAGGCAAATTTTTACCTTGACATTAAGTTACAAAGGGGTCACCAGGGAGACAAGCTGCTCCACACTCATTTGGCCACTCATTCGTGCATTCATATCAGAACTACCTACTTAGCTCAAGTGCCAGGTTCGTAGCATCTTTGTAAGCATTTGAGCGTTGGCCTTTCCACTGCCACTCGCCTCAAGCATTTTCAATTTGTATTAAAAGGTTTTCTTTTTCCTTTTTTTTGTAGGCGAGAGAGAGAGCTTTACATATGCGAAGCACTAAAACGAATCTGCTCCTCGTTTTGGCTATCGTCATCCAATTTGTGCTGATAATTTCACGGTTTGTTGACAACTCAGGTGGACAAAGCTTTGCCCTGTGTGTATCCCTGACCTCCGACTCTTATGTACCCACTCCCAACACCGGAACGCATTGTCATGGTATTTACATGCCCGGGTGATTGTCACTAAGCCAGAAACTATACGCATAGAGGAGGAAAGAAGGCGTGTTCGGGGTAAAGACGAAGTGAAGAGGAGAGACTTCACATTGATTCAAACATTTGAGTTTTGTATCAAAATGATTGCCTTGTCAATTGGTTTATGGTTCAATGTGCAGGAAAATGTATTAGTAAGGCTTTTAGAAAGCAATATCGAGTAACGAATTGATACGTATGAAAAGACTTTGGAGAGGCAGGGGGCAGGGCACAGTATTTTTCGTTTGAACTTTTAAAGTGAAATACAAACACTCAAGAAAAAAAAATTGAGGGAATCTAACTTCGACTTGGCCGAATTTTATATACCCTTGCAGCTTGAATAATTTACATAAATAATTTAATTTTCGCTTCGAACTCTGCTACCTGATTGATTTTCAATACTGAACAATAGATAGCGCCTCTTTTGTGATCATGTGGCGACTCTGCCACCACTCGAACCGAACGACTATCGATTACTCGGGCGAGTGGTAGTGTGTGTCAAACTCCCGCACTGGCGCCCAGGCCAGCGGGCCTCGGACCAAGCGCCCCACAAATAATGTTTAACTAAGTTAAGTGAAACAATAAATAAAAGTAGTAGATTAAGCACAACCTTAATCGCTCTAATCATAAAGAGATTAACGTGCGCGTTTTATTATTTATACATATTGATTGTTTAACTTAACTAGATGAATACAAATTGTACTTTGTTGTTGGTCGTGGCCAGCTCCGAGCGCTTGCCGCTGCCGCAAGTCTTACACACACTCTACTGAAACTCTTGTAGATGAGAGATGATAAGCTACGTAGTTATCGATAGCAGCTCGTGACTAGTGTATGCAAAGCCGTTTCAATCGTTTGGCGACCCTTCTTGATGTATGGCTTGACAATAGTAGGAGAGACAAAGCGATTTCGGATTGGATTTTTCAGCAAAGCCACATTCAAAATATAAGATTATCACCAGTATTTTACGCTTCAAACAAACAAATTGGCCAAGCGCAACAGAAACAATCTCCAGTTTAAAGTTCAAGCACTCAAAACGCTTGGATACGAACATTCGAGCTTGTGCTTAAAATTTCTTATAGCCTAGGTTGTAAAAAATGGTACAATTCGAAAACGTTAGAAGTGATGGAAAAGAGAATGTGGCAGGAAATTGCTTTTCACGTAGATAAGCCAAAGCAAAATGAAAATCGGCATTTTAATAGATGCACTTAAATTCCAGAAATACTGCGAGAAACCCCTTTGCTTTGTACTTGGTCTATTACCCGTGGTATGCAATGTAGCATACTTTACATACAATTCTAACCCACGGATCCCAGATAATAGACTCTTCAATAGAACCAGTACGTTGCCTCAAGGAAAACGCTCCATTGAAAACAATAAAATTTTTCTAACTAAGACTACTTTTTGGACCATACTTTTCTAAGGGAGCCTTACTATATGGATGTCCGACTTCGACCAAACTAAGTGGAATCATCGATAAGCATAACATACTAACAATTTTGAAATTTGGAGGCGATTCCATTTAAAACAAACAAGTTTTTCTCACTAAAACTTCTTTTTCGACCGATCGTTTCCATGACAGCTATATCCGATCCGTTCGGTTCCGGCAAATGTGCAGCGTATATGTACAAAAAGACTTCGTGCAAAGTTTCGTAAAGATAGCTTTCAAACTGACGGAGGAGATAGCATAGAAACAAACAGACGGACAGGGCTAAATCAACTCAGGTCGTAATGCTTATCAAGATTAGTATATACTTTATGGTGTCGGAAATGTTTTCTTCTGTGCGTTTCAAACATCTGGACATCTCGGCAAGGGTATAAAAGAGGTACAAGTGAAGTTCCTTACGAGGGATCATCTGGTTTCAAATTAACCAATAATTTTAATTTTAAATGTAACTTACAATATGAATTGTAAAAGTACGAGCTATGATCTGCTTTGGTCACTGTTTTGCTCACTGTTTTGGTCACTGTTTGGTCGCTGTTGTGGTTTTTCTTGTTTTTCTTACTGTTTTGGCCAAAGTTGTAGTCAATGTTTTGGTCACTGCTTTGGCTACTGTTTGGTTACTGTTTGGTGACTATTTTGGTCACTGTTTGGTTATTGTTTTGTCACTGCTTTGGTTATTGTTTGGTCTCTGTAGTGGGTACTGTTTTAGTCTCTGATTTGGTCTATGTTTTGGTCACCGTTTGGTCACTGTTTTGGTCACAGTTTTTGGTCACTGTTTTGGTCACAGTTTTTGGTCACTGCTTTGATCACTGCTTTGGTAACTGTTTTAATCACTGTTCAGGTCCTTGTTTTGGTCACTGTTCTTATCACTGCTTTGGTCGCTGTTTTGGTCACTGTTTTGTCATTGTTTTGTCACAGTTTTGGTTATTGTTTGGTCACTGTTGTGGGAACTGTTTTCGTCACTGTTTTTGTCACTGTTTTGGTCTTTGTTTTTCACTGTTTGGCCACTGTTTTGGTCACTGTTTTAATCATTGTATTGGTCACTGTCTTAATCACTGTTGTGGTCTATGTTTTGGTCTTTGTTTTGGTCACTGTTTTGGTCACAGTTTTGGTCACTGTTTTGGTCACTGTTCTGCTCACTGTTTTCGTCGCAGTTGTAGTCACTGTTTTGGTCACTGCTTTGGTACCGTTTGGTCACTGATGTGGTCACTATTTGATTATTGTGTTGCCGCAGTTTTGGTTTTTGTTTGGTCACTGTTTTGGTCACTGATTTTAACACTGTTTTGGTCACTGTTTGCAGTAAAAAGCGTAGTGAAATAAATCAGTCGCAAAAACAAAATTTTTTCTCGTTTTGCTTCCCCAGTCAAACGTCCATAAAAGAGCTTCGCTCAAAAACTCAAACACAGTTGAGCTTCGATAGCCCGGATTTCTTATAAAGTGACATTTCCGTTAACCAGAATGCTGATAACTTAAAATTTATCCTATGTAGGCAGGTTAAATGGTTAAACATAGAAGTCCAGAAAAATTCAACCTTTAATAAACAGCGATGAATTGTGCAGAGGCCACTACAGCCGATATGCGGAAAATACTAAAACTGTGTTTGAAAACATATCTTCTGAGGTTTCAGCATACTGCATCGAAAATGGCACTTCTAATGTGTTTCCCAGGCGTTCATCAGGACTGACAAAAGTTTGCTCCGAGCAGTCAAAATCAAATACAACTGCAGAAATGCATTTAAGGTGGCTCAGCGGTTAGTGTGCGCGACCGCTGGGCAAGAGGTAGTGGGTTCGATCCCGCCTCGGAATATGTAATGAATAGTTTTTTCTTTGAATAAACTTTACACCCGGTCACGCCTCTCTGCTGTTGGCGCCAGCCTTGTAGTAATTTGCCATGAAAAGCTTCTCATTTTACTTTACTTCACTTTAAAGATTTTAAAAACCTTTTTGTTAAAGTTTAATAGGGGAAACCCGTTTAAATGGATTAGCCCACCAAAGCACATAGACCTAAAAATCAAATTTATTTATTAATAGCATTCCAAAAGGAAGAATTTCAGAAAAAAAAAACCTCTTTCTACACAAAAAACACTCTTTTTAGTCCAGCTCGAAGCTGTTTAAAGCTAAAATTTGCGATTTTTGTCTGTTTTTTTCGGCGGTGATCGAGGATCACACGATAGCGCCCAAGGGCGTAGCACTGGTCCAATGAAATCGAAAAGGTCGTAAATATACGTATCCATAATATTAACAATTGACACAAACCAAACCACGTGCTCAGTAAAATAAACAGCTCACTTTCAGGGCTTGGCAAAACTTTTAGGGCAGGATTTCATGTATAAAGTTTTTGTTCCTATGCCCATTGGGGTATACTGTTTGATTCGGTCCAGCTCTAATATGTCAATTATTCAGTATAAATTTGCTTCAATGTTCGTAATCGACTCCCTGGAATCCGTTAGTTGGTTAATTGCAATTACTCAATGCAAGTGCTGTTACTCGTAAGTTGAACTCATTCGCATTGGCTTCCAATCTTTGATTATTGCTCGGAGTTGTCGCCTGTCGTGTTGTGGAATGGGGGGCGTGTCGGGACTCATTCAATCAATTGGAACACTGTAGTGGCAACTGACACTGCTCGGTGCTTTGAATACAAATTAGATAATGCGATGAACCGCCCAGTCTTGCCAGTGCCACGCCCCCAATCAAGCCATCCCGAAATATCGAGGCATTGCCTTTGACAACGTTTGCTTGTCGCTGATAGAAACGGACTTGATTTAAATTCCAAGTAATTAATTAGAGTCTCGGATTGCTTTGCTCCTAAGACAAGTATTAGGGTGCTTGTTGTTCTTTGCCGTTTACCCTAGGTTAAGCTAATTAAACGCACACAAAAGGCAGAAGGGCAGATGACAATAAATGTATGTAGTTGCCTGTGTTTGTTTTAATAACTCAGACTGCCGTGTGTCTATCCACTCAATGTTCAATGGCAATTTCAATGATTTTGTTTAGCTCAGTGATTCGGAGAATTGAGTTCAACTGCACGTACAGATGTCTGTGCCGGCATTATCCATATGTGCCATAGCCCTCTGCCGGCAGCAATCCGAGAACGCACATGCACACCAGCAATTTGAATGCCTTTCCAATGAATTGATGCCAATTTGCAATTGTTAATGAAACGCCTTTGTGTCGTGTCGATTGCATTGCGGCCAACTAATCCTCAAACTATGCAGTCCTCGGGTCACTCTCCCGGCAACAGCTTCTGCATGTGTTCGTTTCACTTTCCTTGTTTTCTTTGACATTGGGGCTATATTTTGGCCAAGTTTCATCTGCATCAATTTGTGTGCATGTGGAAGGGTTCAGGTTCGGGCTCGGGTCCCTTTGGGCTGGGCCTGGCTCTCTCTGCATTTCTGTGTTTGCTCATTTCAATTTTGTAATTGAGATTAGCTCTTTGGGAATAATGGAGATCAGATCATTTAATTAATTTTGTTCTCGGGCACGTCGAGTGGTCCGGCTGCTGTGTCAAGTGCCTGTGTGGGCGTTCTGTGTCCTGTCTGATTGAACTAACAAGTTCCCAAACGCAATAATTCTACGATTGCCGCCTGACGTTGGCTGGGCTGCCCTCAGTTGTCTGTTAATTTGCTCAGCAACAATTCCATTTGTTAATTTTGGCCTGAAATCTTTTGGTCAATTTGCCAAACAGATGGAAAGGCACCGAACATCCGGAGCTGTGTTCTGTCTCGATTTCATTCTCGAAATTGAAATGCCAAAAATGATGCAGCAGCATCCGGACCAGGACCCGCTCCCGCTCCCGCACTCGTTTCCCAGTTCCAATTATAATTATGCCAGTCTCAGTTGGAGCGGTGCTCGACTCTTTGGGGGTCCATGCATCTCATTTACATTGGCTGCTGCCTCTGTCTTCGTCTTCGTCATCGTCGGCTGCCTTGAGTTTCACTTTTCCCTCTCTCATGGCTTAGACTGAGCCAAATTGCATTCAGCTGTTTGTTTTTGTACTCTGTCACGAGAATTCCCAACTACTTTTGAATAATTTCATTTATTTATGTTCCCCATTGCTGGGCGCAAAAGTTTCGCTGCAGTTGATGCAACCGCCTCTCGTATTTCGCCTCTCGTCAGTCACTTATTTATTTAGTTTTCTTTCTTCTCTCTAAAATGTTAAAAAGGCGCAAAAGTTGTCGTCGTGTGTCAAAAGTTCTGCATTGGACTGTAAAGAGTACCCACTCCTCCTCTTTTTTTTGTTCCTTTGCCGGCAATTGATGCCATTTTGTGTAGTGAAATTCTAGGCTGCACACTTCAAGTTGTAGTTTAATTAAAATGGAATGGACAACTTCGGAAGATGATCAAATAATTCAGTAGTTGGAATTTGTAAGCTTGAACTAAGATAATCACAATTGCTCAATTCTTAAACTTGTGAATTAACAATCGGTGTAGAGACAAAGAGTTGGAAGGTATTATGAAAAGACCGTGCTGTAATAAAGTCGACCATTAACTATGATCAAAACGAGAGTCCTGGTATGAGTAGAGACAAAATAAGACAAAGCAGCGATTGGTATTTAGTAAGCCTTTGCGACTTCGCTGACTGGCCCATAATTCACCGCAAAAAGCAATAAAATATGATTAACGATTCACGTTTAGGCAGATAAAACAATCGCACTTACAAAATAGAAACATTTGGAACTACGATGAGTCTTAGAGACTCACAGTGGGTTGAATGACCGCTAAACTGTAGACTTATTTCTTTACTGAAAGTTCATTTTAATATAGAGTTTGATTTTGGGTTTTGGATTTTCAAGTAAGATTAATCTATTGGCTATGTTGGACGAAAGTGCTGACAACTCTTTGCCGTTTACATCATCGCAGTTGCAGCTGTTGTGGGTTCTTGGTATTGGCCAATTGATGGATAAGCAACACGGACTCGTCGTGGATCCGGGGTTTGTGTGGGCTATAATCAGGTGAAGTATATGTAACTCCCGGAATAATTTTGTCTTTTTTTGTTTTCGATGGAAATGTCCTGAAAATTGGCATTTATTTATATGGTATGTTTTCGAATAATTTTACAAAGTTTTGTAAAAATCGGTTGACTATATCATATAGCTGTGATACAAACGATCGGTCGAAAACTAGTTCTTGTGAGAAAGTTTATTCAAAGAAAATACTTTTCATTAGTTGTTTCGAGGAGGGATCGAATCCACGATCACTCTAGCCGTTGAGCCACACCCGGGCTTATTTTATATACTTTTACACATTTCTACAAAGTTTTGTCAAAATCGGATGACTATAGCATTTAGCTGCAGTACGAATGTTCGGTCGAAAATGTTCGATCTTCCATCTTTAAGAGGGCTCCAAACAAAATCTAATCCAAACAAGAAAGAAAGAAGGTCAAGCCCGACTTTAACATACTCTGTACCTGTGAAGTGCTGCCCTTCACTGTTGCGACCGGAGCTCCCCATAATTGTTTGTTTCTTTATAACTCGACAACCGTTCATCCGATCTTTACCATTCAATCTATAAAACTGTGGGAGATATGACGTTTTCTCCAATTTGCGGGGGCGGGAGGGGGCGTGGCAAAAATGGAAAATAAACTTGATGTGTCTGCAAGTAAAAGAAGCCTTTGTCCCATACATGTTAAACCTCTATCTCTTACCATCTCTGAGATCTGTTTGTTCATACGGACAGATGGACAGACAGACAGACAGACTGACGAATACATCGGTGTCAAGGCACCACCAGGCCTAACGACCTGATGCATCACTGAGCGTCAGTCGCGTCGTTAACGACAGGTAATGCAGCACAGCGCTTGTCTAGTACGTGAACTATAGTGTGCATCTATCACCACACTAACGACTGGTTATGCAGGGTCGTACCTATTGGTACGATTTCCGGATTTTCCCATACAAAATTCGTTAGGCAAATACTTGGCTGGTGATTGGTCTGGTGGCGAGTGCTAGCTACGAAGAGTTATGGAATTCGTTAATGCCGCACCGGTGCAGTTAAACTACAGGGATCCTAGACTTACATTTTTGGTTTGAAGTAAACTATTCCACACATTTAAGCGATTTTTTTAAGCAAAGATAAACCATATTAATACTAGTGCTCAAATCCATTAAAACGTCTACTGCCCAAATATATGCTACGGAATATCCCTATAATTGGCTAGACTCTTGAATTAAATTCCAATGAACATTTTCAACAACATCGATGGCATACCTATTAGGCGGTACAAACTGGTTTAGTTTTAAGTGCATGTATTCAAAATGGTATATCTTCACTTAAAAAAATATTTTGGGTAATTTATTTAATTGATTATTTTATTTGTTTTTTAATTTGTTTTATTGTTATTCTAAATTTTCTGTCACCTTCATTGGCAACTTTCTTTAGATTGAAGTGTACATATTCATTTGAACTTACTTTGTGTAAGTGTGACTAGTGTTTTGTGTCTGATTATTGGAGGGTTGATTGTGATGATATAAAATATGTGTAAAATTAGTGTATTGGTTCTGTCCAGTGTGTGGGGGGTTGCTAGGGTATTTGTCTGTTTGGAAGTTCTCTAGGGAAAATCTTCTTGAGGCGTCGTCCTACGCTGCTTCCGGCTTTTCTTCGTCTACGCAACAGTCTTCTGACAACAGTGTTGGGGTGGCTTTTCAACCTCTCCACGTATTTGCCTGCCTGTGAATTTATGACATCTCCAATCTTCGGCACGTTGAGATCGCTCTCCAAATGTGTTGTGCACATATACCAGGGCGCTCCCGATAGTTTGCGCAGACACCTGGACTGGAAGACACGAGTCTTTGTCAAATGGGATTTTGCAGCTATTCCATACACTTGGATTCCATATCTCTAAGCCGGTGCTATAATTGCCTTGTAAATATGCACTTTGTTACGGAGTGAGAGTTTATTCCTACTGGAGAGCAGCCATCCCAGTTTCTTCACTCTGCCGTAAAGTGATCTTACAAGCGTGTTGATATGGGATCCGAATGTAAGGCGCTTGTCCAGATATACTCCCAAGTATTTATGTCCAGGCAAGTGCCGTAATAGCTGCTCATTGAGAAAGACGCCAGGGCACTCATCGCGACGAAGTGTATATGTTACACTGGCACATTTATCCAGGTTTAGCCCAATGTTCCATCGCTTAGCCCATCTGCTGAAGTGATACAAATATTGCTGAACGACATCGGTGGCATTATAAATGCATGGGTCTCTCGCCATAAAAGCAGTATCGTCAGCAAATGTTGCAGTGAGTAAGTCTTGGGGGTCTTCAATGGGTATTGTTTCTCCTGCAGGCATGTCATAAGTGTATAGAGAGTAGAGGGTTGGTCCGAGGACACTTCCTTGTGGCACACCAGCGCGTATTAACCTCACACTGGAAACAGCTCCTTCCAAGATTACTGAGAAGGTCCGGTCCGTGAGGAAGCTTTTCACAAGAGAGTAAAGCTGAGGTGGAAGGATGTCTTTTACCTTGTAGAGCAATCCGTCATGCCACACTCTATCAAAAGCCTGTTTAATGTCAAGGTAAACCGCAACCACGTATTCCTTCGCCTGAAATCCGTCAGCTGCTCAGGAGTCCCATGTGACTTTCTAAACCCGAACTGAAAGGGAGGTATCCTGTCACACACCCCATCGATTGCCATAATTCGGGCTAGTAGGCACCTCCCAAAAATTTTCGATATTGTGGATAGGAGACTGATTGGATAAAAAATATAACTTTCCGATAATATTAAAGAGAGTTAAGACAATAGTATAGGTTTCTCATAAAACGTTCCTATAAATGGTCAAAATAGACAAATTCGTGTTAAACTCACTCTGTGGACAAGAACCCCAAAATTAGGGAAAATTAGAACCCCGTAGTGAACACCTCTCGTATCTAAAGCGGTTTGAAGCCTTTAAAGATTGACACAAGAAATTATTTCTGTTGAACTAAGTTTAATTTGTTTACAAAGCTCAAAGGCAATGCCAGAGACACGAGGGACTTGGCGACTGGAGAAAAGTTGATTATGTAGAAAAGAAACCAATTAATGAAGATTGAATTTACTCATTACCACTCAACGTTTGACTAGTTTTTTGTGTATGTGTAAACGTTGAATGGGTTAATGCAGCAACAAAAACCAATTGGACAGCAGACATAAAAAGAAAATGAACCAATCAATGAATAGAGCTATTTTTTTTTTGTAAATTTTAAGCGGCATTTTATGCTTTACAGTCAACTGAGCTTTTGGCAGCTTTTCCGTAATGCAATTACGCACACTCCACTTACCCCCTATTGATGAAGGGCTGGAACTGGGGACTGGCATGTGCAGATAATTAGGCCTAAAATGTAGCACGCCATTTCCTTGTCAAGAGTTACCTGTGGGGGCGTTTTGGCCCGGTCTGATTTTGACAGTCGGCCAATCGGTTGCAACCAAATGTCATGGCTCATTAAATATCAATGCGATCACATTTCAGTGCAATTTAGTTGGGTTTTTTTTTGCAGTGCACCGATTTTCATACTTCGGCTGCATACCTTGGGGCCATTGTTGGAAACTGTGCCTTTTTGGAGGCGTTGCATGCTTTTAGGCTGCATTCAAAAGACACCAAACTTGTCGCCAACGCACAACTTTCTGAATGCCTTGCCGTTAACTTTTTGGTGCGAAAAGTTGGCGCAAAATACTTTGCGCAAATATTGTTTTCACATGCTTTTGTTGCGCTAAGCAGCCCTTAAGAGGACGCTGACTCACCCTTGCAGCGTAAATTGTATCAATGTGTGTGTGTGTGTGCGCTGTCTTTTCACGAGTTTTTATTTTGTTTTCGTGTTTCAATTTTATTTCTCTTGTTTGGCTTTTGTTTTCTGCCTGCATTTCTGCCATGTATTGGCATTTTCGGCGCTTATTTGTATCGCTTTCGTTCACATTGTTGTTTCCTCTGCTGCAGCTGCTGCGGCAGCCGTTGCGGTTGCTGTTTTCAATTTTGTTGCAAGCGCAACGCCGCTTTCTGGGTTTCCTCCGCTCAGATTGTGTGTGTCTTGGTTTTAACAGTTTTTGTTTCTTTCAAGCCAAAGTTGAAAAGTTTTATAAAAATATTGTATTCTATCAAAAGACTTGGTCTAATGACGTCTTTCAGGTGGCTTGAAAATACCCTAAGAAATGGCAAATTAAAATTGTGCTCAAATTGAATTGCAGCTGCTTACTAACATGAGCTCGCTTCAAAATCGAATCCTTGCTCGAATCATAGTCCTGCTGTTTGGAGGGTATCTCCAGCACAGTGGGCACTGGCATTAAATGAGCATCGAGTGTGGCTCGTATTTTGTCCGCATAGATTTGATTTATCAAAATGATGGCAATGTCTTCGCGCGCCACAAAACGCTTAAAACAGGCATCAATTGCAGCGGCGCTGGTATCTGCAATGTGTAAAGGTAAGATGTGAGAAGAAGCTTGTGGTTGTGTGTCAAAGTCACTTACCTTTTTCCACCACCAGAAAGTTGGATTCACGTTCCGCATTGACTTCCCCAATGCCACCCAGCAAAAAGCCAACACAAGTGTCCTGAAAGCATACAAATTCACATGTGGAAACTCTTACTACTTTCTACTTGGATTAACAGACCTCATCGCCTATGACGGCCATAAGTCTACCTTCAGATTCGGATTGATGAGACATTTTTGGTTTTAAACTGAGTTTTGAAATTGAGAAATTGAATTATTTAATATGCCTCAAAGACAGAAGAGCAGACGCTTACTTTACTGATTGAACGCCACAGAAGTTTGAAGTTTTTTCCGAACCTAGGATTACCATTAAGAGGTCTGTTTCGATTAATTCGCCGGATATATCATCAATTCCAAAAAACAGTTTTGAGGATCTCTCTGGATCTCTCTAGATAGATCGTGGTGTGTATCGAGTTGTCTTCTTAGACTCTCCTCTCCTTTTGAGCTGCCGGTTTTTTGATTGCGTCGCCAGTCTTGGGCATACTGAGGTCACTTACCAAATTTCTCGCACACACCTCGTCGCCAGTGCGCGAGCATTGCCCACAGACGAAGCAGAAATTTTTACCATAGAGGAATCGTTCAACAAACAGAACGATAGAGTGCATACTGTGTCCTCAAACCAAGTTTCCCAACTCATTCCGAGAGTTTAGAATGGTTACCATCCGGCTTATGTGATGGTTTGGTGGAGAGTCGCCTTTGATGGGGTCACCATGCTCCATCTTTGTGAAAAGCTTCTCAACACGACATTATTGGCAAACAAGCCGTGGACCTTTCATCAAGACTCCGCTCCATCTCACTAGGCCAAAAAGACTCAAACTTGGCAAAAAACCATGTACCGAACTTCATTTCTACGGATGTTTGGTCTACAGGTAGCTCAGAACTGAATCCATTGGACTACAAACTGTGGTGCGTTCTCAAGGCTATGTCTTGCTCAACTCGACACCCGAATATTGAGTCTTTCAAAAGGGCTCTTGTCCGAGCAGTGGACAATTTCCCAATGCATGAGGTGTGCACTGTCATCGATGAGTGGCCAGAGAGACTTCGGCGTTGCTGGAAGGCATAAGGTCGCCATTTTTGAAAAATATTCATTCGTTTTCATTTTATGACCAAAAAACCGTGTACCTAAACAATTGCGAGTACTAAGTATGCCTTACACTTGGATCCCATATCTCCAGGCAACAAGTGTTCCGATGACTAATAGGCTATTCAGAATGAGCACATCTAAACTCTAATAGCCAAGTTCCACTGACAATGTTCATCTAGGCCACTAGGTTAGGTTAGGTTCGGTTAAATTGGCAGCTCGGCAGAGGCCAAGATCACCCAGAGGCCTTTTGGACCATTGTGATGCCTAATAAGGGGGGAAAAGGTTTGTGGTGGGGAGAGGGGTTAGTGAGAATTGACGGTCAGGTTCTGCGCAGACTCTCTATTTAAACCATTTTGAGGAATCTACAAAATGGGCCAGGTATTCTAAGGGCACATTTGCCGGACTGCCCAGGTCTTCAAATGCTGGATGTGTTTCCTAAGAAGTGCAGAGCAGTCGCAAAGAAGGTATTGCATGCTCTCCATTTCCTTTACAACCCCTCAACTACGAAAGAAGTCATAATGGGGCATCATGTTCTTTTGGGCTGGGAAGTTCTTTTGGGTGAGTACCTTAGCCAGAGTGATCGGGAGATGTGACAACCGGGTGTGAGATCCCATTGTCGTTCTGTTGCCCTAGTTCTGGCCTTCCACTGTACTTCTGTCATGACGTCCTGCAAGGGTCTTTGCATGTCCGTTACCGCTTGTGTCTCTGGCAGCGCTGAACCTTCATGACAAGGTACCCAGACGAGGGTTATGGAGTGCTGATGAATTTGGTTTAATGCTGTCACCATGTTGCTCTTTGTGGCGTTTGATAACAGAGCCTTAATGGCAGCTTGGCTGTCGACCAA
Source organism: Lordiphosa collinella (assembly GCA_018904265.1). Taxonomy (NCBI): domain Eukaryota; kingdom Metazoa; phylum Arthropoda; class Insecta; order Diptera; family Drosophilidae; genus Lordiphosa; species Lordiphosa collinella. The sequence continues at coordinate 93,450 of JAEIFV010000204.1, read as the reverse complement.
GATTGAAATGGTTCTAGGAGTTTCGTCCTGGGTGTAAATCAATTTAGCCGCCTGGCAGACAGCATAAATGTCTGCTTGGAAAACGCTACACCAGTTCGGTAGAAGGAATGAGAGCTGAGTAGCAAGCTCTTCGGAGAAGATGCCTGCTCCTGTGACTTCTTCCGTTTTCAAATCAGCTGTATGGAAAGCTCATTCTCCCTGATGGTAGTGTTTTGCTTCCAATCCTCTTTTTTTCGTGAACCGTGTTCCGAAGTTGCCGTTCCATTTCTGAACTGGTATGCAGTAGTCGCTTTTTTTCTGTAGGAGACTGCCTTGGCCTGAAGTCAATGCTTTAAGAAGTTTCAGTTCGCGGAGTCTTACTGAGCTTCTCGCTGCTTCATACTTCATATTGGTTCCAGGTTCAGAATTACATCCAGGAGCACCTGAGGGTAGATCGCAGGTATCCTGTAACACATTGTCAAAGTGGAACTTGGTGTTTACCAGGGGGAGGGGGGAAGTCGCCCAGAGCCCGGATTTTTGGCGAAAACTTCAATAAGCTATGTACAACATGAGAAAAACCCCCCGGGCCAGGAATCCCCTTTCGACAGGCCTGCCCATCGCCATCTACCATCGCCATATACCACCGCCCATTGCCATCTACCATCGGCATCTACATACACAATTGCGGTCGAAGTCGCGGGTATAAGCTATTGTACATATATGTGACAATGGAACTTGGCTATAACATCCAACATCATGAATTATAAACATTTGCCTGGCCGAAATTTGTCATGTAAGTATCAAATTTCTATCAGACACTGACCCACTTAATAATTTGACGAAACAAAAGTTTAAATATGTTGGCCTAGCAAATAGCTATTAAGCATTTAAACTCAAGATATAGCATGCTAGATGTTAGATGTGCCCAGTGTGATTAGCCTATAAGTCTTGGGGTCTTCGAAGGGTTTCTTTAGGTCGGCAAATCAGTGTAGAAAGCACTGGAAACAGCTGCTTTCAAGGTCCTATTCGTGAGAAAGCTTCTCTCAGGAGAGTATAGCTGTGGCGAAAGAATGTGCTTAGCATTACAGAGCAGTACGGCCTTGTGAGTGTGGCTAACACTCACGAGGCATTGATGTGAAACATGCAGATGCAGTATAAGAGGTGCTCCGAATTTTACTGCCTTTTGGGTATGTGAATGTGTTACTCTATACTCGATACTCAAAACTCGGTACTCAAAATTGAGAACTCTATGCTGAGCACTCAATATCAGCACTCTATACTCAGTACTCGATACTAAGTATTCGATACTCAACAATCGATTTTAAGTTCTCCACACAAAATACTTGATACTAAGTACTCGAAACTTAGTACTCAGTACTCGATAGTAAGTACTTCAAAGATTAAGAAGAGTAAAATACTAACAACAATGCAACAATATCTATATTAAACGATGCTCTTTCATGTTGTTTTTTTTTGTTTTTCGTTTTTCAATGTTTGGACCTAAGAACCGACAGTATATGAAAGTTAGTATTGAATCATTGCTTGGGCAATTTCAAAGTGTTCCATATTGAGAGTCATAAATTATGTACCAGAACTCTTAAGTTTTTGCAAGAACTCAAAACTAATCAACATCTTAAGCTCGTGCATGTCTCGTTCTTTTCCCCCCTCGCAAAAAGAGAAATCAAGAACCCATTCATAAACAAAAAATAAACCAAAATGAAGAACTTCTCCTCACCAACATTCAAATTGTCAACTATTTTGAGTGCTTGACCCAAAGCGTTTAGTGCTTAATGGGAAAATGGGTGAATCGTGCCGGGCATAAGTGAAAATTTCTGGGCACAGCATATTAAATGTCGCCATGGCCATATTTAACTAAGAAGTTGAGCCAGCAAAACTCATATGAAACTTTGTTGCTGTTGCCAGTCAATAAACCAAATAAAAACCGGTAGCATGAAATGCCGGTTGCGGTCGCTCCGAGGCTGGCTAACTGACTGCGGCATTAGCAATGTGTGGAAAAAGGTCAGCGGGCCAGCACTCACATCGATTGCTGATGGGATGGGATTGAATTGGATTGGGTTTCGGTGTGGCAGCCAAATTTGTGTGCATTGGTGACGCTGCAGTCACAATGGCAGGGAAAAGTTCATTGCACCTTGCGAGGGGGGAGGGAAAGTAAGTACGTACATACTTGCTTATAAAGCAGCTACTCCAGCTGTCAATTAACTGCAAATGTCAGGGGCTGACTGCAGAGCATTAATCATAATTAGTTATGCCACACGACAACAGCAACAACAACCACTACCAAATTCAATTGGTTATTGATACGTTAACAATTCGAGCTGATTTGAAAAATGTTAACCTGGAGTTCAAGTGGCAACATGGCGCGGCCTTTTGTTGAAAGTTTTGTACAACAATTAGCAAAATGTAGGGCTTATTTTCGCTTTTGTTGCTCAGCTGTATCCACGTAACGCAAATGAATTAACAAAAAAGCGAAAAGGAAAGCAACCGGCCAGAGATTTAGATTGGAAATGATCCCCCACCGCAAACGGTCACAAAGACAATTACGGGACTTGGGCGTCATATGTGGCGTATGCGTAATGCGTGTGCTTGTGCGGGTGTGTGGTGATTGTTAAGCCCTTTTGAGAAGTTATCTAATCCAATTAGGAGCAGCCGCAGCATTAAACTTTAAGCGCAACATTACGTAAGCCCGAGGGGGGCGGGACTGCCAGTGTTTTGACATACAATTTGCTGTTGCTTTCGATTAAGTTTTTGAGCGCCAACTGACAAAAATTCGTTATAAAATTGCATTGCATTGGACAGCATCGGCAACGGGAACAGCAAAACTAGCAACAACAGCGGGAGCAACAAAGCAAACATTTTAAACAATTATAAAACTTGTTTTACGCTTGACAAAACTACAAAAAAAATAAAAACATCATCAGAAGCAGCAACAGCAGCAAAGTGCAGCCAACGATTTGCCATCAAATGCGGCGTGGCTGTCAAGTGCAGTGCAGCCCGTTCCTGGCACTTACCAGTTGGCAAACTGCCCCTGTCCCTGTCCGCTTTGAATTGGGATGCACATCCGATTACAACAATTTCACGCAGTCATTGCTCACTTTGTGAGGCTCAAAATATATATGCGCAGGTTTGAGCATTACCATTGGAATGCAAATGTTGCTGTCATAATGTTGATTAACAATTAAGCTAACTTAAGATAACTCATAAAGATTACCTTAGCGAGTTTAGCTGGATCCAGGTTCAAAAAGTTGCGTTTGTTCACAACTGTAAACAACTTATGCATTGTACACCCAAAAAATAGTCGGTTGCTTATACAATACAGGAACCTCCCGGTTCTATCTTCAGTTGGCTTCCCCTAAGGACTGTTTTTCCCGGAAATGCAAAAAGCATTGATATGTAGTAAAGACAACATTGCATTTCATCGTCTTGGTCTTTATGCTTAAGCTTTGAGGCTCAAGATTCTAAGTGAGAAGGCAAACGCCCTCGAGCCAGCTAGACTCGCTAATTAGAAAATAGAAAGGTCGACACATAAATTACAAAGTATGAAGAATTAGTTAGAAAATGTCAAAGTCTATGCGAACTCGATCCATGGGGGGTTATATATAAGAGTTGTAACGGTTGAATGAAACGAAACTATACGCCGATAGCTATCGATAACACATTCGAGAAATGCGTCTTAAGTTTTACTTTTTGTAAGATCTAGCGAAACCACCTTCTCGTTGAGGTTTTCACAATTTTCGTTTTATAGCAGACCAAGAAAGTTTAAAGCACGTGATTAAATGTGACGGCTGTAAGGAATTGTTCCTATAGCTAATCAATTGCAAGAAGCACACACACACTTAAGTTCTTTCACACATTTCGCATAGATATACACATATATATGTATTGAGTTGACGCGCCGAAACGGACTCCTCGCCTTATTTCCGAATGTTTTTTTGGTCCAAAAACTCAAGACCCGTCTAGGCTTGTTAAGTTTGCGCAAGATACTCGCCAAAGAGTCAGCGAGAGACCATTACACATTTTGTTCAAATGGCTTACCAGGAGGTCTTCGGGTGGCATATGGTCAATGCGGACAAATCGTGGGCACCACATTCAATTTGTATTAGGTGCCGCCGAAATTTCAGCTCTCTATCAAAGAAAAGAAAATGTCCTTCATTGTTGGAGAGAGCAGAGTGATCATTTAAAAGATTTCCTACCGTATCGTCTGTGGATCAGCCATCATCATCTTCTTCATCTTATCAAGATAATGGAAACTGGAACTCTTAAATTTTTCATCCATCAAACGATGAGGAAATTCTTGATGAAGAAATCAGAGAATTTGATGATGTGAAACCAATAAATCTGGATCCATAGTTCAACCACAGTTAAACGATTTTATAAGAGACCTAAATTTGGCAAAATTTAAGGCAGAATTATTAGGTCAAAATTAAGAGTTTGGAATTGTTGCAAGGATTTCTGCTCATCACCTTCAAGACGAAAAATTCCATGAACCAGAGCAAACGTTGTGCTAGGGCATTAATATTGATGGTTTGATGGACGGAATGGGTATAACTCATGATTCCAAACAGAGCCGCCTTTTTATTGTTTCTTCTTACAATAGCTTAAAAGCGGTGCTCCTACATATTGGAAATACCCTTCCCTCAATACCCATTGCATGATCAAACAGTTTGAAAGAAACTCATGAGACTGTAAAGTATTTATTGAAAATAATCTGTCAACCACCTCTACCACCAAATCGAACTAAGAATGATGTCGAACTTTGTCAAAGCTCTTCCTATGTATGGACGGGCCATTGAGTATCTAAAACATTTCTTTCCTAGACTCAGCGATGTGAAAATCAAAGAGGGTTTTCGTAGGTCAGCGAGTACGCAGATTGATGAAAACTGATGAGGACTTTCAGAAGACGTGGGTTTCGGGAGAGTTATTAGGGAATTTTTTGTAGGTCTTAGTACACTGCAATCCAAACAAACTGTTTCTGAGATGCTGGCAACCTTTCAAGAAATGCAACATGTCACTAAAAAGTAGAACACATCGATTCTCTTTGTTTTTGGCATCAGTTAACTGATCTCAGTTGAGCTATTTTTGTTCTGCTCTTTCAATAGCAACATGCGAAATGAAGTTGCATTGTCAGTTACCGCGTGCGAGCGTGCGTGTGTTCGGCAGATCGATTTATAATGTTGATTACTATATATGCGAAAACGAACCATATATTTACAAAACCGCGGGAGAAGTGATGTTTTTTTTTCAAATTGTGGGGGCGAGAGGAGGCGTGGACTGTAGGTCCCTTTCTTTTGAATGAAAATTAGAAATACAGAAGCCAAGAGATTGAGGGAAGCTCCGCTTGGCCCTTTGGGGCTATATATTCCACTTTTTTATTTTTATTAAACGAATTATGAATATGATCAAGTCTAACTAGGAAAAGAAAATGGTAGTATCGAAATGAGTCAGCATCGGTGACACTGCAACGAGATTGATTCAATCCAGTTCGCCTCTGGTAAGATAGGTTAAGGGGGGTAAGGCAATGTGGCCAATTAGTTATAAGTCCAGAGTTTATAAAACATCCAATTAGCCACACGAAAGTTAGTCGCACATGCCACGCGGTGAAAGAAAACTACCAGAGTGAAATTAAAGAAGGAACTTAAGATCAAAAGGGACGTTACTGATCGACAGCTGTTTAAGAATCGTCACTTCGCCCTTAGCACTGGAACTGCACCTGCGGTCATGAGGACTGGTTCGCCGTTGGAGCCTAGGTTCGCTAAAATATGTTAGGATTAGTATGAAGGGAAAGAACTATTGCTAACAAGAAAGGGTGGGTATTTGGAGTAACATCAAACCCAATCGTACCTGCTAGTTCGGTATAACATCCATCAGAGGAAAGGTTAGCACATTCTTCTTTTGTGATAGCCATTTACATTCTTGAGCAAAATATACTACACGTTCGATGAGCCTAAGGCGGAGGAGATTTACAGTGTTGACCGAAGTAGACTAGTAGACTAGGGCGAATGTGTTTCCAACAAATTTTTGTCATTTTGTAATCTGCACTTTGTGTTTTGCTGACGGTTTAAAATAAAAAATAATAATTTAAGCCTTCGTGGAATTGAATTCCTTCTTTGGGCAATTTGTTAGCGTAACGAGTAAGCACAACATTTAATGTTAAGCAAATTTACTTCTGCCTACTAGGACTAGAATCGGTTTGAAAAAATTGCAAAATCCGCTGTCTAATTATAACTGAGTTGAGTTCTAGTTACAAATACCCAAGTAAACTTATTACCTATTTTTGGCACTTGTAATAGTGCATTATTGCATTGTTAGAAGCTTCAAACATTTTTTATTTCGATAAGTGGAATTGGGCCAAGTGGAATTACGCGCCTTTTTGGCATTAGCTGTTACTTTTATACATGTAAATCGTTTTGACATCACGGGATTTGCCACTTTTTATTTATTTTTTGCCAAGTTCCTTTATAGTCAGGTGTTGCTAAAACATTGCACCGCATCTCTCATAATTTGCAGTGAGCGTGCGTCTTCGGCTAATAAGACCTTGCCATCCGCATACATCCGGATTTTTAACGTGTCTTCTATTAACTTTATTCCGCCTCGCAGAGCCATAACAATAGTCCTCATTCAATCAAAATTAAGTGAATTTCTTCTAAAACTGGTTTGAAATGTTATTGATTAATGGTTTTTTATTGATCGGAAATGGTCGTAATATCAAATCGTATCTCTTTCAACGAGTAATCAAAACGATGAGTTAATAAAAACATAATCAAGTCAAACCAGGAAATCCAAAACTATCCAATAGGAACACTCCCTCAAGCAGTAAAGTTATGTGTGGTTGTCTTCCTTTTTGTATCCCCACCCTTTGCCAATCGGCATACACTCGCAGTGACGTGTCAGCAAATGGTGATCAGTTCTTTTGAGTCTCTCCTCTTCTGGCTCTCCTACGCGTATGTCAGAAACTGTTTACTCAGAGGTCTGGTAACAACTTGTGGCGTTGCTGTTGTCGCCGCTTTTGACAACGCCTTTTGTGATTGGAATATAAAATAAGATACAGCACAATGGGCCACGACGAGAATCTGTGGAAGACGCACAGGCAGTGGCAGTGGCAACGGCGACGAAGAGAAACACAAATCAAACGCATCTGCTGGCAGCTGCTGGGAATTTGAAAAGAAGAAGTCGTTGGCGGAGACACATGTCTGGCTCTGGCTCTGGCTCCTCTATCCAGCGGATGTCAATGTATCTGTGCTGTTGACTGCTGTTTGGTAATTACGTGACGTTTTTGATAAATTGTGATTCCTAGCGTGATTTCCAGTCAGCCATTACTTAAGACTAATGTGCGGCATGCTGTCAGAATTGGAACAAACGCCAAAAACGGTTTGGTTTTAATGCATTTCTATTAACGGTTTCGATACGCCCGCTTGGCTAATAAACACAGCCACGTGGTGACCCAGTTCGTCACTGGAATTGACAACTACGTTGGGGACCGTTGAGAGGTTGTCAACCCAAAAACTAAAGTTCAATTCAAGCGACTGCAGCCCCGTCCTGGCTGGCGGTCAGCTGTTTGTGCATAGAATGGGTTTTCACCTCTCATCCTCTCCCGTTGCTAATTTGTAGCTGCCATTTGCTGGCGCCGTTGTTTATTATATTGTCATTATGCTAATTTCACAGTTCAGTTCGATTGAAGTGAACTACAAAAAGAGAGTGCGGATTACGGATTGGCAAGTGAACGGCTGATGTTGTCGCCATGACGTTAATGTCGATGTCATGTACTCCGCTGCCTGCATTTGACATTTTGCACATTGCTTTCCTTGTGATGGCTGCTGTTGCTGTTGATTTTTGTACGCCTGTTTACCTTTCAATAAAAGTTGTTGAATAATCAGCAGCAGCAGCAGCAGCAGTGACAGCCACCGCACACATCGCCAACAGCAGCAGCAGCCGCTTGATACGCGCATTGAAAGGTTCATTTCATTTCGATTTTGATATGTAGAAGAAGAAAGCGAACTGCAAACTTTATTTTCTGCCTCGATTTGCGTGATCTGCATACGCCCAAGCGAAAAGTCTTTGACTGATGAGCATTTCGGTTGGCGATAGCAAGGGGAATTATATAACTCCCCAAATGTTATGGTATTTAAAGCACTTTATAAATAACAGGCGTGCTTTTTGCATAGTTTCCAAAGTTCAAACAACTGAAAAAAAAGCGAAAGGCAGAATAAACAATGAATAAACGAAGGAAAAGATGGGGCACAGCACACAAGCACTCTGAATGACAGAATGTAGACTTATAAGGCTACAAATCGCTTTGTATGTAAACACTTTTGGTACCGAACCGCGTACCTTTCTTACCTCTCTTAAAGGCATTAAAAATAGTTTTGTTTCAAAATGCAATAGTGATAAAATGCTAGCAAGTTGAAAAAACTAGATAAATGATCTGCTAAAGTACATGGGCCCTGGTGGGTAGTATTGAATGCCAAGAGACGAAAAAAGTCCAACTTTTTGTGAAAGCCAAGCTTTGTTTGATAACTTATAATACAACTATCAGTTACCCGGCGTGCGTTGCTACTACACCTTTAAAAAGAAAAAAAGAAATTCGGATCGAGTGGTACAAGGCTTAGAACAAACATGACTGGAGTTCATCAGAGATCGGCTTTGGGTGATTACAAAACGTTCATAAATAATCAACACCCTTGCCGTTGCGCTCAACCGATCTGTTTTACTCATCTGTTTAATCATACAAAGGCAGTCGAACCTTGTTGGCGCTCTGAGTATACGAGGTGTGTCCAAAGGAAAATGTGAATTTAGAATTTTCGCGGGCTGTGACATTCGTTTATCGATATTTGGTTTTTGGTTATTCTCCGACACATATGTTTATCATATGTTTGCATTAGCAGCCAATTTCGATTAGTAGTTTGTTTTTAGCTACTGAAAAGATTAGTCACGTTTTTGTGTGCTCTTCGATTTTTGACTATATTTTGAGCAAAAGCAACGTCGCATTAGTATCGCTCAGGAGTTGTTGAATGACGTCAACGACAATCCGGGTTTGCTCAAACGGGTCATAGCTGGTGACGAAACGTGGATATATGGTTGTGACATCCAAACCAAGGCCCAAACATCCCAATGGAAGCAGCCAGATGAACCAAGACCGAAAAAACACTCCAAGTTCGATCAAATATGAAGCTGTTTTCTTTGACTACAATGGTGTGGTGCATCATAAGTTCATGCCAAGAGGTCGCACAGTTAATAGGAAATATTGCGTATTGCGTGAGACAATACGGCTCAATCAATCGGAATTATGGAAAACGATAATGCACCAGCTCACACATCAATGCTTGTTCGTGATTTTTTGGCCAAAAACAAACCCCAATCATGCCTCAACCACCGTGTTCACCAGATTTGGCTCCCAGCGACTTTTTCCTATTCCCAAAACTGAATAGACCAATGAAAGGAAAGCGATTTGCCACAATTGATGAGATCAAGACAGAATCGAAGATCGAGCTGATGGCCATACCGAAAAGCGCATTTCAGAAGTGCTTCGAGAATTTGAGAAAGTGTTGGCACAAGTGTATTATATCCGAGGGCGATTACTTTGAAGGTGACAAAATGGATATTGTTGTATAAATAATAATAAAAAAAAAAACAAAATCCTTAAAGAATCATTTCCCTCTTTGTATGAGGTGCTCAAAGACGACAATCTAAAGATCCCCGCTTCGGAGTAACTAAGAATGGAAAGTGATTGTAAAAGATTTTTTTTCGATTTTCGATATTTGCATTAGAGTTATAAAATGGAAAATAATATACTACCATTTTTATGATTTAATATGTTCTGACTTGACGGTTTTGAAATTGTAGAAAAGCATTGCAAAGTCCGTCCATTGGCAAGTGCTGGGTCGACGTACTACAACTACTCAATTATATTAATGGGCAACGCCGATGCCAAGTTTAAATTCTTCTATGTTGATGATGGGAGAGTTGGCGATGCTGGTGTATGGCACTCTGGTCTAAAATAACTACGCAATCGAGGATAACACGGTTCATATTCCCGCTCCATGTGAACTTCCACGATCAAAGCTACACTGAGAAAAAAACATAAAACAAAAAATTGTAATATTTGTATGGAGACTTTTTCCTTTGGTATCTGATTTCGATATAACTTTGTAGATTGTGTATAAAATAAGTGTATGCCAATGATTGGACTTTTCATTAAAAACAAAAATTTTTCACTAAAAGATTTGCCATTTACAAATGCTGGGTTTTTTGTGTAAAAGTATATAAAACAGTATATGGCTGATAAAGATAAAAACAAAAAAATTTTTCTCACTAGATTCTTTTTGCCGCTCTTCTTGGAGTTTATAGTCACTAGTTCGTAGACTTGTTACCATGGGAAAGGATATACTATTTTGGGTCTCCGACGACGCATTTTCTCTGAGATATTACAACATGAAGGCGTTGTTCCACTGAAAGCCAGCAGCACTTTGATTATATGCTGTCCCGAAGTCTCCGTGTTGTTGAGAATGCGTTAGGGACATTAGACAACCTTTTTAAGGTTCCGTTTTCGCCCATCTATAGTTCTCCTAAGGAATTCATCAAGTAACTGATTGCTTCACAATAATCTTCGATCTGAATCAATTCCAGAGACAACTTAACTGATAATTCAGGCGATCAACGTGCTGTTAGGCAAACAAGAGATGGACAGCAAATAAGAGAAAATCTGAATAACTTCATTGCTGAGTTGCACTTAATTGCATTTGTGGCTTCCACCCAGAATAGCTGTTTAGGATTTTATTTCTGTACCGCACCACGTCTGCGCTGTTCCAAACGTACAGCGCATTTTTACCACGTCGATTCAATTAAGAGTAGCTTCGTCACTCCACATAATTATTTTTTCCATTTTTTCATTCGAAATTCGATACTGGTGTTGAACAATCGTCCAGCGAAAGCTATGTGTGACGACTACCAATTCTAGTTTATATATTTGTCCCGCTCTCGCAAGCGTTGTGTCGATTTCGGTATTGGCCAATATTCTCGGCCACTAATATCGGCAAGTGTCATATAGGCCTTCGTACGACCTATTTTGGAATACTGCTTTCGTGCAGCGATGTTCAAGAAGAGCCAGACCTATAAGTGAGAGTGTATTGGTGTGCGATATTAAAGCGACATGCTCGACGTCTGGGCATCGAATGCATCCGGCATGCGCACGGCTCGTGTGCGTGTAAAAACCCGATTGTGCTCGGCCCCTGGGGTCTATGGAGGAACATTGCTGCTCTAGTGTATGGGCCCTACTGTATAAAGAACAGCAAGCGCTTATCGAATCTGTTCAAAAACAATTTTTAGTTCTCGCTCTCCGCAATATGAATTGGGACTCAAGGAGGATTTTACCGTCTTAACGATTAAGGTAAAATTAACGGGCTTCAATGGGCAATGGGGTCTTATTTGTGCACGAGCTTCTTCTCGAATTGGTTGATTCTCAAGCGCTTCTCTCTTCAATAAATTTAACAGTTCCCTCGAGGTTTACTCGCACATTCCGGCCACTACGCAGTTCCAACTACGTACTATATGAACCTTTTGGGGTCTTATGATCTAATTATATTTCCCTCTACTTCATTTTATCATTTGAAAAGTCATTAATTGTTATCTTAAATGAAATTTATCATCACCATGAATCATCCAACCTGTAAACCAATTACTTTTCCATTTTGATTATATAAAATTTGCCTGAATCAGCAGATCATTGTTAGCCTGAGCTTCTATAAGTTTCGGAATCGAACCTTAAACTTTTAATGGGTATGTTTGAAATGTTTTTCAGTTAGATTCATAAACTCAAGTTCCCGCTTCAATCGGATTCCCCTTCAAATTGTATCCTGCTTATTACATATTGTATAGCATTCATATATCAAATCCAATTATGTATCCTAACGACTCGAAAACAAGCCCTGAGGGTGATAACAATCAGTCTTCAAATGTTAATTGAATTTCTCATTTCCCCTTCATTTTTTGAACTTGCATCTTTAAACCAAATCGTTGACTTTCAATTTTATGACAAGGCAAATGTCGGTGCTTCGGTATTAATGGCCCAGCGATATATCAGCGATTATATGGCAAAAGCTGCGGCTAAACCTTTTCAAATAGCTGCCGCTTAATTGGCCATTTAAATTAATATAAATTTCCATTTGTGCACACACGAGCCTGGTGCTGCCGCTGTTGCTGCTGCTGCGGGAGCTGTTGCTGTTGTTTGCTAATATGCAAACCATATGGTGTGTATATGCCACATGGTGTCACCCCCTCCTCCCCATTCAATTGTAAAAGAAATGTGAAAAGAAATGTATGCACATACATATCAGCGCTTATAATACGCATCAAAATGAAATAAAATCGCATTTTTGTGATTGATTGAGGCATGAGTAATGAAAAACTGAACGTGCCGCACAGGTATATGTCTGTATGACTCTGATTTTATGCGCTACATTACCTTTTGATTTCGATTCATAACAAATCGGGCCAAAAGAAGCAGCGCAACAAATGGAGGACTGGAAACAAATGTGAAATGTGTGTAAAAAATATTTAATAAAATTGAATTAGCCTTCGTCTCGCTCCTGACAGCTGCAAATCATGCGGCATTTGCTGTGCACAAATTACGACCAAGCCAAACTGCGATGACGATGACTGACAAGGCCCGCTCCGGCCCGCACTCAGACTAAACAAAAGTTACGGGCCATATTAAAATGTCATCGTGTCATTGGTGCAGACGCCTGACCACCCCGACCACCGACCAGTGACCAAAGGGAGAGATGAAGATGGCAACTAACGACGACATGATGAAGCGTAAACAAACATGTTTGACTTGCCGACAAGCGGGCAGCGGGGCTGCAAGGCTGACCAAGTGAAAAGTAAAACAAAATGAAATTTCATTTTGCATTCGAAATGGCCATTTTATGTGCCCCTCCTCCAGCCGCCGCCCGCTCCCCACACACACATGCTTCAGATTTTTATTTGTATTTCGAATGTTTTGTAAAAGTGCCAGCAGCATTTTAAGCCGGAGTCCATTTGGTAGCCCCCCACCACCCTGTTGTTTTCTGGCCAACTAGGAGTCGTTTTTTGTGTGATTTTTGCCGGACCCTAAAACCCAAACATACCTACAAAAGTTGCAGCAGAGAAGCTGGCCCGAAAAACTCAAAACTCTCCGAGGGCACACAGACGACGGCCATGGACCTGGGAACTAAGCGCATGACTTCCAGCCGTTAGGAGAGCTGGAGCTGAAGCTGGAGTTGGAGCCAGAGATGACCCGCATGAAAATGCTGGCTCTGGCATATTTTTATGCCGCAAGCATGCAGGACAAATGGTTGAAATTTTTGCTGCTGTTGATGATGAGGCGGCGGGCGGCGGGCAGCGGCGGCTGCAGTTAGTTTTCGACATGTGTACGTGGCTGCCCAGCAGCAGCCGCCGCCGCCCAGAGCCTGCAGTGAAAACACTAACTACCCCTCACATAGTTCTCCACTCTCCTTCTGCTGCTGCTGGTGCAGCTCCTACTTGGGCATCTTGTTCGTGCCAGGACAAACACGAAGGGAAATTGAACAAGTCGTTTGTCGGCGGAGGCCCCAGCTAGAATTTATGTGTGCAGAGTGCGCGTCGCCGGCGCTCGAGTTGAAAATTAAACATTGCGTATACGCCTAGGTGCATAATAATTCATCCTGGGCTACGGAACTGCAAACGAAATTGTGTGTAAAATGTTTTAATATGAGCTCATAATATATGATCCCCGTGACAGGGGGAGGGCGCCCCGGCTGGACACTGCAGCTCAATGTGTGATTTATGGCGGAAAAAAGAAGGCAAGAAATGGAAACCTCTCGTTATTGGGCCCGTAAGTGTGTTGTTTTGATACTTCTACCGCTGCTCGCACTGCTCTCTCTGCTGCTGCTGCTGCTGTGCATGAAATTTTATTGTTTAGTTTTTGGTCGCATGGCTAAAAATGGCTGCCAGCCGGATATCCTGCGGCCCATAGCCCACATACACAGGCCGAGCAATTGAATTTGCATTTGGTTGTTGCCGAAACAACAAACAAGTCGAGAATACAAAGACTCGTGCAGGATTTTCAAGAACTTTTTGGCATTTGATGTTGATTTTTTTTGCTTAATTGTGCGAGAAGTTTGTTTGCTTTGGAGGACACCAGGAAAACACAAAAAAAAAACATGTTTCTTTAATGCTTTAAAGCAGATGTGCCCGAACAGTGCTGACATTCTTAAAGACAAAAACAAAATCTACGCCTATGTGCCAAAAATTGAGGTTGCTTGAATGTTAGACAAGGGCTAGTACAACTTTCAAAATAGCTTTAAAGTCAACATTGGCTTTTTACAGCGGCTATTTAATTTCCACTTATTGACCTTTTTTCTATATGCAACACAAAACCCAAACACAAAACATACCCTGACTTAATTTGCTCAAAGGGTGTATGGATTCTGTTTGCATAAGTAGGTAACAGCCATAAGGAAGCATCTCCGACCCAATAAAGTATATTTATTCTTGATCAGCATGTCCGTCAGTCCGTCCGTCTGTCTGTCCGTCTGTCATTCCGTATGAACAGATCTCGGAGATGGTAAGAGATAGAGGTTCGACATGTATGGGACAAGTACTTCTTTTACTTGCAGGCAAATTGGAAAGAACGTTATATCTCCCACAGTTCTATAGATCAGGGTTGCATTTAAGGATAGCTGGGGGCAGGTGTTTCTGTTGACTGTGAACGTCACATGTTTACACTTTAGCTCGTTGATTTTTATTCGTCAGTTGGCCAGTCACTCCTCCACGTAAGCTAGGTTGTTTGCCAAGAGTCTTGTTGCGTTAATTGGACATCGTGAACTGCATAATATTGTCGTATCTAAGGTATACTCTTCCGTTGTGAACTCATATTGACGAACTGTAAATATACTGTTACTGACGTGTTTATTTGGCAGAAGCATTGTCCTTGTCTTGAATATTAGACCGTCCAACCAAACCGGTCAAATGCTTGGGCAACATCTAGGAAAATTGCAGAGCAGCATTCCTTCAATGGCCAAAGATCATCATTTGGGACGAATGCACAATGGCGGACAAACGCGAATTGGAAGCAGTTTCTTGAGATGTTTTGGAGCCGCAATGATTTTACTGTCTGGTGATGTTCGCCAAACACTGCCATTCATTCCAAGATCGACTCCTGCCGATCTAATAAACGCTTGCCTCAAATCAACCAATCTGTGGAGCTATGCAAAGAAACTTAAGCTGTCAGCTAACATCTGAACTGCAACGCAGAACGATACATCTGCTCACGATTTCTCCAAGCAATTGCTGAATATTGGTAATGGTCGTGTCCCTGTCGATGAATCGAGCGGATTGATTTCATTTCCGCCGAATTTTTGAAATTTCGTCTTATCGAAAGACGAGTTCATCAAAAAAGCATTCCCAAACATCACTGCTAACCACAAAAATATCGAATGGTTGAGGGAGCGAGCAATTTTAGCGGCTAAGAATAAAGACTTTGTAGTTCAGAATCAGTTCATTGGTACTCTGCATTCATTCAAATCTATCGACTGTGTAACAAACGAGGATGATGCCACTAACTATGCAACAGAACTTTAAAGGTTGGCTCAGTAGTCGTCATGCTTCGAAATCTAAGCCAACCAAAACTATGCAATGGAACGGAATTAAGAAAATTGATGACCAATGTGATTCACGCGGCGATAATCAAAGGAAAATTTAAAGAAGAAGAAGTTCTGATGATCTCTGCCGATGTGCCCTTTGGGTTTAAACGAATTCAATTTCTAATTCGCCATGACGATTAACAAGTCACAAGGCCAGTCCTAAATGATTGTGGTCTGAACTTGAAAAATCACAAGCATGTGGTCATTTCCGGTCGCAAATTATTTATTTTTTTGCTCCTGATAACAAAATAAATTTTATATCCTTCTCATGAAAAGCTTAACCTAAGGCTTCATCAAAGCAAATATCTTTTAAACTATGAATTTAATATATTTGTACTCATTTATAAGTTAACTCTTACAGAATTTAGTAGGCGGGGGAACGGGCCGGGCCTGTATCTATATGAATTCAACAAGACTGCATACCAGTCTCTTGAATATCTATCCTGGTGGAAATTGGTGAAAGGTTGTGTGGGTTGATTTATGAAACGAAAAGTAGGCGGAAATATTACAATTAAATATAAAATATAATATATACATCCATATATATAAATCTCTTGCGAAGCACTCACTGGCGATCGCCGTACAGGCTAAACCATATGAGATAGAAAGCTAAAGTGAGTACTAAGAAGCTGTTTTGGAAAATTCAGTCGCGAAATGAGGAAAATTCGGATGGTTGAAGTTATTAGTAGATGTTAGTAGATGGCGATGTTTGATATCGATGTTAGATGGCAGAGCGAGTGGCCAAATTCGATTCCAAAGGAGGAAGGAAGGTGAAGGAAGAGAAGGAGAGGAAGAAGTAACAAGTAAAACAAAAGACGACAATTATTCCATTCTTCCGATTGCAATGAAACTTTGGGTATTGGTTGGACGCATGCCCAGGAATGTTACTAAGTTGAATAAATGGGCGGGAAATGGTCAAAAAACCGCGATATTTGGAAAATTTTTGATTTCGGTGAAACTTTTTGGAATGGTGGCCGCTTGCCCGGGAAGGCTTCTAGGTTGAAGAAATGGGCGAGAAAGGGTCCAAAAACCGCGATAGTTGCAAAACTCTTAATTTCGGTGAAACATTATGGAATGGTGGACACTTGCCCGGGAAGGATTTTAAGTTAAGGAAATGGGCGAGAAATGGTCCAAAAACAGCAATATTTGCAAAATTTTTGATGTCGGTGAATTTTTGTGGATTGGTTGGACGCTTGCCCAGGAAGGATTTTAAGTTAAAGAAATGGGCGAAAAGTGGTCCAAAAACCGCGACAGTCGCAAAATGTTTGATGTGGGCGAAACTTTGTGGATTAGTTGGACGCTTGCCCGGGAAGGTATCTAAGTTGAAGAAACGGGCTGAAAATGTTTCAAAAATCACGAAATTTGAAAAATTATAGCGTTCATCCGATTCCAATTAAACTTTGAGGAATGATTGTAGAGTTAAAGGAAAATGTTCCAAAACGTGTGTTCAAGGCTTATCTTTTTTTTTTTTTTGCCGATCTTTATCAAATGGATACGGTTTGAGTGCTCTACGGGGGACAACAATAGGTCTAATATTTTTCAATTTGTGAAATCCCATGTCGGAGAAGAAAACCTGATACAGATATCGGTTTAAATAGCTTAACTTACGGCGGCTTAGCGAAGCAAGACGGGTTATTTTCTAGTTGAATAATAAATTAAATAAATATTAATTGCCCCCTTCAATTAGTTTACTGACTAAGCGGTATATCATATTCGATCTCACACTCTCGTTCTGTCGTGTGGCATTGTCTGGCTATTTAGTAGTTAGTTTCCATGAAAGAGTTGACCAGAGGTTTTGAATTTTTTTCTACATATTTTCTATTGTTCGTGTGTAATAATCAATTATGCTTGGGCTGGCATTTAATTAAATGTTTGTTATGGTTTTTTCACATTGCGCTTAAATTTTCTGCATATTAACACAGTTTTATTGATGGCGTAAAAAATTCATTCTAGGTGTCATATTGGAATATTGATTTGGTTTTTAAAATTAAAGAATTTGCAATTCAGTCAGGCATTATGAAACGTTAAAACGTTGTCAAATGTTGCTGCTTGCTTTCTTCAGATTTTCGTACCCTTGAGCTCCACCGGAACTACTTCAGGATCGAAACAACAGCTGGCATTGCTTTCTGCTCACCTCGCTCTAAAATGTGTATACCCTGCCTGCAGGTGCATTAAAATGTCGCCCACAATATTGGCCTGGGAAAAATGCAATTGTGAAGCGTTTTGCAAATATTTTAGCACTTTTTTAAATAAATACATGGCTTTCATTCGGCACGCTCCCGTGTCCAGGCTGCAGTTTGTTCAATTTATGACATCAAAAGTTAAAACGAAAACCGGAAACCAAAAAATGCCGTATGCGTTAGAGTCGCAATGGTAAATGGTGAATGGCGATGGCAGCCACATAAAAATGCCGCCATGCTGGGTTCTGTGCGTGCTGACGCTTCCAAATTCGCATATTTATTTAACATTTTTATTTTGGTATACATTTCTCGGTTATTTTTCGTTAAACGAACAGAGGCGGTTATGCAATTTTGTTAGAAGGAGTCGTTAAAGAATTCTAATTATGTACACGGAAAAAAATTTAAAAAATCTGATGTTAATCGAAATATTTGGCGACCGTGATGCGATGCATTCTTGGCACAAAAAAATCTCTATAAAACCAAGTAATCAGTAGTTTGGTTTTACCTTAGTTACCTTTAATTCAAATCATAGCCACAAGCTTCCGAAACGTAAGCCAAAATTGATGTTCAAAAGACTTAGGGCGAGAAGATGCAACGCTAAACTTAGAAAAGATGACGCGGCGAGAAGATCTCGTTAACTTAGAAAGATAACCGTGGTTCAGCAAAGTATAGAGGAGAATTAAGAATGGGCGGGATATTAGTCTTGACAAATTGGCTTTGCGTGCTGCTGCATTATTTTGCCAATGTGCACCACAGCCAGAGATTGAAAAGGTGTTCATTTTTCTTACCAATGTAAGCAACAAGGTAAATGGCAAGAATGTGAATACCAACGAATACATGGAGGCTTCATTTAAATTTTCAAACTCGGTACGAAAGATTCATAAAATTAATCAGAAGACTTTGACTAAGAAACATACTTTTTTTTGGGGTTTTGAATTGTAAAAATACTTTTCAGCAAGGTTGCTAACCGGTCCTAAGCCGAACCTCTAAGAACCAGTTCGGATCATGATATTTGGGTCCCTTGAACCAGACCATGAACCAAATCTTATAAACTTATAACTTTTGGAAATGGTTTTTGATCAAAAAATTACTTTCGTTACTTTTGTAAGAACTTGTTTCATCTATAAATATAACAAGAAAGCAAGTCAGTCAAGCCCGACTATAACATACTCTGTACCTGTGAAGTGCTGACCATCACCTTTGCGACCGGTGCTGCCCATAACTGTTTGTTTTCCTTATAACTCGGGAACCGTTTATCCGATCTTTACCATTCCTTTGGCGGATCGATAATCCTGACTACTAAATATGTCCAATAGAAAGGAACCTTTTATCTAACTGTTGGAGATATGACGTTTTTGCCAATTTGCGGGTGCGGGAGGGGACTTATGTCCCATACATGTCAAACCTCTTTCTCTTACCATCTCTGAGATCTGTTTGTTCATACGGACTGACAGATAGACAGACAGACGGACGGACAGACGGATATGGCTAGATCGACTCGGCTGTTGATGCTGATCAAGAATATATATACTTTATAGAGTCGGAGATGCCTCCTCCTTCTGCCTGTTACATACTTTTGCACAAGCTTAATATACTCTTTGTACCTCTGGTACAGAGGATAAAAATACAATAAATAAAACTCTGGCTGTAGAAAGAACTAGAGAGTCGCCATCACCTACTCCAAACATTGTTCTAATTTTTCTTGTTGATGCAGCTATTTTGCATACTATTTCTTGAAGGGGCAAGTCAATTTTTCGCTTATTCAAAGTTTGTTACACCCTTTGTCTTAGCATTTTTATTTTGTTTTTATATTGTCACAAGTAAAGTTTTGACACTCAAATAACAGCTTGTCAAAACTGTGACAGTGAACCACATGGGGTCTCGTGTGTGGTAAATTTAGCTAGTGAATACCCTCATTGAATAATAATTGTCAAAATATGTTGAAAGTTTTGTCCGGCCCAAGAAACACACAACATCACAAAGTGGCAGCAGTCTTTATCTGTGAACTGTCAGTCCAACAGCAGTCTCTTCATGCCAGCAATGCCTTAGCTGCTTGGGAATTCCAAAGAAACATAAGTGCAAAAATCTATGGCTCTCAGCGCTTGGAAGTTTCCCATAGGAAACGAAACTATGTGAGCGGACTCAACGCTATTCCCTCGAATGTGCTCGCTCTCCTCTGTCAGTTTCAATACCTCACTCGTCTCGCCTAAAAACACCAAA
The DNA here is from genome assembly GCA_018904265.1 of Lordiphosa collinella. Taxonomy (NCBI): domain Eukaryota; kingdom Metazoa; phylum Arthropoda; class Insecta; order Diptera; family Drosophilidae; genus Lordiphosa; species Lordiphosa collinella. The sequence continues at coordinate 73,397 of JAEIFV010000204.1, read as the reverse complement.
CTTAGAACGATTTAGCACAATTTCAAGAGCAAAATTCATGATAATTCAAGAACGAAGATGTTTTTCAAAAGCGTTCGTAATTAATTAATTCGTTCTGCTTTTTACTGGATGTAAGTTCCACGCTGGCAACCCCTTTCTAGACACAGCCGGAAACATTTCTAAGCATTTGCCGGCCTAGAAAGGCAGCAGAGGTAAGTCAGCAAGTTAATTATTCCAAAGTCGTCAGCAAAGTCTGCTGGTGATGGAACTTGGGGTCCCTGCTACACAGTGGCCATTTGGATTGTGATCTTTCTGTTCCATGGCTAGTCCTTACGTGCCACATCCGATCATGTTACGTCCCTGTTCTACACCAATGTCATTGACTTTGCAGCAAAAGTAAAAGCCCCCTTAAAACACCTTCCAAACACAAAAAAAAAAGACACCAAGAAAAGAGGCCACTGCCTGTGGGTTATGTGACCTGGCGACCGTCTGGTCGGATTCCCTATGCAATCTGTGCAATATTCCACAACCTGCCGTTAATTACACAAATGCAAGGGTCGGTCGGGCGGCCAAATTGGTTGGTAATAAATAAATTCAATTGAATAATTTATTTAATTTATTTGGGGGCAGTTGGCGTCGCCGCGTGACATAAAAAACAGTAAGCAAACAAAATGTTTTATTTTCACGGCTGTGTGACAGGTACAAAAAATGGCTGCTGTCGGGATGTGTGCGGACACACAGCCACACAAACAAGCATATGCTGGGCGCTCTCATGGCGGAAGTGTGCAGCCAACTGGCATCGAGGTGTTAGAATTTGCTGCAGTTGAAAAATGTGTGTGGCACAGGCCAAGCGAATTTGTGGCACGAAAACAAATCGTTTAATTGGCTTAAGCAAAACGTAACCATTATACGGCCGCAGTCGTCGGCGCCGACGCCGTCGATTATATAACCAGCCAAGCCAACGCGGCCCAACAATGATGTTGACAGCGGACTCCGCTGCGGCCCAAACCAGTTTGGCAGCCGCTGCTTCACTTACCCGTTTTTAAGAGCAAACTGACGCAAGGGTACCACCGCGAGCCAAGCGCCAGCCAGCAGCCATTAACGGGTTTGGCGTGTTATACACTTGGGCTTTCAGCCTGAGTCTGCTGATTTCTAGCCCAGGCACTGCACCCGACCGCCGTGTGGGTATATAAAAATTATGGAAAATCTTGGAGCGGGTTAGTCGCTTGGCATCGCCTGTTGACACATTCGCACGCGAACCCTGCCCCAAGCCAGTCAAGCAGCCTCAACGCGCAGTCCCCACAGAAGAAATGAAGCCTTACTCGTTGCTGTTGGTTGTGGTGGTGGTGGCTGCCGGTCTCGTGGCTCAGGTAACTTGCACAATGGCTGCTGCTGCTGCTGCCCTTGTCTGGCACTAGACGTGACACTCTATCCCTTCCATCTCCGTTTTGCAGGCCTCGGCCAAATTTCAGATACGCACGCACGACGATGCCGTCAAAGCGCTCGAGGATTGCCGTGAGGATTTCAATGTGCCCGATGACATCTTCGAGAAGTTCCAGAACTATGAGTTTCCTGCCCATCGCAAGACCAGTTGCTTTGTGAAATGTTTTGTGGAGAAAATGGGTTTGTTCACGGAAAGAAACGGTTTCAATGAGAGAGCCATCTTGGCACAGTTTACGGTCAAGAGCTTCAAAGACACTGAGTCGGTGCGTCATGGTCTGGAGAAGTGCATAGATCACAATGAGGCTGAATCGGATACCTGCACCTGGGCGAATCGAGTATTCTCCTGCTGGCTACCCATCAATCGTCATGTGGTACGCAAGGTCTACGCTTGAGCACTATTTTTGTTGTGATACAGAGGGTGATTCACTTGGAGTAACTTTTTCTCAAAACTAAATAAAATCAATTACAAAAAATATTAATTTATATGTTATACGCATTATTTCTTATTTTGAAGATCCATGCTAGGCTGACAATATCATGGGGCTTGAACTTATTGTTAGGTCGAAGGTTACATGCGGCTCGACAATCCAAAGGAAACCAAGCCAGCCTTAGTTCCTTGACACTTTTCGTGCAGTTTTACGAAAATGAAAACATGGGTTCAATTCTCTCATACAAAACATCTTATAAATCAGATTGTAGCTATTCCGCAGCCGTCATCGTTGCAGCTATTGGCTTGTTAAGTAAGGATTCGGCGGAACACTAAGCACACATTAGCACATGATCCGTAGAGGGAAACTGTCAGTTCACGAAATTGATCTTATTTGGTAGCGTATTAGCTCACTCCGAACATCTTGTTGTAAGGTCCTAATACGCGCCGAAGATTCCTGAGGGAAGTCGTGACGTGTCCTGTGCAAGCTCACAACCGAATTGTCTGCTTGCAGTCTCATTTTCAAAGCCTGATGAGCCACAGAAGAGCTCTGGTCACTGCGCCCGATAAGCTTTTTCGATCCTTTGGGAAAATATACAAGCGATGGATTCTGGATAAAGGCTATACCAAAGTTACAGTTGGAGCTCAGAATGGTAAAATTCACTCAAGAAAGCTCCCAAACAAAGGAATATGTCGTCGAAAGACATCAGAATATGAAGATGAGAAACGCCATACGATTTTTTTGCACACGATTTTTTCCTGCTGGCTCTAGAGCAGCGGTGTTCCTCCATAGCCCCCAGCAATCGCTTATTTACACGCACAGGAGCCGAGCGCATGCCGAAATCGGGCATATGAGCGTAACAGCGCTTTCTTTGCTCTCATTCGATGCCCAGACGTCGAGCAGGGCAGTTCAAAGCTGGGCTGTGTCGCTTTGATATTGCACACTAATACAATCTCACTTTTTGTTCTCGCTCTTCTTGAACATCGCTGCTCTAGAGCTGGCTTTCTTGAATTTTTGGTCAAAAGCCAGAGAGAGTGCGCTCTAGAGCCAGCTGCTCTCTTATACGCATCCAGCGTGACCAGCCGACGCCCGTGGGGTGCACACGTATTCTCAAGCAATTAATCTGCCAGCAATATTCTTAATAAGTATGTGTTTTAGCGCGAACAGAGGCTTTCTTGGGAACTATCTGCAGGAATTGCGTCGGCACAGAGATTATATGGTCTGGTCGAAGCTTATCTTAATATACAGCATGGGTTCTAAAGTGACTAACATCGTGGACTGATCTATAAATTAATGGCATTTCTCAACCCCCTGCTCAACCAGGTACTTATTAACATAAAGATCCTTTTGCGTTGACCAGGATAGGTTAACTGCAACAAGAGCCTATGTCTTTCAAGCGCTTTGTGATTTGGATTATAAGCCTAATTTATTTCCTGTGTTCCTTCATGGGGAAGTCGGGGAATCTACTTTTTTTATTGCAGAGGGCTCTTTTCTATGCTATCTCCTCCGTCAGTTTGAAGGCAATCTTCTTCTTCGGCTGAGCCGAAGTTTACTTTCCCCTAATTTTTTTATTTTAGAAACGAGACTTGGCTTGGTGCTTGAACCTATTTGTCAATCTCCATTGAGAATAATTGCCAGTGGCGTTGTCCGAGGCATTCTCCAGCATTGTATCTGTCTCATTTTGGCTTTCTTAGCTCTATTAGCTACCCTATTTCTCACCTCCTTCGAGTCCGCAAGTATTCTCGATGAAGCCGTCTTTTCACTCTGATTACATCAGCTATTTCTTGGGGCAATTTACGCGTCTTTCGCTGAATCTCTGGGTTGATTGTAGAAGGTGTTTGTATATCCTCAGCTTGATTTAACTCAATGTGCAAGTCAAGAGAAGAACCGAGCACTTTCTGAAACTTTGGTATAGTTTTCTGCATCGACTCCCAATAATCTGTGCCTAGTAGGATTGAATGTGGGTACTTCAAAAATGTTAACCATAAGAAGGATATGGTCAGAAATAAGCTCATAATTCGGCCAGATATCGAAACAATTTTGTGTCATTCCTTTATAAATGCAAAAGTCCAAAGCGCTTGGCAGTCCATTACTATTTCCAGGGTACCATGTAGCTGCACCAGAGGCAAGAATTTGGCATGAACTGTCAAAGATGGCTCCGTGAAGAGCACTGCCACGGCTGTTGTGAACGAAACATACCCACCAACGATGTCTGGCGTTCAAATCTCCGCCAACAATAAATTTGGTGCCCAGTGATAGTCGTAGTCCAATGGAATACTGGTGGCAAATAGGCAGCTGCAAATGTGAGATACCCTTTACTTGTAGATACTTTTGCAGATGCCATCTAAATGCAAATTTTCGAATGGCTGGTAAGAATCTACTCTGAGTAATAAAAATGTGTTAAAGTAGTACTAGCTAGAGCTAGAGCAGGCCGAGAAGATGCTGATAAAAGCGCTTCCAGTTTGATGAAATGTCAAGGATTTGGTAACAGGTTACCTTGAAGTGCACAGAGGGAAAAACCTGTTTGGAAAAAAAAGTTGCCTTCAACTCAAAATAAGACAAAGATTTGCTCTTTCAGTTTTTCAGAATAAATGTTCCAAATGTTCTTGAAATGGGCACAATTCAACTCAACTCAGCCATCGCACAGAAAATTATAAGTAGCCATTAAGACGTGCTTTTACAAAAATGTGCGATGGTGGACCGAGCTAACACGCCGCCGTCGTTGAGTGCAAAAGGTCTTGGATTGTCAGCCCAACTATAGACTTTGTACCCCGCGGTGAACCTTCTGGTACTACACCGGTCTGCCAAGGTCGTCGCGAGATACCCGATCGTTCCCTTTAGGTTCTGTGAGAAATGTGGGGGTGAGTCAGCCGGTCGGTCAGTCTATAAAACTGAGAGTAGCACTTACACATATCGAACTTTGGAAACACTATTATTGTATAACATAGTTGGTAATTAAGAAAGCGTTTAGTTAATCCAAATGTGCATGAAATTACCTACTAATCGAAATTTAATTGTCAATGTATGCGAATTGATTTAAAGTTTTAACGTTTGCTGGCCAAAATCAGTACGTTTAACAACTTGAGCTATAACAATGTACCTCTCGCAAACTTTAACCGTTCTCGTCGTTTTGCTGGTATTTCAATGTACTATGGTAAGTATTGTGAGTTATACATGGATTACCAACCAAATAACTGGGTCATTCTCTTCAGATTCTTTCCCGATTTGAATTCACAAATTTTAAATGCATTACTCCGAATCGAAATGTGATCGACTTTGAGCAGTGCTATCTGAAATCTGTGAATCGCAGCTACAAATACCTGGCATTTAAAACCAAAATATATAATTTTCCTATTCCGATCTTAAAGGTGAGTGAGCAAAAATGGAAAGCGGACTCTTTTGAACGTGTAATTACTTTTTTTGCAGGCAAATATCGGGTTGTACCAAAGACTGAATGGGTATAAGCCATTTCTTTATAACTTAACTACCTATTCCTGTAAGTTTATGAAAAATAGGAAACAAAATCCGGTTTTAAATTTTTTTTATGACTGTTTTGCGATCTACTCCAATTTAAACCATTCATGTCCATACTACGTAAGAGTTTATGAAAGATTGCATTGACTTAAAATTATTAAATTTGATTTCTTCTTTCAGCATGACATAATTGTAGACAAGCTACCCTATGATTTTCTTAGCCGCAGATTTCTGGATATTCTACCACTTCCAGAAGGTCAATATCTTTTGTCCTTAAACTTTTATTCATCGGGGATACTCTATGCTGAATTCGAAGTATATTGGAGAATAACAGAATAGTAATAGTGTGATTCCTATTCAACTATTTTGTTTTGTCTGTATTTTCCACTCTCAATAAAGCGAAGGTAGCGAGCGGCACTTTGATGAAATGTCAAGGATTTGATAACAGGTTTCCTTGTAGTGCGCAGAGGAAAAAACCTGTTTGGAAAAAAAGTTGTCTTTAACTCGAAATAAGACAAAGATTTGCTCTTAAGTTTTTCAGAATAAATGTTCCAAAAGTTCTTGAAACGGTGTAACGAACACACTTCGTATCGCGTCGGCTGCACACGGGGTCGACTTTGCTCAGGGAAAGTGGGGTGGGTTTATTGTGCTGCTTCAACGAAGGCGTTACGATAATAATATCGTAGACAGAGATGAGGAAATAAGAGCGGAAGAACAAACCAAACATATGGGAAACGGACAGACAGAAGTGATACCTAACTAATGGAGAAACCAAGGTGTTAACGGTCTCCTTCTATACCCACCCTACCTGTAGAATCGGTGAGAGATTGCGATTCTACCCTATACATTGCCTCTGTGCCTATACTTAAGGAGCCCTCAAGAAAATAAATGGGTTATTTCATATTTACTACAAAATATAATTCATTAAATGTTTTGGATGATGGCCGACTTCAAATATGCCAAACATCTCGACTTAACTCTAGCTTACATTCTAATAAGGATAGTGTGAATAGTTAGTATTGATAATCTGGGTATTCCATGAATATTTAGTGTTGATAATGAAGGATGTTTACGTAAAATAAAGTTGAGTTCAAAGTAATCTTAATTTTCTATTTCATTAGCGTTGGATTGACCAAAAAGACTTGTTTGTTTTTCTTTCTTTCTTACTCTAAATAAACGATACTCTCAACAATATAAAAGATGAGATATACGATATATTGGCTATGATTGATTTTTACAACTGCGACTATTGAGGTTTTGTTGCATGACCCCCTTTTTTTAAAATTCGGCTGTGCCGTACTCACACGCTGTAAAGTCCATCGCTGCCAGCAGGCCTGTTGACGCAGAGGTGGCTGTGGATTTTCAAAATAGTTGAGGAATGCAACAAAATCAAAGGAGGCGCAGTGCTATGAAAAAAAAAATGTCAATAAAACTTATAAGTATGATATAGCTGAGGGCAATGGAATTTAATTTCATTTTAAACTTTTTCCAACGATAATGAATTCTCCAGAAAACTGGTCGAACTCTTCCAAATTAAAGTTCACATGAATCAACGGCAATTGTTGGTTAGACGCCAGTGAAAATCTATGACGTCATAAACTGTAGAGATCACGTGCGCATCCACAGATGGGGTTATGTCGAGCACCACACGTTCGCTTAGGGACTACCAGCAATTTTATCTATGCTCTTCTGAACAGGAGAATCCGTTGACATCTGGTGGGGTACAGCGCAGCCTCATGCCCAAGCCTGAGATAGGCCGAAGCCTGATGGCACCAAGTACGCCGCACTCTTGTGTACAATGTTTCTGGCCAAACAGTAAATAAAAAGAGTAGTACCATCAAGGTGTGGCAGACACCACCGATCGCCCAGACACCTTAAAAGGATTCACCTTGTTTTAGCACAGAACACTCAAATGCACACTTGGCTTACCCTGTTTGAGTTTAAATTCGACTCCAATTGCAATTTCGCCAGAAATGAAATAAACTCCTGAACACGGCCAGGTGGAGTTGACAAAACACCTCGATGTCAAAGTCGATGGCAATATGCACTCGCCAAAGGAGTTATTTCGCGATGGATTGGAGACACGTTGCTTGCCAAACTTTATTGTGGGGGTGCAACTGCTCTCGCTTAATTAGTTAAAACAAATGGAACGAGGCCAGGCACAGGAAATCTAACATGGAAGCCGTCTAGTATGACCGCCTTTCGTTTGCATAAAAATACCATAAAGCGGACTACCAGATCAATGCTTCCTTCTGAACGCTTTTTTCTTATACAGTCGCGTCCAGAAAAAATGTACCCAGTGATCGGTATAATAAGTAGCACCCTCACAACGGGCACAATTCAACTCAACTCAGCCATCGCACAGAAAATTATAAGTAGGCATTAAGACGTGAGATAGTAGACCGAGCTAACACGCCGCCGTCGTTGCATGCAAAAGCTCATGGATTGTCAGCCCAACTATAGACTTTGCACCCTGCGGTGAACCTTCTGGTACTACACCGGTCTGCCTAGGTCGTCGCGAGATATCCGATCGTTCCATTTAGGTTCTGTGAGAAATGTGGGGGTGAGTCAGCCGGTGGGTCAATCTATGAAACTGAGAGAAGCATTTAAACATTTCGGAATTTGGAAACACTATTATTGTACATAGTTGGTAATTAAGAAAGCGTTTAGTTAATCCAAATGTGCATGAAATTACCTACTAATCGAAATTTAATTGTCAATGTATGCGAATTGATTTAAAGTTTTAACGTTTGCTGGCCAAAATCAGTACGTTTAACAACTTGTGCTATAACAATGTACCTCGCGCAAACTTTAACCATTCTCGTCGTTTTGCTGGTATTTCAATGTACTATGGTAAGTGATGTGAGTTATACACGGATTACCAACCAAATAACTGGGTCTATCTCTTCAGATTCTTTCCCGATTTGAATTCACAAATTTGAAATGCATTACTCCGAATCGAAATGTGATCGACTTTGAGCAGTGCTATCTGAAATCTGTGAATCGCAGCTACAAATACCTGGCATTTAAAACCAAAATTTGTAACTTTCCTATTCCGAACTTAAAGGTAAGTGAGCAAAACTGGAAAGTGGACTCTATTTAACATGTAATTACTTTTTTTCAGGCAAATATCGGGTTGTACCAAAGACTGAATGGGTATAAGCCATTTCTTTATAACTTAACCACCTATTCCTGTAAGTTTATGAAAAATAGGAAACAAAATCCGGTTTTAAATTTTTTATATGAATGTTTTGCGAGCTACTCCAATTTAAACCATTCATGTCCATATTACGTAAGAGTTTGCCAAAGATTGCATTGATTTAAAATTATTTAATTTGATTTCTTCTTTCAGCATGACATAATTGTAGACAAGCTGCCCTATGATTTTCTTAGTCGCAGATTTGTGGATATTCTACCACTTCCAGAAGGTGAATATCTTTTGCTCTTCAACTTTTATTCATCGGGGATACTCTATGCTGAATTCGAAGTTTATGGGAGAATAACATAATCGTAACAGTGTGATTCCTATTCAACTCAGAAGAGCGCTGCACTGGCTACTACAGTAATTATTTTGTTTTGTCTGTATCTTTCCACTCTCAATAAAGAGCGAGCTAGCGAGCGGCACTGGGTTAAGTTATATTGAGGAAAAACTCTAAGAAATAAACTTTATTACAAGTACATCATCTGATTTGTAAGGAGACGCAGAATCAAAAATGGTCCTTCGAGCCGGATACTCTGAAGGCAATGTTTTGTAGAGGGTGGAAGAGTCTCAAAAGAAATATGACTTGCTCCAGTTGTGAACAGTTGCGTCATCCGATACTCTGCGAAACGCACAGCATATGCGAATTAGGTTCAATCGATGCGTTGATTCCAGACAACGGCCAAAGAACGCTCGCGGAAACTGAAACACCTTTGTTCCGGGTGATGTTCAAAGCCCATTGAAGAGAGCTACTCATCCATCCCCTTGATAGGTTGGTTTCGACTCTGCCTGGTTGAGGTGTTTTGCAACAACCACCACAGCAGCGACATTTTCAAAGCAGACATTCTACATGGTGTTCCTTAGTAGTTGACCTAGAAGGAATGCCTATAGTGACATTGTACGTCTATATGAGTTGCAGAATTCAGCTCCATCTGGAATCAGCTCCATTCATTGCGATATGCTGTTTCGGGACAAGGCCATATTTGAAAAGATCCTGACATGCCCTGTCCAGAAAAACTCTTCACTCTCCCCATTTCTAACTAAAACCAACTTTGTGCTCTGCTAAATGTACTCAGAACTGACCTAAGCCAAGGCACAGCAGCAATTCTGTGCATTGCCCACCACATCAGCGACTGGCCGGGCATTCATTGAACTCGCTGGTCTGATATGAGCCAACCTCACACTGATAACCTCCAGCTGCAGGCTGTATTCATCTCAACAGCCTCCTCTCCTCAGCTTCTGCTGATAGGCGACAGTTTACTTTGTGCATTTCCCGAGTGAAGATGAAATTGCTTTGGCTAGTCCTACTAACGTGCTGCAGTCTGGTAGGTACCCAGTGAAGTCAGTATAAAGAGTTAACACTTAGACCCTGCTCTAAAAGGTTCTAGGCGACTTGGCGGGAGATGCCAGCATATTGGAGAAATGTCTACGCGAATTGAGCACTCCCGAGCGCATAGCCAGCGATCTGCAGAAGCTGGAACATTATGCCGAGTGGACTACTGAGCAGCTGCCCTGCCTGATGCGTTGCCTGGCCAGCGAGAAGGGTTGGTTCGATATCGAGGCCAACAAGTGGAAGCGCCAGCGTGTGGCCGAGGAGCTGGGAGCCGATGTCTACAACTACTGCCGGTACGAGCTGCAGCGTAGGCCGCGCGACGGCTGTAGCTTTGCGTATCGTGGTCTACGCTGCCTGAAGCAGGCGGAGCTGCATGCGGGCACCAGTCTCACCACAATGCTGCAGTGCGCCCGTCAACTGAATGCCACCAATGTGGAACTGCTGCAGTATAGTAAGCTCAAGCCCAAGGAGCCCATTCCCTGTCTGTTCCAGTGCTTTGCGGATGCTTTGAGCTTCTACGATGAGGCGGGCAACTGGCGACACATGAACTGGCAACAGGCCTTTGGACCCAGTCGAAGGGAGCAACAGCAGTTGGACTTTGGCGAGTGTCGGCTGGGGGATGTACCACGACAGGCAGCCGCCAACAAGTGCGCCTGGATGTACCAAGAATATCTGTGCTGGGAACGTGTCAATGGTAATTTATTGTTGGAGCAGACCAACTAAGTCGTCTGAAATAAATTCTAAGATTTTCATTCAAAATTCGTACTACTTCTGGGCCGCCAGGGCATAGCAGGTAAACTGCTGATAGAAGGTGCTGCAGGTGTTCCGGCCGCGTCTCTGATGACAGTTGGGCACGTGTGCTCCGTACAGCGGTACGCCCAGCTCCCGCCGCATGGCCGGCAGCTGCCAGCGTCGCGTGCGCTCGTCGAACAGTTTCAATTGCAGGATGAAACAGCGTGTGTAACAGGGAATGGGTTCGGTCACCGGAAAGTTGGCGTACTCATGCAGGTGACTCCACTCCGCCTTATCCATCAGCTGCAGGCAACCTCTCATGGCCGATTTGGCAGCACGTGTCACATTGGGCAGCTTCTCGATCATTATGAACGGATCGTTCTCCAGCTGTGAATGGCAGTTATCAGTCAGCAAGGGGGGGTCACTGAACTCGCACATACTCACACTGGCAATGCAGTGAAAGCCCGCGTAGGCATGCTCACAACTGCTGACAGCTTGGTCCGCCCTCAGGCGTAATCTCTCTCGGCATGCATCGTAGACCGCACGTCCAAAGTACTTGACCACGCGCTGCTCATCGAAACCCGTCCGCTTGTCATAGAAATCAAACATCTCGCTCAGGTAGCACTGACTAAAGCAGGGCACCTCCTCGTAGTTGTCCGACCACTGGGAAAATCGTTCCAGGCGCTGGACATTGTCCAAGGTCAGGCCACCATAGTTTTGCACACACTTCTCAATGACACGCTGCTCTCCACTCAGCAATGCACGACTCTCCAGCTGCAAGGGATGGGTGAATTGACAGTCGAACTGTTTTCTCTATACACATTCCAACAAATATTACCACTGTCATCCATAGGCTGAGACCAAGCAGCAGCCATTTGTTCATTTTAGATTTCTTTCGCGTTTCAAGCCTCAACCAATACTAAACCTCTGGCAAAATCTGGCCTACCTTCTCATCAATTTCCTAGTTCCGAGCTAAGCTCGAGGCACTGATAACCCCATTTTTGGGCTACCTCAAGTTCAATTTGTTGCTTGGGTTGGTGAAAACATGATAAGCCTAGCCGAGCTCTGTGACGAGAGCTGCTTTTTATTTTGCTAAGAATTTTCACACCAACAATTTAAAAAGTCGGTCAAGCCGGACTATAATAAAAATACTTTGTTCATTCCAAAGTTTGCGTGAAGGTGTGAGAAGTGCTGCTCTTCGGTCAAGGCTAGAACGCTGTTTATGCTGATTAAGAATATACCCTGTACTCGCAATTGTTCAAAAAATGAAAACGAATAAATATTTTTAAAATCTTTTTTCTACTTTTTATTTGGTAGCTCAATGGCTACAAATCGTAGAGCATCTTATTTGAAATGGCCGCCCTGTGCCTTCCAGCAACGCCGAAGAGAAAAAGTTCACTGCTCGGACAAGGAACCGCTTCAAAGATCCAATACTTGGGTGTCGAGTAGAGCAGCCCATAGCCTCGAGAACGGACCACAGTTTGTAGACCAAGGGATTCAGGTCTGGGCTACCAGCAGTCCAAGCATCCGTAGAAATGAAGTGCGGTACTTAGGTTTTTAGCCATGTTTTAGCCATGTACACAAGCTTTTCCAAAACGTCGGATTGATATACTTTCGCCGAAATTTGAACCCTTTTACAAAAAAATGGAGCTTGGTGACTCCATCATCGGCGACTCCCCACCAAACCATCACATAGCCCGGATAGTAACCTCTCGGAACTCTCGGAATGAGTTTGGACGCTAGTTTTAATGACACAGCATACACTCTATTGTTCTGTTTGTTGAACGATTCCCCAATGGTGAAAATGTTCTCATCAGTAATCAGAGTTTGTCTGAGGGCATTATTTGCGCACTGGCAACGCAATGCTTTTCTTTTTGTATTGCGTTTTTGTTTCAATGCTGTTGTGAGCAATACTCAATACATCTCTGAAACCATCGACTATAATATAGTAGAATCTTCCCGACGCTTTCGGTATTAACAAGTTTATAAAAATCAAATGGTCCTTTCGCGAGTTTTTTCAAGTTAAGTGAGCAAATTGAGCACTAAACGGTTTTTGGGCCATATCTTCAGATTTTGGAGGTCCCCGAGGAAAGACAAGTATGAGGAAGTGCTATACGCAACCTGCTCTACAGCGTACGCTGGGTCATTCCCCAGGTTTTTCACACTGTATCGGGTGACAATTAAAAATCTACACAAACTTTAAAATTCCGCCATAACCACAATTCTCAACGGATCTTTACGAAAATTCGACAGTTTATTTATGACTTAATATACAAAAGAATTGCATCAATGGATTTGGTCAAAAGAACCGTTATCAGCCAGTCGGAAAATGTTTTCGCAAGCGACCTGTATGACCTTGGGGTCGTATTTCCGGATACATAAGCGAAACCTCTTGGTTCTTTGAAATTCTTGGCCTTCCAGTTGTTTTTGCACTCAGACTTCCAAAAAATCTTCAATTCGACGACACTGCGGCAAGTTTGTTGGGTCCGTTCCTTTGGGACAAAAGGGATATTGGCAAAAAGGCGATATTGGTTGCACATCCTCCGACATTGAGATTTGACAGCTTGTATTTGGTCTGGTGTGTAACTTGGTGCTCTTTGCTTACGTCTGGCAACAATATTATTCTTTTTCAACACTTTACTGATGTGTTGTTCGCTGCAATTAAATTTTCTGGCAGCATCTGACTTATATTGTCTTTGTTGTTAAAAAGTTGGGCTAGCTTTCTGACGGCTTGGCCGGTCATAATGTTTGCTTTCCGACCACTTCTCCAACTTCCCTTTTTATTATTTTTCGTTGCAAAATACTATAAATAGTGCGTTTGGACTTGCCCTCTTGCGTAAAATGGATTACTGTAAACACTTTACCTTTGTCAGCGTGCGTTTCGTAGAATTTTACAACGCGATCACGAAGACGTTCTTGCTTGGACGGCATGATGGCGACTACTTGTCAAAATTTTTGTCTGGGGGCATGAAAACGTGTTGACAGGAGAAAAAAGAAAAAGAAATATAATCCCGAAAGGTTTTATGTAAAGCTCAGCTAAGGGCGCGCTCTCTCAAAGCTTGTGCAGATTTTTAATTGTCACCCTTTAGCACGGTGTAATGAACACACCAAAAAACATTAGGCTAGACCTTAAAACGGACTCAGAGAACTGCGCACACTTATATAGACATTTAATTGACCAACACAAACATAATAATAAGTCAGTTTCACATCTAACTCCGTGGCGAGCAGTTGCGCTTGTCCCATATTTATGTATGTATAAGTTTTACTTATTTTGCTTAAATTGTTTTAAGGAATTATTGCAAATAACTGTTTTATTGTTGTTTGTTAGCCCCCTGAAGATGGACCGCGATGTGGGCTCGAAATCTATTGGGAAAACATTAAACAAAAGGACGTTTTATTTTCGGATGAGACGGATGACATTGAGCCAGCCAAACCAAACCCAAGTTTCACTACAAGTGTAACATGCTCTTTAGGGTATTCACGACCCCCAGTTCAGCCGTGGAGTTGTTGAATTGACGAAATTTTTAGTTTTTACCAAGTCGAAAACAAGAAGAATATAACAAAAAACAACTCTTCTGATATGTTTACAAATTCTTCAATTCAACAATTCGGTAGCTCAACTGGGGGTCGCGTTTTTCTTCTTCTAGTTTTTGACTTGTAAAAAATGAAAAATTTCCCCTATTCAACAATTCCACAGCATAACTGGGGGTCGTAAATACTCTAATCGATTTATAAATTTTTACTGAAACCAGTGTCTAACCTGAACCAATCTTCACCGTCTTGTTGAACGCGTTTGGTGCGTTTCGAGGGTTTGAAACCCGAAGTAATCCCAGGCCAGGCTTTTATAAATATGTACAAAAATAGAAGGTACATCAGTGCGCAGCTTTGAAACTCACAGGCGGCCTTGTTATAAGATTGAACCTACAGGTCTGCTCTTAACTTCTTGTCACAGCGAGTTACTTGTATCGATTACTGTCAATATAAAAGAAGGTTTAATACCGCGTATCATTTAAGCTAGTAAATTGACAAGACGGTTTACTGTCATGACTGTTTAACGCTTGTGCTGTACCAAATTGAAAAATTTGATGAATTTTTTAACGGTTCACTTGTGCCGCTCAACATCAGAGCAGCCCACGTAGTTATCACCCGGCCTGGTTCAAGTTTAGGTCCCGGTTGCGCAAACGTGTGCTGTCGCCGCAAGATTCTCAAAACAATCGCCAGCGGGCGGGCACACCTCGCGCCGCCTCTTACGCAATGCTGCTCGTCGCTGTCGCCGTAGTCAATGGGCCTGCGCCCAGTTGTTGCATTTATATTGATCAACACACCTGCCAATGAGGCCACAGCAATCCGCGGACGATGTTGTTAATTGATTTGGTGTTTGTGTGCTTCTTTTTTTGTTTTGGCATTTTGCCCGTCCACTTGTCAGGCTTTTAATAATGCTGTTTTTCGATTGTAAAGGAGCGACATCGTCCCACTTTACGCATTTTTGAGCAACCGGATTTTGGTGTACGAGTGCGCAAAACATGTTTAACATGTCGCCTCATCTGCCCAAGAGATCTTCATCGGTGCGCAATTGCAGACGACGAAACGCAAAAGTGGTTCTACAAGGCAAAACCGCAGGCCACGTTTCTTCCACAATTCCACAATTTCTTTTTGGAGCCACTTTGCAGTGACCTTGGCTCGTTTTCTTGCGTGTTTGGTTGTAAAATTATAAATCCAGTTTCGTTGGATTTCCTCTCTTCTTTCACTCTCTTCTTTTTTTTTTGTCAATTTGTACAGATTTTCGTTATATGGCTAATTGTTGTTGTGGCCAAACGACTTTTTGTCGCAACGATGATACTGCCTATGACGACACAGTCCAGTTAGCCGGCTCGCCTGGAGATGCACCACCGTTGCTGACCTTTGGCAATTTAGCCGCACAGCTTTGGAAAACTTTTAGCTGGGATTTCAAAATCCGCCAGCAACTGTTTAGCATTTTCATTGAGCTTAGCATAAGATTTGAATATGTTAAGTGAAGATTTGTGTTCCATTTGCGTGGCTTTCTTCTCCCCCTGCTCGCCGCTTTATGTCGCCGCGCATTGAATTTATGTTCGAGTTTGAATATATTGAACGTTTCTTTTGTGGATTTCAAGGTTATAACCCAGTTTTTTTTAGCAGGGTGCGTTCGAGTTATTTTGGCAACTGCAGCAGCCACAATGTTTTATGGTGGGAAAGAAACTGAAACTTGAAATCGAATTCGTTTCGATTTTGTGATGTGCCCAGATAACAATGAGCTGTCCTTGGTTCACTTTCAACCTGAACTTGGACACAGAATTGTATGCTGGACCAGCTGCGTTTAATGACACTTACAAATTGGAACTGGCAGCTGGAATATAATTAAAAATACATCATCGGGTTGTGCAATTCCTGGCACATTTACTTGGCATTTTCGGGGGAGTGCTAAGCAAATATTGGAGTCCACAAATGACCATAATTAAAAATACATCTATGCAGCATGTGGATTTTATGTACAGCGCGAAAGACCGAAACCGAAAGTGAGCCCGGCCACTCGGTGGTGAGGCAGCTGCCGCTGAAGAAGTCAACAACCTGTGCGTGTTTGTTGCCTTCAATTTGGTGCAAAACATCCAACTCATTAACTTCGTTAGTGGGAATTAATTATGCAGATGTATTCATTGTATTGTGATTTCAAGTGTGGTAAAATGCAGCCCACGAATGTGGGAAGGTGTGGTCTATGCTGATGATGATGATGTCGACGACGACGACGACGATGGGCTGGGGCGGTGGCTTACTTAGGTAAACATCCATTAAACTAAGTGCCTTTTCAATTTCCAGGCCATTACAAATTAATCTTTAAGTCGCTTAGTCTTCCGCCCCAAAGGCTGAGCACTTCTCAGTTCGAAAAGAAAAGCAGATTTGAATTTTGAAAGTAAATTTCTCTGATCATTGACCTCGGCCTGTGGTTGCGTGTAATAGTCGGTCGTCGTTGTTGCTGTTGTTTTCGGGGGATTACGTAAATCCGAAATTAGTTAATAAATGAAAACTGTGAACTGTGAAATGAGAAAAAGTATTGTACAATCTATTGAACAATAAACACCACACACTAATGCAGTCCAACTTGCAGTTTTATATTGACCCAAAAGTGGAGGCTAATGGCTTATGTAAATATTTAGAAATAATTAAGTAATTCGTAAGTAGTTAACAGTGGGATTAAGCGATTGCCTGGGTATCGATAGTACCCTACGGGTAGCAGCAGGTAAATGTTAGGTTAAAATTGGCTTACACTTTAAAATTGTGAATAAGTAACTTCAATTGCTTATTATAGCCAATAGCAAAAGTACAATGAGTTTGTGCGAATGTGTGTAACAGGCCCCGATACTATTAAGTCCGCATCAACAGCTAGGTTGATATAGCCATGGTGATGTTGATAAGAGCTAATGATACCAATCTTGAAAAAAAACTCCCCTTATCAAATCTACACCAATTTAAGTTAGGTATGGAGATACTTGCGAAAAGTGTGCGAAATCTCGATGCGAAACAAGGAACCCATCACTGGTTTCATAGAGGCTCATCTCTAATAGTTTTGTTTTCAAATTAAACTTGGAGGAAAATTTAAAGTTAACAAACAGCAAAGAGTTTTGTTGGCCTCCAAAGTGGCAATAGTTGCTACAATAGCAATTTGTGAGTTGCAAGAAGCGGTACTGAAGGCAACCAGGGTTCGACAGTACTAGGTTAACCCTTTCTTGCAGGAAAGTTCCGTTAGGGGCCAAATTTAAAAGTAAATAAAACGCAAATAAATGAATGGTTTTTAAGACCATCGTGACCTTAATTCTTAATTCTTCAATAATTGGTTCCTATAGGCAAATGGTGATCATGGAAACGACTGGAAAAGGGCCTAAGTCGACTTTTAGGATCATGTCATTTCGTTATTATGTTCTTATTTATGATTGCAACAGCATTGATTAGGAGATGTCGTCTACGACTTGAGGCGACAAAGTACTTCCCAAGTCCGACCACTGAGAAGTTATGGTCATCCGTTAGAAATACGGAATCGCCGCAGTCCAGTCCAATGTGCACAATCACTTAGTGCTGGGACCAAGTTCCTCGCCATCAGCCAACTCGTACGAGGAGTTATAGGTTCCGATAAAAAGAATTAACTCGAAATCGCTCATATGCACGACAAAGCTGGCAAAATATGAGTCCCTTTCCACATCGCACTATGGGCGAAATGGCCAATCAAGCGATAATAAAGTCAAAATTCCAACTTCTGAATTGCGCCAAAATGACTTGATTTCGATAGGTAGGACTCCAACTAGTTTATCGATAACAATTTTTTACAGTTACGATACCTACTTGGACAAATGATCTAGTGTGAGCACTGAAATATTTTCTTGCCGGTTTGTTGGATGCGTTGATTTGCCAAGACAATATACAACAAAATCAAAAAGCTAATTGCGCTTTATTTTAGTAAAGGGTATGAAATTTATAAGAAATAAATGTTTGCGTCCCGTGCTTATATGTTTAACCGGCAAGACCTCGTCTAATAAAAGCTTTTAAATAACGCTTGTTTAGTTATCTATATTTGTTTTATGTGGAATGAAAGTAGCCTCATTCGCTTTTTTTTCTGTTAGTCTAAGTCCTTGTGATCGTAAAACCGTTCGTTTTCCGTTTAGAACGATTGGGTTCCGGTTCGAGAGGTTATAATTATATAAGGTACGGCTGATGGAACAGTTCGAAGGATTCGGTTATGGACCGCTTTGCGGAACCGGTTGATATGAGAGACTTTACCCAGACCTTACCTATTAGTCTTGCCCCACCTGTTGAGATGTTCATTCTTCGCATTGACAAACTTTTGCCTTTGGCTAAGCTCTGTGCAGTTTTGATTCGTTTTATATATTTAGTATTAGAGACCTGCACGAGTAAGTAAAATAGTAATCGAGAAGTACTCGCCGAATACGATTACAAATTAGTACGATTACCCAGGAACCACACCGTTTTCTAATCATTTTTCTCATTTTTATTAAAACAAAATTGTATTTTCGATTTATTTCTACATCATAACGTTTCGACATGCTGTACTCACCCTCTAGTACTGCTGGGGTCAGTCACAGTTTTGCGTAAACCCAGCGTTGGTCTTTGTACTGTTTTGCGTCGTGACGACAACGATTGAGGCTTATGTCGCTTCTCTGCATGGCATTTCGTCTATCGAGCGTCGCTCATGTCGGTTCCTGCATGGCATTGCGTCGACCTAGCGTGCCTGGAAATCCGTTAACGTATTGAGCGGACATCGCCTTGCAAAATACGTGAGTCGAAACACTTGTAAGGGGTATAAGGGTTGGTCGACGACAGTCACAAAATCGTCGACGAAACGTTGATACATCGTTGGTCGGCAGTACTAGAGGGCAGTACGAAAAAATGTAAGTGGCATTGAATAAGTTTTAGAAAAAGATAAAGATTTCCATCATAGAAGTGCTGGAATTCCTGAAGCCATTTAAATTCGCAACGCTTTTGATTGATCTGCTTCAATGACTCCTATTATACATTCTTTCATGATGGATATGCATTTGCTCCAGAAAAATATTATGAAATTGAAAGCTTGTAATGAAACTCTTAAGGAACTTCGTGCAATTGCACGAGAACATGAGATTGCAGCTTTTTTATGGCTGAACTGGCCGAAGGTGACGCAAGCAAAGATTATGTTCTAGCCGACGATGTCATGTTGGACTAAAGACTGATGAAATCAAATTGAAGTGGTGGAAGATGCACGAAAAGGAATTTCCCTGATTGAAAAATTAGCAAGGCAAATATTATGTATGCCTGCATCTAGCGCTTCTAGTGAAATGTGCTTCATTTCGGCGAATAATGACTTGGAAGAACTGCGAAACAATCTTAGGGTTGAACACTTGGATACTATTCTATTTTTACACTCGGAACACAAAGAACAAAGCCAAATGTAACATTTTTTGTACCAATTTACACTTTCCAAAAAAATTTTTGCACTAATATTTTTTGTTTTTGTCAAGTTGTATCAAATAGTTTGGTTTTGGCTGCGCTCGAGTAATCAATAGATTTAGTTGCATATTTATCGGGCTCAGTTCCCAAATTAACCAATATGTAAATCGAAGACCATTTTGGTTCATATTGGTCTAGAAAAACTGTTCGGTCCTCGTAATTGTAATGGATTTTGATTTTAGTCAAAATATCTTGATGAACTATATGTTTCATATGGAGGCTACAGTACTTCGAATGATCGGTCGAAAAAGAAGTTTTCTTTTTTCGGGTGTATCACTCGTGCAGGTCTCCATTTAGTTTTTGCAGTGAATTTTATTTTCAGTGCATTTTCGGACCTTGCTACTAACTAATTCTCTCAAATGAAAGGCATTTGCATGCAACCTTAATTAAAATAAAATATTGTTTTAATTGCGCCACCTTCATACGTCAAGTCCAAGCGACATTTAGCCTCCTCATCCGCTTTTCACCACACCCCAGAGAACTGGGTCAAGTGAATCAAACTTTAGGGGAATATTCGATTGAAAACCGTTTCTAACGGGCTTTAGTTGGCTGTATCAAACGAATGATTCCAGTCACGAACTGGCTGCAGCAACAGTTAACGACAAATTACCGTTTTGAAATGCGCAACAACGAAATGCACTTGCTAAATACGCCGCTCAGTTAAAGCCAAGAACTTGCATAGCCAAATAAGACGGACCCAAATGTTGGCCCGATCAGTCGCCACACTCACACACACGCAAGGTATGAACTGCATGGGTGTGTGACGAATCAGATAGCATACAAATGGCAGGCATTTACCATGGATATTGTGGAGGAATGGAGCAGGGAGGTGCATATGTCAGGCCAAACAACTTTTCTTCCGCGTTGCACATGCAATGGCGACGCAGACGCCGACGTGGCTGCCAGTCGAAGACGTTGACGCTGATGCCGGCGCCGGCATGGCCGCCGCACCCACACCCACAAATGGGTTACAAAAATCCACAATTAAAACCGTTCACAATCTCCGCTCGCCACAACTGATGCTGATGCAATTTTTTGCATTTTTCGAATATTTCTTAATTTCTGGTTCACAAAATTACAGCCGACGAGTGTTTAACTAGCTGGTTTTTAGAATTTTCGACTGGAATTCAATTTGATGGCAACGCCCCGTAAGTTGCACTCCCTGAAATGCCAGACAAAATAAAACAAAATTGGCCAAAAGCGAACTCAAAGAGACAGCTGCATGGCAAACATGTTTGCCACCACGAACCAACCCTAAAAGAATCAAACTCGTTACCTTGCCTGCCGAAATCACAAAAATTTGTCATACTACCAAGAGAAAATGAGTAGGAGAGCTGCAGTGGAGTGAGGCGACTGGGAAATACCCTGCATGCTCTTAATCATTTGATTGCCTTCGATTTTCTACCTTTGTTCGACCTTTGTTCTTCCTCTAGCATAGAGAGCTAGTAAGTAACTTTCAAAACTAATTTTCACTTAGCTCTGCACACATCAAAGAAGGACAGTATTGAAGCAGAATCAGTTGCAAGCTCTGCCCACATTAAAGACTAAGTAAATTTAAGCAGAAGCTGTCTCCAGCTCTGCACACACCAAATACCAAACAAATTGAAGCAAAGCCAATCTTTAGCTCTGCACACATTAAAGATCAATACAAAAAGTGTAAGGTCAATTTCGGTCTTAGAGCGTTCACAAACCTAGATACATTCCAAAGCTCCTACATAACCAACACATATTTTCATTTAGCTCTGCACACATAAAAGACCGAACAAATTGAAGCAGAATCTGTTTTGTTAGACTTTAGCAAGGAGAGAGAGAGAGAGAGAGTCAGTGCTAAAAATTGAGTTGCACACACAGTTTCCAACACTGGGAGAAAAATCTTGGTTTCTAACATCTGTGTTGTCACAACTTTTAAAAAATTGAATTTTCTTGGACTCAGGAAGAAAATACTGAAATCAAGCTTGCATTTCTGAGACCTAAATACTTGGTAGTGGCCGGGTGTGGCTCAGCGGCTAGTATGTGCGACCGCTGTGCAAGAGGTTGTGGGTTCGATCCCGCATCGTGACATGAAAAGTGTTTTCTTTGAAAAACTTTCTCACCCGGTCACCGTTACTAGCTGTTGGCGCCAGTTTTGAAGTAACTAGCCATGAAAAAGCTTCTTGAGCTGCCGTTCGGATTCGGCGTTAAACTGTTGTTAGGTCCCTTTCTGTTGTTTTTCCCCTGTTTCTGCATTGTGTGCTTTATGAAGTGGTTCTTGGGTGGATCTTAAAATGCTACTCCATTTAGCGGTTTTTAAGCTGTCGATAACCATAACTTAGGGACTCACAAAAGTCCGTTTTGCCATTATAGATTTCGATTTTAATTAAAATCTACTGTGCGATTAAAAAGATATTCAAGAGTTTAGGTATGACCTCATCTGACGGTACCTTAACCAATTGAACAATTATAGCGAATTTTCATTTTGCTTTCCTAATGACCCTGTCCATGAGTGCTGATTTTTGTAGATTTTTATCTTTTATTAATAATTAAGTTAAAGTTGTTGTCGCTGTGTGTTGTTGGTACAAAAGTACTCATAGAAAGCAAACCTAGGTTACAGTTGAAAAGCTGGGTATGAGGTGATGCTTACAGAAGTCCCTCCTATTAGAACTTAAGGGTCTTATCACGGGTGTCTTTTTGGTGAGTTACTGTGTAATATGTTGTAGCATCACTGGCAGTAATATATTCACAAATTTCGGACTAACGTTATCTAAACCTTCTGCATTTGACTTCACTTTATTTCTCACTCAATTCATTTATATTAATAATCTCAGTTAGTTGTGCTTTAGTTTTTCAAATCCTGGATTGTTTATATCTCTCCAGGACTGACTGGTAAGACCAACTTGGTACATAGGCGTCCAGTCATATGCATTAAGTTCTAATATTAGTTCTCTGTGGTCAATATTTTTGTAATCCCTAAATTGTATCGAACTTTCACTATAGCTAACTGCTAAAATTAAATCATGTCTTGAGAATGATGGTACTGAGACTTGGTCATAAATTTGAATCCTACTGTCGTCATTAACAAACAATGCTTCAAGAAGGGTGTTACAGATACTCAATAAGTGTGTTTTGTTAACTGCAGTCAATCCAAGTGACAAAATGCTATGAGAAAGGAGTGTCTCATTTACAAGGTTGCTGTTAAAGTCACCAGTGAGTATTGTTTCGGAATAGTCCTCGGAAAGATCAGCCATAACATCCAACAATTGGCTGAAGTCGACATTTTGGTTAAATCAATAAATGCAGCCGACAAGTGTCTTTGTTTCAAGGCAATTATTATGTAAAACTAGGAACTGTTATTCAATTGCACTTGTATTGGGGTGTTTACAGAGTAGTTTACAATTCAGTCTCTTGTTAACATGCATCGCCACTTCTCCTGCATGGCTAGGAAAGATACTGACTCGCTCTTAGAATCTAGCTCGCTAAAACCAGATCTTGTCTCGAACTATGCGGGTCTATATTGGTACCGCTACATCTACTACCCTCTCAGTGTCTTTGTCAGATAGAGAAGGAAACGATGTTGATCCCAATGAATATGCTGTTGGCGATGGCATTGGATGCATTGAGTTGGTTTTTACATTCACCTTATCGGGGGCCGGAGTCGAATTGTTGATGTGGCCTCGCGTTTAGGGCTTTGCTGTGCCTCGGGTTGAGGTCTTTGCGGTGCCTCGGATTGAGTTCTTTGGAGCCACGGATTGAAGGTTTTGGTGCTTCAGATTGAGGTTTTTGGTGCATCGATTGAGGGTTTAGGTGTCTCGGATTAAGGGCTTTGCTGCCTCAGATTAAGGTATTTGTGGTGCCTGGGATTGAGGGCTTAGGTGGCATAAATTGAGGTCTTTGGCAGCTTGGATTGAGGGCTTTGGTGCCTCAGACTTATGCCTCACGTAGGGGTCACCAATGTAGAGATTTCACAATGCACAAAATGCAGACAAGGCAAAATGGTTCAGCGAATGCTTCATTACAACAACAAGAGTTCTATACTTTAAAGCTTTGTTCAAACTTTTACTCAATATAGAACTGCTTACAGGGTATTAAAAACTGTCTGAGGTGGCCAGCGGTTGAGGTTTTCCAGTAGTAGCTAGAGGCTGGCCTGTTTATTTATGGCTACTGAAAGCGAAAGCCTAGCCGACAAGGTAGCTGCTAACTGGCTGCTGTGCTAAAAACTGGTTCGATGTCTGGCATTGTGGGCAACCAATCGCCTGGTATTCTACTACACAACTTGCAGTCTCACTTGGCTGCCACTCCAACTCCGAGGCAGCTGTAATTGTTCTTGTAATTTCATATTCTTCCTGCATTCCGAAACCTTGAATCACTTTTCTTGCATTTAATTGCACACATTTTTCGTAATTTTTGTTTTGCCACTCGACGGCGCCGTGGAGTGGCTGCCGTTGACCGCCGTGCTGGGTCAACTTTAATGGCTGCAGCAGCAGTGGCCAGTAGCCACTGCAACTGGCTGGCCTACCTTTTACTTGCACGCACTGAGAGCTGCAGCGGCAGCAGCAGCAGCAGCGGCCTGTTTTAAATGCCAGCCAGTTGACTGGGTTTTTGTTTGTTTATGTGTCGCTGACTGCATAATTTGAATTGCATTGCCGATCACCGGTTGACCATCGCAATGCGTTTTTCATTAAGAAATCATGTTAATGGAGTTGATTAAAATTTAATAAGCAGCCCTCGGAAAATGCCTGGCCTATGACTCACCCCACGCTGTCAACCCAAGCCATAAAACAAAGCCAAGCCAAGCCAATAAGGTGAAGTTCAACCATGAATTCCGTTTTTGTGGGTGGGTTGAAAGATGCCGTGCCCCTAGCCCATAATCAGCTTCAAGCCTTAACTACACATTTTGAATTTTTTCTTTTTGTTTCCATTTTTTGTTGTTGAACTTTCAGGTAAATATTTCATGCAAAAGTAAAAAGCAAGCAGATCAATTGACAAATGGTTTGGGCCTGAACAATAGGCGAAGTCAGCGTCGGCGTCAGCGTTGACTGCAATGCCAGCGTCGCTGCCAGCGACACTTTGCTGCCTGCATACAAAGCGAGCCAGTACAGTTAAAAAGTTGCAAAGCGTTTACAATTACAAACATACTTACACATCCACTGGTCTCCCCCCTCCATTGAAGAAAGAGCGGGAGCAAGAGAGTGAATGTACAACAACATAGACGCACACAAAGCTGCCTGCTATGGAGCCCCGGACTAGGGCACAGTGGCCAAAATTATAAAGTTGGCTAAAGACTATGAAATACGGCTTGGTGGCTTAGTTCGTATCTGTCAATTTCTCACCCGAACTACTAAGTATTTCTTCGAGTCTCATTCTTTCTGAGCTTCTTACCATATTGTTCACAACTGAACATACAACCCTCGCAGACATTACAAAATATGATTCCACTTGAAAGGGTCGCATTAGGTAGATGACTAGAAGTCCCCGACTCACACGCCTGCTTACATATGGTGCGAAGCGACCACAAGCAAGGATTGTATTAGAATAGTAAGTCAGAGCAGCTCTACATTAATTAGAAATAAGTAAAATGATGCTCAAGAAAGAGAGGTAACATAATTACATAAGATTGTTGAACAAGGACAAAAAGAACTATAAAAATAAATGTAAAGACAGTTGTCTCATGTCCTAATACATGAGTTAGACTATAAAAGCAGCGACTAAAATGAATAAAGATCAGTTCCAAGCAAGTACTCGACTGTGTTCTTTCTTAGGGATTTGGCAATTATGCGAACTTTTCGATAGATTATTGAGCTGCACTATATGCACTTCAGTTTGAAGAATAAGTTGCACTCATGTAGTTTTAATAATCGAGTTAAAGCGATCTGATATTGAAAATAATAATGTTTTCCCATTTTCCGACCGATGGTTTCTATGGCAGCTCTATGATTTACTTACCCGACCCGTACAAGAAACAGAAGACTACTTATGGGCTAAATTTCTTTTCAGTAGCTTGTGAACTAGGAGATTAGTTTTTATTGAAACAGACAGTATTAGGTACCCGATACTCAGTATTTGATAATCAGTAATCAATTCTAAATACTCGATACTTATTAACTAATACCAAGCACTCGATGAAACTGCGGTAAGACAGGCGTTCTCAGAGATAGAGAAGCAGTCAAAACTTATGGGCTTAGCAGTAAATGAGGATAAGAAGAAGTACCTTCTATCAACGCGCAAGGAGTCAAAGCTTGGACAATCTGTTGCAATGGAAGAGCCCACTCTCGAAAAACGAAAATTGCTCTATACATGTCGCTTATCATACCAGTCCTGCTATACGGCGCAGAAGTATGGACAACAACAACAAAGGATGAGGCAGCAATGGGCGTGTTCGAAAGAAAAGTTCTCCGGAGGACTTATGGACTTCTAAGAGTTGGCGACGAATTTCGCATCCGAATGAATCACGAACTGTACGAGCTGTATGGGGACACTAAGCTTGTCCAGAGCATAAAACAACAGCGGCTGCGCAGGATAGAACATGTTTCCCGTATAGATGATAACGCTCCAGCAAAAAGGGGGTACAGTCGGCATGCGAACGAGTTAGGAGGCAAGCCCGACCGAAGCGGAGATAGCGCGACCAGGTGCAGCGAGATGTCGTTCGGGACAGAGGCGACCGTAAAACGGTTGTGATGCTATCATCAAGGCCAAAGAAGAAGAAGAAGCACTCGATACTCAGTACCCGATTTAAAGAATTACATACTTAGTACTCGATACTACGTACTCGTTATTTATTATTCGATACCAAGTACTCGAGACCCCGTACTTGATTCTAAGTATTCGATACTAAATATTACAGAGTTCTAAGTATTCGGCTCTAAGTTCCCGATGATGAGTTTTAGATACTCAGTATTCTGTGTATTTGTTTGAGTTTGTTTTTGTCTTTGATTTTGTCTTTGTCTTTGTCTTTATTTTTGTGGTTTTTTTTTTGTGTTTGTTATTGTGTTCTAAAACTAGTTTTTCGACCGATCGTTCCTATGACAGCCATATGCTACAGTCATCCAATCCGGCGGGTTCCGACAAATGTGCAGCGTATATGTACCAAAAGACTTCTTGCAAAGTTTGGTGAGCTTTCAAACTGACAGAAGCGAAGCATAGAAAAAGACAGTCGGACGGACAGACACACATGGCTAAATCAACTCAGCTCGTCGTGCTGATCAAGAATATTTATACTTTATGTGGTCGGAGATGCTTCCTTCAATGCGTTACAAACATCCGGACAATTTTGTAATACCCTCTGCAAGGGTGTAATACTAGAAGCGAATTGGGTTTTAGAAAAATGTTCTATACTCGTTTCTTTCTTAGTCTTGTACTTATCATGTAAATATATGTTCAGTGGGGGGGTTTAAGCACCAAAATTTAAAGCTAAAAGCTAAAGGGGAACATTTTTTACACACCAGAGACCAAGAAGGGGTCGAAACCGTTAACTGCCTTTGGGAAATCGAAATCGAAGAAGGCCAAGATGGCATACTTCACACTGATAAGCACTATTTAGAGCTTAGCTTACAAATTCAGAAAATAAAGCAGTAACCACTTTCGTCTACATTCATATTTCTAGCACTGAACCACGGTGCGCAATACCGTTGCAATGCTGGTGGACGCTGCCGTTGGCGGCGCTGGTAACGTCTGCGGCACTGTCGACGCCAACGTCTGGATTGTTCGCTGCTGGCGCGCATGCGCAGCGGTATAAAAAGCTCCCGCACCAGCAAAACAGCCACACACAGTCCAAGTCGTCGGTCCAAGTGGTGCGTAGTCAGGTTTTTTCAAGTGCGGTTACGTTTCGTCGCCAGCAGCAGCAATAACAACAACAACAACAACAAGTTTCTTACACAAGCAAAGACCAAAAAGCGACCGAAAACCCAAATCAATCTCAAAATGAAGAAGTTTTTAGTTGTGTTTGTTGCACTCTTCGGAGCCGGTATGTATTTTTTGCTAAATATTTGAACAACAACCAAAAGAAAAGCGCAGCTTTTCCGCTTGCGCAACATGAAGGACACTTGAGAAAAGCAACAGCAGCAGCGGCAGCAGCAGCAGAAGTGTTGAAAAAGTGCAAAAACCGAGAGTGCTTGTGCAACGAGTAAATCAACTATCACCTATCCACTGCTCCACTTTTACCTCGAAATCCGAAAAAAGCGAAAACACTAAAAGAGGGAAAATCAAATGCAAACCATAAACGTAATCGATCCAGCGCCAACCCGTCACGTTAACTTGCATTTTTCATGCCCAGACAAACTGACGGACGCCAGGCGGACTTACCTATATCTGTGCATCTATTGGTTCGCTTCGATTTCATTACCTCATCGACGCCGCCTCTACAACTTGGAGAAGTTACAACAGAGACGTTTCTGGTCTCTGGTTCGGCTTCACTGCAGTTTTGGTTTTGCAATTCCAAATCGTAATCAAAATGATATTTAGATTTGAGTTGCGATCGCTCGGGCAGTTATGAAACAGGCGAGAAAAAAAAACCCATTTCGATATCGAGGTGTGGCAACCAAATTGTGCGAATTTACGACTAGCATCAAATTTGACATTGACATTGAAATGCTCTTTAGATCTTAACAGTCGATGGAGGGGGCTAGGCTCGAAGATCTTAACTACGCCGCAGTAGTCGCCGCTCCCCAAATTGCCGCTAAAATCAAAACGAAACAAAAGCAAAACCCGTTCCAAATCAAAGCCAACAGCCGACGATGATTTTTGGTTGTTCAACTTAGAAAAGTGTTTTACAAATTGCGTGCCATGCATTTTTAGTTCAAATTGTGTGCATGGCCGTCAAGTAATTTCACTGTTCGCCAATTTAATTGCCAACAATTTTAAAGTTATTAAACTTAACAACGGCCGGGCGGCACCGCACGGTGGTGCGAAGGCCTAAGAAATGGGGCAAACCAAAACTACAATCAAATTTTAATTGAATACTGAACTTGAAAGCAAAGGAATGTTAAGAGAGATTTATGGGATTGGTTTAACGATTCACTTTGATGAAAGAAACTTCAGAGTCCAGAGTTTAGAGTTTTAGAAACAGGCTCTTTATGAAGTTCATTGGCCACAGCCAACTAAGAATCCTGCAGAACTTATTTGACTTTGAGAACTAGCTCTCTCTAATGTTTTTGCATCTTACATAATAGTTTTTTGATAGAATATTTAGCAGAGCTAGCAAAAAGTGGTCCTTTCTTACAGGCATTCAAAAGAAATAGTTACCCTGGGACATCTTGAAAAGGGAACCGAAATGACATTTCGCCCTGCTTTGTTCAACCTACGTGTACGTGTCGTTTTCTATACCTCGCTCCCTGCTTGCATACGACCATTGACTTCCTATCTTCGGTGCAATTACAAAAACAAAACGTACCCAAAGAGCATAAGTCTGGGCATCGCTGTTCTAAAGCTTTGAATAAAACTGAAAAGTTATTAAAGAGAGTCTTAACCATAAACCATACCATTCCTCAATTTTATCTCATCTTAGTATATGACTGAAGGATAAGATTTTGTTTACTAAAAACTTTCCACAATTCGGGTGGCGGTAATCACAAGTTTAATTGTGGATGCCATCCGTTCACTTTCAGACGAAATTAAGTATCGAAATGCAATTTCAAACCAGCTTAGGCCACACATCCATACCAGCTCTCCCATAGGCTATTTGGTTCAAGTCGTGGGTCAAGTGGTCTTTCTTTAATCACTCGCTCATCTTTGGAAGGAATCTTATATTATCTCTATTCATAAGAAAGGACCAAAGTCAATCATTTCGAACTGCAGGTGTGTATCGAAACTAAGCTCTTTGAAATGATACTGACTTCCCAATGACAACATTATTGTCGCTCGATAATATCCAATCCAATTCTCGAAATGGTTTTATGAAGAAGCGCTCCTAATCGTTGAATAAAGTTGAAATTTTCGGCTTGTAAACAAGGGGTTTGTCAATAAGCAGCAGATCGAAGTAGTTTATACTCATTTCAGCCAGGCTTTAGGCTCAGTCAATCAAATGCTTTTGGTACATAAATTGTGTTTGCTCGGCTTTCCTCCAATCCTTCTCAACTGGATCAAGGCGTATTGAAGCGATCGATCTTAACGAGTTCGTTTTATTCTTATTCTATCCATAACCATTAGGATACCATCTGGGGCTCTCTTTTCACCTTGAGTATCAAACTCCTGAAAAAACAGACTCTGTGGCTCCTTCCCTGAAGAGGCATTCCGAATAACCAAAACTCCTCCATTAGTCCGCTTTAAACTCTCTTTACACCTGCTGCTCGGTTAATAGCCTTTCCCTTAATCTAAGCAAGTGTAAGTGTGTGACTTTTAGTCGAAATCAACCGTATGAGTTTGATTATACGACTGATACCATCTGATTGGAATGCATCAATAATGTTTAGTTCTCACTTTTCGCTCTGCGAGTCTTCAATTGGAATTCTACGACACATCTTCTTTCTTTCGAGGGCAGATTACGCCTTTTCAACCCACCTCTTCTTAAGAACCGCCGAATTAGCCAAAGTATCCTTTTGTATTCATTAACTCCTGTCAGGGAAAATCGACACAATCGGGTGTGTCCCAGAAATCTCTAGATATTTCTCTAGATAAACGAAGAGATTTTTAATTAAACTAGGAGGACTTTATATGTAAAGTCACAAGAATAATGTCGGCTACTAGATTTTCGGGAAGGAAAACCGTACGCATCAAATCTGCTTTGCCTTGAGCAGTCGGTTTCAAATCTCTCAACTTTTGTCATGTTATCTAGTATCCTAGCATTTTGACGACACTTCACATATAAAGGCAAGCAGTTGACGTTTGAAATGAAACCGTTTATACGAAAATCTTTAGAGATTTCTGGGACACACCCAAATAGCTTTGTTATCTAGTATAAGTATTGCTGTTCAATAAAGCGTTACTTGAAATTTTTATCCGAATTATCTAGATCCTTGCCTAACAACCGACGTTCATCATTCAAAACAGGTTTTGTCCCGAAGAGCGAGGACAAACAGTGAGAGTGTATTGGTGTGCGAAAAATTTCGACTCAAACCAACTCCTCCCCTGTATTCGACATTTACGAATTCCCTAACTTGTTTTCGTCCCCTGCGGGTCAGGCATGACCATTGCAGGTCGAAACTATAACATGTGTTATTATACTTATCTTCTCTTACTCCTCCTTGTTTGTATCCGGTGAATTGTGCTACTGTCTGACATCTTTAGTGGCCTGCTACACAAATCCGAATGGAAGATTTTGTGACCAAAGTAATTTAAGAAATGTCGATTGACGCCTTTATTTCGATAAAGCTTAGAGTCGAACAAACAGATCTATATATCTAGAAAGTATTGACAACTCCTACCAACTAGAGTTTCATTTTCGCTCACTTTGTTTCCATTAGACAAATCCCTTGGCAGAGTTTACCGAAAGTGTATTTAGAATATTCAATAAACTGAAAGTGTGCATGGGTGTTTAAGTGTTTCTAACGCAATAACTACAGAAACGACACTTTGAGCTGACACTTGGCTCGATTTGCTCGAGCCCCTTCAAGCTGTTATCGTAAGACAGCTCCGATTAATTCTTTTATCAAGAATCATAAAACTGAAAGCTCAAAAGAGAAGCAACAACATGTTTTCTCTTCCGGGAGTGAGCGAGTCTGTTGAATTTGTAACTGTCATTTTGGTGAGCAGACAGCACAAAAAAATAGGATAAGCATAATTTGCGAGCTCTGATGTTTAGTTATACTTAGAATGTTTGCAGTTTTACAAGAATTTGTTAATGGTGAATTTAAGTATGTGGCAGATATTATGACGAAGAGGCTGTATACAATTTTAATACTTTTGGAATTTGGGACTTACAATATTCTAGGAGGATTGTGGAATATGGAATCCCGCGAACATCTTTGACTTTAACTCAAGCCCTTTTGACTCAGCTCACGTTTGGCATTCAATGAGACTTGAATGTTTTTTTAAAATTCATAAAAATGTTGTAAAATATTTATTTAAGTATGAAAATTTGAAATGCAATAACTGACTTACCCCAATTTTAATTTCAATAGAAGCGGCAGGAGCTCGAAATCTAGTCTAAGTCGAATCTAAATCAGCCCATGGAATAGAAACTCATAATTCTGCCAGCGTCGCAGCAGACACACGCATAGAGAGAGAAAATACGAGTGTTCTACAAATAGCCCGCTCAGCGGCTTGCTCTCTCACGAAGCGTGCTTTCAGCTTTTTGTTCTCACGAGGCATTTTTTCGTTTGCTTGTTGCTTGTTGATGTGACATTTACTTCGTGTTTCTCTGCTACGCACACAAGCGCAAAAGCTTGATTGTGTGAGATTGGGCACCACTGCTTTAAAGCATTCAGTAAGACTTCCTTCCTCACTATTTCTAGACACACTGAACTTTAAGTATGAGCCAGCAGATCGACGAAATCTAAATAAACTATGTATCAAATCTAAGTTCGTTTAGGGAATACCACTATTATAGAGGGTATTCTCTAGCTCAGTCGAAAGTAATAATTAAGAATTGTATGAGCTTATGTCTTAAGACTCAATTATTTTCGACTTTGCCGTTTCTAGAAATATCACATAGTTCCGTAGTTCTAATGAAATGCTCTTAACCAAGTGTGGTTGAAATACAATTCTCTCTTACATATTCCATAAGTTCGTTGCTGGGTTGGACTATCAAAGCGTCTGTTAGGATTGTTGCAGTCAATCTAATTCCACTTTAAGCGACTTTTTTTACAACATTATTTGCCGCAATCAGCCACTGTGCTTTCTCGCCATAATCATAACCATTTAATGTGCCCCATTTTGATGAACAGCCCGAGTCGAGCGACTGCAGCGCATTGTCAAGTTCAAGTTGTTGGGCATTAATTATGCAATGGCACTTGCTCAGTGGAAAGTTAAATAAACAAACACTTGCCAACAGAGGGTCAACAACAACAACAACAATTACCACCGGCCTGCTAATCACAGCGATAAACAATTTAAGTGTTCGAAAAGATTTCCGAAAAAATGTCCGAAATACACACTATAAATTTCCGCATTTGGTCGCGTTGAGTGTGACTCGTGTGTGTGTGTTTTTTTTTTCTATATTTTAGTTTGCATTTGTTGCGCTGTGGTCTGGTATCGAAAACTCACACCAACCGCAGCAGCCGCGGCACAAAAAACCGTGGCAAAACACATAGAAAATAAATTTTGCCATTTTGCAACAGCAGCGGCAAGTCACGCTTGAAAAGTTTTTATTTTGTGGCAAAACAAAATCAAATGAAAAGGGTCGCTCCACATGCAGCTGCATGGATAGGATACATTTGGGCTATCTATGCTGATTTATGGGGCTAAGCAAAAGAATAGCTAAAGCCATTTGAAAGTCAATTTGCATGCCACTTTTGGAGGCAATGCCAAAATGTTGCAAATCAATTTGCAATGCTTCGTTGAGGCGTTAAATTTGAAAAATAAGCCAAGTCGCCTTCATTGCCCAATATGACGACGGGCCGCAACTATTGGGGATTTGGACATGACGCACCGAGACAGCGACAAACAATGGGCAAACAATTCAGACGCAGATTAACCCACATTCGAAACATGCCGGCAACAAAAAGTGGGTAAATATTTAAATATCATTACGATGTCGG
This sequence comes from Lordiphosa collinella, assembly GCA_018904265.1. Lineage (NCBI taxonomy): Eukaryota > Metazoa > Arthropoda > Insecta > Diptera > Drosophilidae > Lordiphosa > Lordiphosa collinella. Next base: position 40,193 of record JAEIFV010000204.1, on the reverse strand, counting down.
TTGCGCTATATGCAGAAACAGTTTTTGGAAAAGCCACCGAAGGCAACGGCAACATTTAGCGGAAATTCTCAAGTTGTTGCTGTGTTTGCGGTGCGAGGGGAGGGCAGACGAAACGTGCCTAAATGTCAGCAATTTTCTTGATTTATATGGCTTCCATGTCTTGGCGCTGGCAGACGAGGCACGGCCAGACAACAATGGCAACAACAAATTTGCCACAGCCAAATGATAGATACACACATAGACACACGAACACACACTTGTACCTTGCCACAAACACCCATTGTGAGGTAGCTGTGATTGGAACTCTGCCTAAGAAACGATTATGAGTCTAAAGAAGGTGCTTGGAGTGGAATATAGACAGAGGAGGTCTTTGAAGTGCCATAAGTGGACGCCCCCGTTCCCTCAGTATTTTTGGGTGCGAGTTCAATGCACTGGCGGTGTGTTATGATACCTGTATTAACCGTCCCTCCCCCCATCAACCTGCTGTGGATGGCTTGGAATGTGTTTTGAATATTTGTCATCAGTTGGCACGATATGGTGCATGAGAGACATAGTTGGCAAATGTTTGAAATTAGACATTTGAAGACTTAAACTAGCTCTAACTCAGTGGTGGTTAGCCCAGTGGTTTGCTGTTTTGAATCTCCTTCTAATGTGGAGGGCTCTTATCTAATCACTTTTCTTCTCTCAACTTGTTCTGGGAGATATATGTATAACTTCTGCCCTTTAGTGTGGTCTGTTGATCATGCATGTCTCTATGAGGCGCAGTCTAGCCTTTAAATTTGACAGAAAGTGATTGATGGCCACCTTTGAGTTGTTTTATGCTCTGATATGACTCGTGCATTAAGCAATAAGAGAGTTTGATTATTGAAAAGGAGATTGTTGGTAGTGACTTGCAAAGCTAGGTCTTTAATGTTGGCGGCATCCTTTTCTTGATGCGAATGTGCGTACGGCGTCTGTAAATCTGCGGAGAGTTGGAAGATTGAAACAAGAGAACTTAATGCTTTTGTATTTACCACCCATATATGATCCCTAACGACTCCTACTAAAGCTCGAAATCTAGCTCGAAATCTTCGAAAGCGTCAAGGGAAATTTGGCTTTATATTGGATAGGAGCATTTAACAATCTGCACTTCCTCCACACTCAACAACGAAATCGAGCACCAGTTCTCTATATAAAGTAAAAGTATAATCGGCTTGTCAAGATGACAAAAGCCCCGAAGGGCCAAAGCCGAGCCTCTCTCAATCTCTTGGCTTGTGCGCTTCTAATTTTAGCACAAGAGAAAGGGACCTACAGTTTAACTCCGAATCCGAACGGCAGTTTTTGAGAGGCTTTTCATGGCTAATTACTGCAATGCTGGCGCCAACAGCAAGAGGTGTGGCCGGGTGTAAAGTTTTATTCAAAGAAAAAACTTTTCATAGATGTTCGAGGCGGGATCGAACCCAGCCATGCTCAGCAGTCGCGCACACTAACCACTGAGCCACTCCGGCCATTACTCTATATAATCTCTAATAGTAAAAGGTCTTCCAAAAAGGGAATTTGCATAAGTTCTTGTTAAATGCAAAATTTAACGCACCTGGCATTATAATTGTATCAAATTATTTCTTCTGATGAATCGAAACACCCAAACGAATATTCTGAGCAAGCGCACATGGGAAAAACATCGATCTACCACATCACAGCAAAGTTTTCTGGCTCCGGTCTTAAGTAGCTAAATGGTCAGAAGTATCATCCTATACTTCTTCGGGCTCCATTAAAAATGGTGGTCCAATGGGCCACATGGAGTTTGATAATTCTTCGCGGGTACACCCACAAGAAATACTGTGTGCTGTTTGCATTATCGTTGGAACATGTCTCCATGACGCTTCCACTGTCAATTGTTGGATCTCAGCAACTCGATGAGAAACGGAAACAGATAACGACGTGGGGTGTGACTTGATCCAGTGCAGAGTAACTTCAAAATCAGTCCAATAAACGACGTTTCAGTGGAAAAGATCAACACTTTTCTGATACGATAGTAAAGATGGTGATCTGTAGTGCAGAATGGCTCGCTGCCCTGATAGCTTGCCCCTTAACTCCACCAAACATGCACCAAACAAACATGCGGAGCATCTCTTGCGCACTCTGCTAATGGCCAAAGTCAATCCTCTCCCAGGGTTGGCACTGAGAATTGGTCTCGTGGTATTTGGGATCTGTCACTGGGTTTGAGGTGCCGGCGTCTGTTGCTGGATGGCTGATCGTCCGTCCTCAAGATTTCTCGAACTTGTCTCTGAATGGAGTAGTTACTTGCTCTCTGTGTGGCCACGTGGGATCTCTGTGTTGTCCCGTTTTCTTCTGGGCTAGCGGTGCACGTCCGCACCGATTGTCTTAAAAAATTCAACTCCATTGTTCTACATGCTTTTTGACTATCTGTTTTCGACATGTAGCGTGTGAAGTTTTACATCGCGAACTACTTTTCGTTTAGGTTTTCCGCTGTAGCTTTTACTTTTACAAAGACGGGACTAACACGACAAAGCCAGTTTTATTAAGCTGTTTTAGCTGTTTTTGTGGGCGCAAAGTTGGCTCTTGATATTGATTGATCTACTAGCTTAGAATTGAATGTGCATATCGAAGGTAAAGAATGTAATGTTTTTAAGATCCAAGAATCTATGAAGTTCGACATGCTTTAGAATAGGTCTAGTAAGCCGAAACTCATTTTAAGAGGGTTCCGGCCTTATAGCTATAGAGCTCTTTTAAGTCAAGAGCATCAGTACTGACATGCTAGGGACTAATAAACAGCTCACGATTCAGACAACAACTAAATCTACTTTGAAGATCACTGTCATCAATTCTTATCAAAAAACAAACAAAAGAGTTTAAATTTGGCATTTGGATGTTGACCAAGAGGGAGAGTAATAAGAACGATAAAATTCTAAGCTCAAGCAAATTTAAAGATGAATGAGAATAAAAATTACATAACAGGCACTAAACTGTATTGCATACCTGATATGTGAGGGCTCACAATCCTAGCCAACTTTTAAAGTTTACCTTTTCAATTGAAGGAGTTTCAAAAACCCATCATATCTCTTAGAATTTAGACTCTTTCTACCTCAGTCTCAGTTATAATTTACATTCAATTCCTTGGAATTCTAAAATCCCAAATATCTTGCATTTCATTTTGCCTTATTGAAAATGTACAATTTGCAAATGGTTTGCTTGTCCATTGTGCGTGTTAAATTAATAATTTATGTGTATTATTTGCATCTTGACAGTGTCTGTCATTTAAGTGAAACATAAATTAATTTGATTATATTTTTTTTTTTTGGTTTTGCACTGCCAAGTAATTGCTTTGTGTACATATATCTCTGCTTTTATGTGTATGTTGGTTAATTAAATGATTATGTTAATGGACAAAACGGATGTACAAATGTGCAGCACAGTAGATAATAAGCGAGGGTCACTCCATGGCGGGCAGTCAACCAACAAGACCAATATAAATGGCGGTTTTACTGTTAAAATGTCAATAAAAATTCATTATTAAATACACACACACACACAGAGCTATTCAATCGCAGATCGACGACACCCATTTACATTGTTTACACAAAGCAAAAAACGTAATTAAGCGAATCAGTTGTGATGGATAAAACAATTATTGCACAACGGTAAATTAAATAACTTGTCTAACGAAATTGAGCAAGGAATGCGAACGGCAGGGAATATTCTAGGTGTGCCAAAGAACAACAGAAGCCGCTGCATAGAGTGGGTTAGTAGTTAGCCAGTTGCTAGACCGGTTTCACAGACCTGAATGTGGGCTAGAATTTTCGATTTGGCTTTCGCTTTCATTTTGAATGACATAATTAACATTTGGCTTGCAATTTGTATGCAAAACTTAATTAAAATGTTTTATATAATTTTGTTTGTCAAAGCAACTGGGGAGTTAAGTCGCAGAATTACTCATACGCAACGTGTGCCAGGTGTAATTGTTTAGTTAACATGTGGTATTTTCTCTGCACAACACACACACACACACGCACACACTTTGCTGTAAGTGCACCATCATCAGCTGGGGCAGATGTGTAAGCGCATTAGCGCTGCGGTCTCCTCCTGCGGCTGCCAGCAACGATTGCACCTTTTTGCTTCCAACAGAATCCTATTAAGTTATACATTTTCTGTTTGCTGCCAAGTGCACGGGACAGCTACTACTTAAATTCTACACATTTTACTACGCAAATTCCGAAAAAGTCGAAACAAATGCGTAATTAATAAAATTACAGTAAACAAATGCAGAGAGTAGCAAATAAACAACAAATCAATGTTTTTGTGGCCAGGCGCTGAATCACCAACTGGCTGACCAACTGACTAACCAATCATATTGTATGGCCCAAAGAAATATTCAGCGAAAACAACATTTTTTTAATTAAATTCAGCGAATAATTTTGATTTATTTGCCAGTTTATGCATAGAGCAACAAATGTGTTGGACCACATTCAATGTGAGCATTGAACATGGTGAAGAGTACACTGACAAGCAAAACAATAATTTAAGGACTTTTATTTAAGGGATACGTTAGTTATGAAGTCAACTTCTTTTAGAAACAATTTTGTATAAATATGCAAAGTCTGTTTGCTTTAAATTTGGATTAACAACATCTGAATTGTTGTCAATTCCAATTTCACAAAATTTTTTGGACAGTGAAATTCGTGTTCTGAAAAACGTAAATCATAAGAATTTTGCGAACAGAAAAAGTTAACAATTCTTGATTTTTAAATTAATTTGGAACTAGACAAATAATTTTTAAAGTTAATTCAGGAATCTTCTTTGGTTAGCGACCTTTTGAATTCATAGAATGTTGACTTGTAGCCGTTTTCCATCAACTTGCAGTTCTGTGGTAAATTTTAAACTACGATAGTAGAAGTTTAGTGCATTTAATGTGTCCTGGTTTTCGTCTTCTTTTATTATTGCAAAGAAATAACTAAGTTTGTTAATCGTGTTATCCAGTAGCTCTTCTTTCACAATATCCGCTATTACCGGCGATGCTGAAGATCCCATGGGCATGCCTTTCAATTGTGTTTACACTTGAACCTCGAACTTAAAATATCTGTTTTCCATTATGCAAAATCTGAGTATCTCCATGAAAAGGATGTCCATTTTTTTCCTATTATATCTGATGCTAACTCTATTGGAATGCTCGGAAATAGTGAGACTACATCAAATGGGACTAATCTCTCTTCGTCAGAAATGTGGATGTTATTGATCCGTTGCTTAAATTCTATCGAATTCTTGATATTGTAAATGGAATCGGCCGTGCCACGTATCTACATAGTCCACTGGAGGGTGCGCCCAACGATGAGCAAATTGGTCTCAGTGGAGTTCCATCTTTGTGGATTTTCGGAAGTCCGTATATCCTCGGGGGCAGCGCCGTTGTTGTCGTTAGAGTATTCCTCTCCGTCTTAGATATTATTTCTAGCTTAAACAATTTGTCCACCAACATGTTGTTTTGTGCTGTAATCTTGTTAGTTGGCCATCTTGTCTTTTTTCCTATAATGTGCCAAGTCCCCTGATATGTCCAACATTCTTGTTTCTTTTATCGAATCCAAAATTTTGCATTGCAACTGTCTTGTTTCCTTTATAAGAATTTAAAATTGAAATATTGTCTTTTTGTTTGGTCTACTGTTTTTTGTATTCGGCGTCTTTCACTAGCAGAGAGAATCTTGTACACGCTTTACTTTTGAAATGCTACACATTATTGACACTCCAACAGATAGGAAACTCAATTATAAAACGGACACTGAAAACTGAGCTCATTAAAGAAACAAAAATTCAAGTCAAGTAGTACAGACGTGTTACAAATTGTATGTAAAATGTTCACTGTTGTTTGAATAAAATTATTAGTTATTAGTCCCAGAAGACGGAGGCCGATGACCATCCGAAATTATTGGAAAGAAACCGAAATTATTTTGAGTTTTATTTTTGACTTCGAGCCGGCTTAAAATCAACATTCGTTAATTCAGGAAATTTGGCAATTTCGCGGACTGAATTTTACAATAAGTTTCGAATTCAATTTGTTATTTTCCATTATAAGCATCTAGAATCCACATTTTCGATTTCGATCAAATGATGCGGAATCCTAATTGGAAGCTCTTAGATTTTTCATAAGCCAATTGCATGATTCGGCTTTAATCTTCTTACTTTCACTTATGTTCATTTTTCAAAGAAAAAGCATCCTCTTAATATAATTCCCGTCATTTTTTTGTACTTATTATTGAAGTAGTTTACATTAAATTGCCTAGAACCCCTGTTTCATATCTCTTCAATCTGAAGCAAGTCCACTTGGAACTCAAATGATACTGAAGCATTTTCTTAAAGTTGGCAGTTTGATTAAGTTTAATTACTAGTTGAAATGTTCCAGTACCTTAATTCGTAGGTGGATTACTCCTTCAAATTTTAGCAGAAATTATTGTGACAATTTTTTATTAAACTGAAAATGATATTTGAGTATGTTATTTTGGCCCCTGCATTGAAGTTAGATGGTGAGTTCGAGGATATCTAACACAACCACACCAACAAATTGTGCCTATTGAAAAAGATTGTTACTAAAAATTGAACGAGTCTTTCTGGCCTCACGATTTGCTTTGATTCTGACTAATTTAGTTCGGTTAATAACCGTTAAGTATTAAGCTAAAATAATTAGTTGATCTCTATCTTCGGTTTTAAATTTCAAGTACGAGTCGTACCTCTGCAGTGGCGATACTTACTGGTGGCAATCGCTACCTTATCGCCTTACAAGTAAGTATTGCAGTAAGTACCTTCGGTTGGGTACCAAGAGGACTACCCTTTTGGTAAAACAGCGTCCGTTACAAAGTAAACGGAGTTTACAGTTTTAAAGTTACAGCTTACAGTTTCGGAACTTACTCCACTACTTACATGTAAAGCGAAGAGGTGACGATTGGTTACCCCCTAGGACATGCCCAGCAAAAAGTAAGCACTGAAATGCATTGCTGGTGGGTTGGGCTGCCAGTAATTCTGGTTACTAGTAAGTACCGAACTCAGCACCCATGTACTAGTGCAGCGAATTGCAGGGACTTGATACAAGTATGCAAAGCTTGGAACAATCTGAAAGTATATAAGAGTTTTTATAGATTTTCATGGCGCCCGAGCAGAGACAATTTGAACCTTGTTTGATCTGACATATAGATAGCAGCTCCCTGTCCCTGCTCGGGCGCCATAAAAATCAATAAGAGTTTTTATAGATAAATAATATATGAGAAGCGTTTAAATGGTTTAGTATTAATTTTAATGGCAAAAAAAGACGCTTACGATAAAAAGTTTCATTCCAAACAACTTCTCTAAGCCTACCTACCTAGGATGAAGATAGGAGCTTTATTGCGCCTAAAATCACTAAGCTGAGAAGGAATTTAGCTCGATTTCAAGAGCGAAATTCTTGAAAATTTAAGAAAGAATAGATTTTATTCAGGAGCGTTTGTACTTAAACTATTTGTTTTGTTTGTTTTTCTGGATTACAATTTAGAAAAATTTCTGGTCAATTTTTGTTAAATTTTGGGATATTTGTTGGCTTGTTGTTGGTTGTTTAAAGCAAAAATAGTTTTTATAAAAAGTAGCGACGCTCACAAAGACATATGACATTGGGCACAACCCGCAACACCATTGCATACCTTTCAGCTGGGCTAAAACTGTAGCTAAAAATAGATGCATGTGAACTTACTTTGTAGTTCACAAGCTTCTATTCTCCGCTCTGCTTAGCCTATACAGGTAATTCCTAATGGCTGTTGGTGGTGCAACAGTTAAAATCGCACTCTCCAGCCCTCAGGGATGCTGTCGTAACAGTCTTTCTGAGTTACCTTAATCTGCCGCGTACAAATGTTTCAAATCTTGGTTGATTTCTGTTGATTATTGAATTATAATCAGTGCTCGTTCTCATAAAAAGATTATTTCTTTGAACAAGAGACCACAATTTTGAGTCAAATGAGGAATAAACTGTTTGGATTTTGAAATGGCAGTATGAAAGACCACCCTCCCTTTGTGCGTGCCTTGTTTGTAAGGTCTAGTAGCTTGTTGATACTCCACTCAACCGTTTAATCAGCTTTGCTCATCAGTGTATTTGCAATTTGATATTTGATTAGTTTACACCAAATGCAAATTGCATGCTGATGTTTAGGCAAGCGAACAGGACTTGCTGTTATTTGCCGTTTTTACTTTTTCAATTGTTGCATTCATGCGGTTGCTGCCACCACCGCCAGCAGCAGGTGCTGTTCCCCCCAACCCTTTTGGCGACTTTGATGAGCAAGTGGCTTAGGCAATTGCAGTTCACTTCTGATTGAGCATTCGAAATGCAACGTGACCGCAGTTTTGTGGCTTTGCAATTAGATTATTGCACCCTGTGTGGGGTGTATGGCGCTGCAGGATATTTGGTTCATTTTGTCAGGAATTCTTTTTCAGGCACATGGGTAATTATTTTAGAGTTTTTTTTCAGTGCAAATACCGCATTAGTTAGTTGTATAAATGCAATTTAGTTCGTTACGCTTTGCGGTTTGCAGTGCACTGGACCCCAGGCGGGAGTGCGAGAGGTTGATGCCATAAGTCCTTGGTGGCACGTTTCAGGTGCTTCACCTCTGGCGGCGGTGTAATTCCATACCAAAAAAAAAAAAAAAAACAAAACAGCGCAAAAAAGTAAATGCAGTTGGCCCTGAGCCGGGTATCTCTTGCGTCTGCCGAAAGTTGCCTTGAAGATTTATTGACAGTCGTTGTCTTGACTGGTTCAAGTGAATGCCTGATGACAAATTATGGGAATAATGAAGCAGCCTCGTCCCCTTGGCAGGGGCAATTGTGTAAACAATGCAACGGCCTGCCCCTTTGTTTGCGTTATGCTTGTGGCCACTTTGGGGCTGGCCCATCTGCTGCTGCTACTGCTGCTGTGTGTGCCTAGTGTAAATATTTGAAAATGCAAACCAGCAAATGAGTTTCAATTATTTGATGCATATTTGTGCTCATGCTCCCTCCCTACTCTGCTTTCCCTTCCACAGCCATGGCCCAACAGAGTTTCAAATGCCCCGATGACTTTGGCTTCTATCCACATGAAACGTCGTGCGACAAATACTGGAAATGCGATAATGGCGTCTCCGAGCTAAAGACCTGCGGCAATGGCTTGGCCTTCGATTCCTCAGATTCGAAATTCTTAACGGAAAACTGTGACTATCTGCACAATGTGGATTGCGGTGAACGCTCCGAGTTGGGTGAGTTAACCTGAAAAATTTTGAGATTAGGAGTTGCTCAACTCAAGCGTTGCTTTTTCCCTCTCTAGAGCCACCCATTACCACGCCTCACTGTTCACGTCTGTATGGCATTTTCCCCGATGAGAACAAATGCGATGTGTTCTGGAACTGCTGGAACGGCGAACCCTCTAGATATCAGTGCTCTCCCGGTTTGGCCTACGATCGTGATGCTCGTGTGTGCATGTGGGCTGATCAGGTGCCCGAATGCAAGAATGAAGGTAAGTTTAGCCTGAGCTAATCCATTTTCGAACTAAATCTGAATTATATATTCCAGAGGTTGCCAATGGCTTTGCCTGCCCGGCTGCTGGTGAGTTGGCCAATGCTGGTTCCTTCTCGCGTCATGCCCATCCCGAGGATTGCCGCAAGTACTACATCTGCCTGGAGGGAGTGGCTCGCGAATATGGCTGCCCCATTGGCACCGTATTCAAGATTGGTGACAGCGATGGCACTGGCAACTGTGAGGATCCCGAGGATGTTCCCGGCTGGTAAGTTCCCTAACCCTTAGACTCCTTAAATTGGGAATGTACTGAGCACCTGGTTTTGTTTTGTTGCTTTTTGGGAGCGCTGTTTGAGGTTTGAGGTTCCTGGCCACCAACACCCCCCACTCTCTTACCACTCTACTCTGTTCACCGCACACTCTCTCACACGCACGCACACAAGCACACGCATAGCACATCTCTCTCTCTCTCTCTTGACTCTGTTCTGACATATCACTTTACCTTGGTCCCTTTACAATTACAGCGAAGACTACTATGGCGATCTGGATCTGAAGAGCATCCGCAAGAGCGAGCTTCTAGCTGGATTGAACACTGAGGGTCGCACTAAGAGCGCGCCCAAAACCAAAGCTGCCACCTCATAAACATAATAACTACAACAACAACAACAATAACTACAACAACAACAACTACAAAACAACAAGATCAACCCCATCCCCTATTTCCGCATCAACTCCCACTCATCAACCCACTCCCTCACCTCACCAGAATTGAAATACTCAGCCAGCCTCAAAAAATACTCCTGCCATTTTCGTCCTTCTTTCTCTCTCTCTTGTCTGTCTGTCTCTCTTTGTCTCTCACATCTCTCTGAATCTTGTATTTTCTAATTTATGTAAATCGCTATCATACTTCCTCATCAATCAGTCGAATTGTTGCTGTCTCCCTTCAGAAATTCTTTTGTCAAAATTCAATCCTCAAGTTTAGTCTAAAGTGCGAAAAACAAACAGACAGTTAAAAAAAACAGAAGAAACATCGAGGAAAGATGAAATCTTTCAACCAGAAGCATAAAATTTAGAGATTTGTACATTTAAGTGATCTTTGTTTATAAGCTTATAATTTTATTTTATACAAAAAAAAAAAAGAAAAGAAACCTTAAAAAAATATACAAAAAAAACAAAAACCATCTTGAACTCTTCTCATTCATGTTTTAGGGTGATTTGTGAATCAGTAAAGAAGCTTCTTATCCGGCTCGAAGGACCAAAAAAAACCAAGACACTGAGTTGTGACTGTTTGTTCTGAACAGTTTTACTTGTTACTTTTTACTGCAGCTCTCAATATATATTTATAAAAATAGTAGTTTATGCATTGATATACCAAAAAGAGCTGGATGCCTATACAGTACTGTTTCACGAATGTCCCCAATCACAGCTTTAATCAATTGGGAGCTGGAAAGAGCAATGAAAACAGAATCAAACAAACCATACCGCAAGCGCCAAAAAAAATGAAAAACTAAAAATGTTTGTAGAAGACTAGAAAAGCTTAAGCTTTTTTGGAATGAGTGTTTCATTAGTCGCTGGTTTATATCCGGCTCGAAGGACCAACTTTTTGTGACGATGAAAAGCGTAATATATAGAAGTTTCTCTCTGTTCAATTTTAATTGTTATTCTCCTTGCTGCCCCTATAAGTCGATTTACAACTCACTAACAAATGACCCCCCAACAATAGCAAGCCCAATAACTTATATTTTACCAGTGAGCTTCGCCGAGAACAGAGTTAAGCAACGCCAAGCAATTTCTTCGTTAACATTTATAAAGGGGGTTTTATTCCCTTTTGTTTATTGTTTGTTTAACAGGGACCGTTAAGGTTTATAGCAAACATTACATCGGGACAGTGTTTTTTGCATATTTCTGGGGCTACTTCTTCACTTATATAGTGGAAATTGTTAATGGCTGTCGGTGTGGAAAGCGGTTAGAATCTTACTGACGAGTCAAGTGGTACTAGACGAAACATGTCATGTCTGGGAAAACTTAACCTGCTTGTGTTCAAATATTCATATCAATTGTGGTTGTTTTCTTGAGGATTATTGAACTTATAATCAGTAACCGACCTTGGGACGGCTAAACAAGCACTCTGACTAAAATCAAATCAAGTCGAAAGATCCCCATATACACGTAATAAAAAACAAATAAATTTTGTCTTTTTGAATCTTCACATAACATTACAACTTTATGTCCAACCGATCATGATTAATTACTAGTTCGTTTATTGGTTCATGGAGTTTTTAAGCGGTTCGGTTTATACATAGCATCGATTTTATAGCAACCCAAACAGCGGTTTCGGTTTGGTTTAGTTTTCGATTCTTACTTTTCGAGTAATTTTCTTTCGATTAAGAAATTGTCACTATGGAAACATACTTTATTTTCGAAAGTGAAGTAAAAATCACTTTATTAACTTCTAAATACTTTTATTCATACGCAAAACTGGCTGAAACTCGAAGTGCATTGCTGCGCCCCCTTCAGACCTTCTATTGATGTAAACTGATTACCTTTCAATACTACGTTTCTATTTCGTGCGAAGTGCTGCGACCTGCCGGTGTCCCGTTGCATTCTGAGAACACCTACCAATGTTACCATGACCTCTTCTCCCTTTTCTTTTATTCATGTTAACGCTCATTCAATTTTATAATTAGCTTCATTAGTTTTAAAAATAATATAATTTAAATGCCCCCCTGCTCGTTGATGCATGTGCGGCATTGTGGAGTTTCTGGATATCAGCTTATTGGGTTATTTTCGTCGCAATTCTGTCATAACAGGCTGGGCTATGTGAGGAGTTGCTCCGTCTTGCTGAAACCAAGAAATTCTCTTTCGGCGTAATTATGGATAGAAAAACTCTCGCAACATGCTCAAGTAATGGTCTCCAGTAACAGTAACGGTGTGACCATTTTCTTCGAAGAAGTAGTGCCTGACAATGCACACCACACTGTCACACGAAATGGATGCAATTCCGTCTCATGGAGTATCTGTGGGTTGGAAGCACTTCATATTCGACAATTTTGTTTGTTTATGTTGCCTCGTCAGACATAAAAAGACTGTTCGACTTGTTTTCGTCCTCTTCCACAATTTGAAGTATCTTCTGGCAAAATTCAAAGCGAATCGGCCAGTCTGCTGCTTTTAGTTTGTTGGTCATTTGAATTTTATATGGGAATTAGATCAAATCATTGTGCATAATTGACTGCAATGACTGTCTGCTTATACCCATTTGAGCAGATAAGTTCCTTGTCGAAACTTGGATTGTTTTGTATGGCAGCAGCTACAGCAGATTGTTTCCTCTGTCCGATCTGTAGGGTTTCGTTGGTAAGTTTTTCTTTCGACAGTCCCACGCTCGGCCAAATTGTAAGCAAGTCTCATTATGGTCCATATGCTCGGAGGATCACCTCCAAACGTGCGCCTATACTCTCTTTGAACCAAAACTACGGACTCCAGGGCGTAATAGCGGCGGACAATCCGAATTCTTGTTTCAGTGTCCCAATTATCCATTTCCCTAAAATTTAAAGATCAATTTACAAAATAAAAAACAAGAAAAAAAGTCGGTCAAGCCCGACTATAACATACTCTGTACCTGTGAATTGCTGCACATCACCGTTGCGACCAGTGCTGCCCCTAATTTTTTTTTTTCCTTATAACTCGACAACCGTTCATCCGATCTATACCATTCATTTTGCGGATCGATAGATAATCTTGATTCCAAAATATGCCCAAAAGGTTCGAACCTTCTATTTATAAAACTGACGTAGATATGACGACGGACAGACAGACGGACTGGCGGACATGGCGTAGCAAAACTTTAAAATAAAATTGATTTGCCTGATCAAGAATATATAAAAGTTTTTGGGTCCCATAAAGTCGAACTTCCTTCTGGCTTTTCTAGATCTTTTTGTTCAAAGGACAAACTGAATATACTGCTGACAGACGAACCTGGTTAAACAGTATAAAAGCCTGAGATGCCTGATTACTTGGCTTCGTTTTACAAATATTTCCCGCAGTCCGGTTTTGAAAAAAAGCTAGAAAAGACGGGAAAAAAGGTGATCTGGCAGCACTGATGTCAGCCTAAAAGTATACTTCACTGAAATTACAAGACACTATAGTTTTTGGGTAATGTAGCGATCTATGCGGTTGATTTTGGAATTTGCTCTATAATTTTTCTTAAAGAGCCTGATAAGAGCTACAGTACCCAGGCAGTTCAAGTCAGCTTGTTGCACTTTGAGTAGGTGATGGCCCACAAATGAAGCACTCTAGTTAGAAGTGTGACCAAAACCGCAGCCGAAACTGAGACCCAGCCTTCAGTTTGCACTGACCTAACACAATATCTAAGTGCTCTTCTCTTCTCCACTAAATGTCAAAATACTTTTATGGCCAGCGGTGGGTCAGAGGGGGGGAGGCTTGTAAAATATTTACAATTTTAAAGTGTGTGTTTTTGTTGTTGTTTTGGGTTGACTTGTCGCCGAGTCTGTTGTAAATAATAAGTAAACATAAAACTTTCGTGACGCCAGTCCCATATTTGCCGCAAACGAAAAGTTGGCTGGCAGCGGCAAGTCTTTGCCCGCGTGGCTGTCTTTTCAAATGCACAAGAACTTTGTTAATTATTCATTAGATTCTATAAACAAAAACGCGATACAAAAACTTTAAATGAATTTTCAAATTATCAACACAATTGCAGGCAGAACCATATAGCAAGGGCTGGTCTAGGAGTGCGGGGCGGAGGAAGGGGGCGGGTGGCACTAATACATAAAAGCTGGCAACTTTAACTTTCGTTTGCAAGTGACTTTCCTGTGTGTGTGTGTGGTGCGTTTATGGCAAGGTTTTTGAAAAAGTTTCAAAACTAATTAAATAAAAATTATAAAACTATACAAACTGAAGGCACAAGTTGCCTGGGCGACTAAAGGACATTTCCGGCTGCGCCTGCATGTGTAGGGCTTTTGTGTGTCGCCTAAGCTCTCGCGCAAAGGACTCTTTGCCAAAAATTTGTGGAATATGAGAGAGCATAAAGTCGCTCTCTTTGTTGTTGTTGTAGTCGTTGTTGGTGAGCTTTTAATGCCTCACACACACACACACACGTGCAACTCTTACTTTAACATTTCAGTTGTTGTAGTTGTCGCAATCTTCAATTAAAACTTGCTGGCAGCGTCCACTGTTAAATAAAATCCTTCAGCTTCCCTTTGGTTATGCTTGCGGCTGAGGTTAGCAGAAGGAAGCAGAAAAATGAGAAAAAATAGCGTGTTTTATAAACAAAAATGATTAAACTTAAACAAAGTTACACAACTGTCCGGGCCAGCCACTTGGCAACCGCAAAGCGAGAGACTCTCGTCTGTCCTGCTGATGGATGGTTACCAGGATGACTACAGCTTCTGGCTGGGCCATGAAATCCTTTTAACATTTTGACTCTAATTAATTTTAATGATGATATAAAACGCACAGCACAGAACAGAAAGTTATGAGCCGGCAAACTGCTTGTCAATATACGAGTAAGTAGTACGACAGCAGCGAAACTCGGAAACTTGGCCAGGGAAAATGAAAAGAAAAACACGAGCCATATTTTGCAGCTTACACACACACACACACACACACACAGCGACACGGCTAAGCCGCAGCATTTATGGCGCTGACTTCTCAACAAGCATTAGCCCCACAACTCCTACCAGGCGTCCTGGGTTTTTGGTCAATTCCATTTAATTTAATTTAATAGCCTTGCGCTTTTTGTCATTCGCCGCGCATTTTATATGAAGCAGCTCCTGGCATGTCCTGGCTGCCACTGCTCGCCGTCGTCAGCGTTGTCCTGTGAGCTTTAAAGGCAATTTGTTGTGTGTGTGTGTGTGTGTTGATAATGTTGTTATTGCGGACAAGGCCACACCAGCCAGCCAGCGCTGGGTGTCTTTTAATCCTTGACGTCCTGTTGCTTTTCCCTCGCTGTTCCATTTTATCTGCCAGCAACACAAATCCTCCGCACCTCCGCACTGCTCAGCACGTAACAAGATTTTAACAATATTATTTTTAATTATGGTTTTAATAAGTATTTCCTTTGTCAATTTGAAACACACAAAGGGGATAACGATAACGCACTTCAGATCCAGCAACAAAATCTAAACTAAATGAAACAGAAGTGGGCAACATACCCAAAGGAAACAAACTAGAAAGGACGGCCTAGCTCGACTGGAATATACTCTGTACATTGGCAGTACTTAATGGTACCCAGAAAAAACCGACCGATAGTGTTCCAGATCGTTTGGGGATAACTGTTTAGTACTTAAAATTTCCAGTATGTTTTGCACTTGGAAGTACTTATATTAAGTACGAAGCAAGAACAAAAGTTCTTCAATCAGCACATTTCATACTAAGGGCGCGCGCACACATGTGACTGAGAGATGAACTGAAGGATGAGCAAGATATTTTAGCACATCAACAAGCCGAAATAATCAAACAAGCTTGATTGATTCCGCAAATATGAGCTTATAACTGAATTTTAGAGACCAAACCAGTGTTTGTTGTGCAGAGTTGCAAGCACGGTTTGTGATTATTTGTCAAGATCAGCCTTAAGTTCTGCCGTCAGTTCATCTTTCAGCCGCATGTGTGCGCGCGCCCTAACAGTAAGCTCAAAAGCTTAAGAAAACAACTTACAAAGGACAAGTACAAAATATTTTGGATTAAGTATAAAATTTACTTAATTTTCTAACTCTCAAAAATTTGCATTCAATACAGATACCTCATTTCAAGAACAAATCAAGAATAGCTTTAACATTAGGACTAGCGAACTATCGATAGTAATGCTATTCCATATTTTCGATGCTTTAAGGTAAAATACTCCATACTACGATAGTATCGACAAATTTTTTCGTTCTTTTAACAGGTTTTTTTTTCACAGTTCACATCTTCTACATAATATTTCTCTAAGCAAGAATATTTTTATTGTAACTACAAATTAACCTAGAAATCGAATATTCCAACTTTAGAAGGCCGACAAACGCTGTATTAATGTTCCGGCCACGATTTTGTGACTGTCGTCCAACCACCCTTATATCCCTTAGAATGTGTTTGACTTCTCTTCGGTTTTAAGGGTTTCAAGGCGATGTCCGCTCAATACGTTAACGGCTCTCCACGCCCGCTAGGTCGACGCAATGCCATGCAGGAACCGACATGAACAACGCTCGATAGACTCAATGCCATGCAGAGAAGCGACATAAGCCTCAATCGTTGTCTTCACGACGCATCACCGTACAAAGAGCATCGCTGGGTTGACGAAATACTGTGACTGACCCCAGCCGTACTAGAGGGACCAATGCTGAGGGTATTATAAAATTGTCCGGATGATTGTAACGCCTAGAAGGAAGCATCTCCGAAGTTAACTTCCCCCATGATTTCACAAATCGTAGAACAACTTATTCGAAAGGGCCGCCCAGTGCCTTCCAGCAATGCCTAAGTCTCTCTGGCCACTCATAGATCGCAGTTTGCACCTCATGCATTGGAAAATTGTCCACTTCTTGGACAAGGGCGAGCTTCAAAGACTTAATATTTGGTTGTCGAGTTGAGCAAGCCATTGCATCGAGAACGGATCACAGTTTTTAGACCAATGGTTTCAGGTGTGGGGTACCAGCAGGCCAATCATCCTTAGAAATGCAGTTCGGTACATGGTTTTTTAGCCATGTTTGAGTCGTTTTTGTCTTGTGAGCTGAAGTGGAGTCTTGTTTAAAGATCCACGGCTTGTTTACAAATAATGACGTGTTGAGAAACTATACAACCTTTTTCAAAATTGAGCTTGGTGACTTCATCATAGGCAACTCCACACCAAACCAAAACATAAGCTGGTTGGTGAGCTCTCTGACCTCTCGGAATGATTTTTAGGGACACTCTATCGTTTCGTTTGTTGAACGGTGCACATTTTCTCGTCACTAAACAGATTTCGTCTGGGGGCATTGTTCGCGCACAAGTGACGCAATGCTTTTGAGCTTTGTCTTCCGTTTTGGTTTCAATGCTGTTGTTATCAAATGGCCGTTGTTAATGCTTTATGATGCTGATATGTTATTGAAAATATTTGAAAATCCATTATTTAGTTTCGACTCTTTTTGATATTATGGGAAAGTACTACTTCTTAACTTTGAAATAAACTATCCCAAACATTTCTACGATTTTTTAAGCGAAGATATTTTGAATTCAAGTGTTCGAACTTCAAAATTTTGGATTTTCATTGCCTTTGTAGCTTCCGTTTAGCTGTGCCTTGTAGTACAAGCCAGTTTCATCAGCACTAAATATGCATTCTGGATTGGTCCAGAATATGCGGCCAATTATCAGAGATTTAAGTGGCTTGCTGAATTATTTTCACTGGCTTCTCCGTGAATCTTTGCGATGCTAATAGAATTTCGCTTGCTTCAACGCTGCAGCCAACTCCGATCTGGTCCATAGTCCTCAATTAGCTTTATGGTGAACTGCTGTGCCTTAGCGTGCAAGACTGTTCCATTAACAATGCCGTTTTGAAAAAGGATTTGGTAGAACCAGGACAAAAATGTTGCTACCAATTAAACATGTGTGCCTTTTCTATCCCTTTTCTTGCCAGGATTTTAATCATTAATAATTTTTGTTTAATTTGGGGCCAAATTGTGGCCAAAAGTGAACAAAGAATAAGGTTTTCTCCGGAAATTTAAGCTTGCTGATGCCCGTTATTTTGATGAAGTTGATCCAAGCGGTGAAGACTATACGCCAAATACTGTGTGTGGCAATCGTTACGGCCACTTTTTGGATTGGTATCATTGACTAGGCAGAAAATTGAGTTGTATGAAGTCCCTGCTCGGGCGCCATCTGTAAGGTAGTGTCTAAGGCTGAGTTATAACTCAGTCTGGCCAAGGCCATTTACACCAAAATTTATAAGTGCTGGACTAACAAGGACTAAAAATGATCGTGCTTAATTCAGGTAGAGGTCTGAGTCACGTCGAAAATCCCCGTGTAAAAAAAAAACTCAGTGGGTAGACGGCTGGGTATCTGTGGCCTAGTTGTCCAATCGCACCCGAGGTTTGTCATTCACAGCTGGAGCCGACAAGGCAAATAAATACCTGGCAGCGAATACGGTGTGGATAAAAGACCCAAATGGGCACGTCGAATCCAAACGCTACGCAAGCATTAAATAAGCTACGAGCTTTGAAATGCGCAAAATATACTTCCAGTTTCAATGACTGATGGTGCCCTAGCCTCCAAGTCCAGATGATATGTCCACATGGACAGCCAGCACTGCTTTTACCGATAAAATCGATTTTCAGGATGTCGATTACGACCGTGATATTGAAGATGAAAGACCGAAACCGCTAACACAAAACGAAATGGACTACTTTGTGGCTGTATATAAAATATCACTTTCAGAGTTCCGAAATGGTTTGAAGGGGAGATCGTATGAAGCTGACAGGTATTAGAGAGTTGTTTATACTGTTGCTGGGTTAATTTCGCTGAAGAAAGATTTGCCAAATTACCATTAGTTTCGCAGTTTCTGCCAAAAAACATGAAAAAATAGCTTCTGACTTGCGAAGAGATCTTCATACAGGCAAGCAGATTGATAGCCAACGGGCGGACAAACATTCATGTCTATACTTAAACTTAGTATACCCTTGCTACCTATGAAATTTTTTATAGAAGCAAACCAAATACAGAGCAAAAAGTCGTTGTTTTTACTAATCAGACTGTGACATGTTAACCATTAATTCTGTTCATCATCTGCTCGTCAAACGAACACACAAAAAAACCAAAAGCCATACAAAGCAAACATATTTTAATTAAACAAATCACAGCGAAACCAAAACAAACCCAGTTACTGCTAATTCCCTTTTAAGAGCTAACCTTACAAAGAATTTATAATTTACTAAATACTTTCTGTTTCCCGTTTACAGCGAGGATTACTATGGCGATGTAGACCTCAAGGCTTTAAAAAAATTGGGCTTTTAAATCAAGCAGCCCCCCCAAACAGCAGACAGCTGTAAGTCAATGCAATGGAGAGAAGAAGCGCCAGGAGGAGCAGTGGGTTTTTTGAAATGCTTGCCACACAGCATCTTATGAAACGTACATACCTACATAAGAGAAATACTATATACTTACATACATATTGTTAAACAGTTGACTTACCAAGAGACTGAGCATAAGAAATCACAGAATAAAACGGAATATGAAATATGAAATGGCCAGGACCATAGCTTAACTTTCTATATGTATGTTTTGTACTATGTAATTACATTTAAGTTGAAACCACAAGCAAACAGCTGGCATTGGCCTCTGGCTTCGCAGTGACCAATGGATGACACCCAAGCACAAGTACATACGGATGTGCATACATCTATGCTGAGGCACTCAGAAACTTAAAACGAAACAGCACCAAATTCCGCGTATTCCACAGGATTGTGGCCACAAAGTCAAATTTAACTTATTAAGCCAAACACTTAAGAAACCACAAACACACACAAACAAAACTAAACATACAACTTCAATGTACATACATAGATGCAATTTAAGATTTAAGTGTACAAATAAAAATATGTATATCTAACAGAGGAGGTGTTCTTATTTAAATGCATTTAAGCTGAGACTTAAAAGCTCTTCAAACAAGGATCCGCTTTTCTTCGAGGTGCGAAGATTGAGAAATTTTCAACGGAACTCAAACGAGAAGACGCTCTCTTAAAAAAGTACCACTCTGTCTTGGAGTTATCATGTAGCAAAGGCAACAGGTACAACCTATGGTATGCTCAGACAACTGTCTTTAACACCAAGTTGTATGCCATGAAACCCTTAAACTGACTGTTGCAAAAACATACCTAACACCTGCATTACTTTAAGGAGTCGAAATCTTTGGAAGCTGTAATGCAAGTAGTCGGGACTCGTTGAAATTGGCAAAACAGAAGAGCTACCTTGCAAAATATCGATTTCTGATGATTGCGCTGAAATCAGCATACAGAGCTTGGTTGACCACACTATTGCTAGGATCATTGAAGCATATTCCAGTTTGTTTGAAAACGCAATGGATGAAAATAGCTCAAAGTTAGTTGCAGTTTACAAATGGGGATGTGATGGTAGCAGTGGACATTCCACATATCGGCAAAGTTTTAGTGATCCCGAAAAGAAAATGATCCTTCAGCATATGTTTCTAGTTTGCCTTGTTCCATTGCAAGTGCAATTGGGGTGTGACATAATTTGGATAAATTCACGACCATCTTCAACTCGCTACTGCAGACCAATCGAAATAAGCTGTCAAAGGGAATCATCTGAAGTTGTAAATGTCGAGATTGAGAGTATTCGAGCTCAACTAGCAAATATAACTCCAACGAGTTTGAGCAAATTTAAGGTTCATCATAAGGTTCATGATAGATGGCGAAATATTTGCTGCAATAGACGAAACTTCATCACAAACGTGTGGAATTTGTAGTGCGACGCCGAAAGTAGTGAACGAAATGGATTTGATCAACAAACTACCATTAAAGGAAAACTTGTTTGAATATGACTAATCGACCATTTATGGGTAGACGTAGGTGTGTTACTTTAGTAGGTTCGCTCAAATAAGCTATGAAGAAAGAAAAGATTTCATACAAACAGAGCTCAAGAAGAACATGAATTTGCTGGTTGACATTCCAATGATTGGTTGTGGAAATACAAGCAACGGCAACACATCGATGAGTTTTTTCCAACAACCTAAGCTGGCTTCTGAAATAACTGGGGTTAGTGAAGCAATTATTTAAAGATTTAGAGTTATTCTGCGAGTTATGGCTTGCGGCTACGCTATAGCTAAAAACGCCTTCTGGACACTGAACAACCGGCCAGGTCGTACCAACGCCACAAACGATCACCCGATAGCTTTTGTTTGGCATGTGCCAGCCAAAGCTATCTACAAGATCTCCAAATTATAACGACTAGCGCCCAACATGTGACTTTCGCATTCGCACGTCAACCTCAACCGAGGCACAACAAAGTCCTCAACGTCAGGCATTAAACGCAAGGAAACAAAAACCTCAACGCGAGGCAGCGACAAAGTCCTCAACCAAGGCAACACATAGTCCTCAACTGAGGCACCACGAAGTTTTCTACGAGAAGCCACTTCCAACCCAACTAAGGCACCACAAAGCTCTTGACAAGAAGCAATTTCAACCTCAAGTTTGGCTTCACAGCTGAGGCACCTCTTGAAAAGGCAACATCATCCTAGCTTGAACGAGGAAAAGTTAATAAGCTAAAGTCATTTATTCTCTATAAATGTGACCACATCTTTTCAAAATGTTATTCTTTCGAAAATCGTAGATAGTCCATTTTAGAGCTCAGAAATAGCAACAAACGAATATCTTAATGTTTAATGTTTAATTTAAGTTGTAAGTTTTCCTTAGCCAGAATTTGTCTTTAAGCTAGAATCAATTACGAACTTGCAATGCTTTAACTGCATGAACACAATGGTTTTTCTATTGCTTGCAATGTTTATACAGCTGCAAGTATTGTGGTACAACATAACAAACACTCCCTGTTTAAACAATGGACTACATATCGGAGATTTTATTTATCCCAGCAAGAAGCTAAGCACGAACCAAGTCTGGTGCTAGTGCAACTAAGCTCTTATGCACAATTTACATACTCCGAGCAGCAGCAGCAGCAGCCAGCTCAAGCAAGTTGACCGCAGCACAACACGCATACGCACTGTTTGCCAAGCAAATAGCTGCAAAATGCCTTAAACCCAAACAACAAGTAAATAAACAAAAGTATACAAAATATACAGCACACAACACACAAAATTGATAATTATTGAAAGGGCAGAAACAAAGCAGCCAAAGCCCTCGGTCAGTGGACAGTGGACAGTCGCTTCGATGGGGCAAACTAGTAACGATGCACAAGAGTCGCATTAGCCTATGAAAAGATTGAAAAGCAGCCAAGGGCAACGGGCGGTGAGGAAACAAGTGAATGTTGCATGCAGCACGAGCCACTGCAACTGGGCAATGGAGGAGACATGCTGTTGCATGTTAATTGAAATCAATAAGTGAAACACAGCCTCTCCCTCTCGATGGGCAACGGGATCGACTGGCAGTGGCAGACACACATTAGTGCACATCCAATATGTAGGGCTATAATGGCAGCCAGGCACCGGCAGACGACACAATGGTTAGTTATCGAAGTAAATGTGGTAAAGTAAATTATTTGCCCAACGGCTAATGACAATAGCAACAGCACAGGACCACAGCAACAACAACAGCAACGGCCACTGGCCACTGGGCAGCCTCAGCACTGTCAGCTTTCACATATCCTTTTTTATTTATTATTTAGGCAGATGGCAGTTGCATTTTTACCATTGCCAGCTGCTGCTACATTAGTTGTACACTTGCCCGACCGTAAATTATGCATTGTTATTTTTAGAATATTTTTACCTAAAACTCGTCCTGTCTTGACTGGCCTGGGCCTGGCCTGGGCCTGGCAATTACTCCGACTCCGGCTCCTGGCTTTGGGCCTCCGACAGCAAAATCAACTAGAGCAACAAGAACAACAACAACAACAACTGCCGCAATGCAGTCGCATGTAGTTGCTGCTGCAAATGGCTCGTATAACGTGCAAAAACTGCAATTGCAACAACAAAGCGGCAAAAGGAACAGCAAAATACACGGCAAATGGCAGCAAGGAAAATTATGCTTGCAATAACATTTACATGTGTGTGTGTGTTTGTGTGTGAGCCAAATTTATACGGCAATCGCCGCTTGTAACCAACAAGCAGAGGTCACATTTTCATTTCAAACGTTTTCCCTCTTTAACATCAAAATGGAAAATGAATGTGCACGCCTACTTACCTATAACTAAACACGGCGAATGGTTAACAAAATAGCCCTAAAGCTTGCCACTTTTGAGCGGCATCAAAGAAAATATTTACAAACACGCAGTGAGCCTAATCTGGGTTCTGGTTTAAAAACAGTTTTTAGGTCTACACACAATTAAAAATATTGGACTTTTACTGAAGTGCAAACCAGTTCCTTTCCAAACCGATACTCTAATTCGCTTACCGAACCGAAGTACTCTGTAAAATGCCATGCCAATCCAAAAACTGCATAATTTATTTGGTTCGTTTAGGTTCAGTTCATTGATTATTTTTAGAACCCTGTTCTGGAGATATTTTTGATGTGAATCATCTTTAATTTTGGTACGGATGAGTTCAGTAGAGGTAAAATTTGATTTTAGCGTCACGCATCACGCGTCACGCAGCCTATTGCATATTTTGTGGCTTTGCATATACAGTGGCCGTTGCCAGGATCACCCTCACACACACACGAAGTTACTTAAAATCGATTGCTGAGTATCAATCACGGAGTATCGAGTACTTAGAATCGAGTTCTGAGTATCGAGTTCTTAGAGTCGAGTACTGAGAATCAAATACAGAGTCAAGTACTTTGAATCGAGTACTAAATATCAAATACAGAGTATCGAGTACTTGTTATCGAGTACTTAGAATCGAGTACTGTGTATCAAAAACAGAGTATCTAGTACTTGGTATCGAGTTCTTAGTTCGAGTACTTAGAATCGAGTGCTGAGTATCAAATACAGAGTATCGAGTACTTGGTGTCGAGTACTTAGTATCGAGTTCTTAGTATCAAATACTAAGTATCGAGTACTTGGTATCAAGTACTTCGAATCGAGTACTTAGTATCAAAAACAGAGTATCTAGTACTTGGTATCGAGTTCTAAGAATCCAGTATTAAAAAGCGAGTATCGAGTACTTATTATCGAGTACTTAGAATCGAGTACAAAGTATCAAATACAGAGTATCGAGTACTTAGCATCGAGTACTTAGAATCAAGTACTGATTATCAAAAACAGAGTATCTAGTACTTGGTATCGAGTTCTTAGTATCGAGAAATTAGTATCGAGTACTAAGTATCGAGAGACTTAATGCCGAGTACTAAGTATCAAACCCTGAGTATCAAGTACTTAGTATTGAGTGATTAGAATATAATTCAGCGTATCGAGCACTTAGTATCAAGTACTTAGAATCGTGTACTGATTATCAAGTACATAGAATTGAGCACATGGTATCGAGTTCATAGTATCGAGTACTTAGAATAGATTGCTGAGTAACGAACTAAATGTTTCAGTCATATTTTTGGAGTCACTGCACAATTCCTAATTACTTTAAGCAGACTAGTTTGTTTCCGACTTTTAACGAAGGAGATCTACGATCTGTATCTATTATTATATTGTTTTGGGGATAAAGTGCCCCAATTTGTGCCCCCTACTGAGTTACAACTCACTTAGCAGCCCGATTTCCTGTACCCAGTCGGACTTTGCAGAATGTGTTGAGAAATCTCAGTGCATCTGGTGGCATGAAATTTCACGACATGCAAAACTCAGGGGTTTAACAGCGAACGTCTCAGATCTTTCCTCCTACGACTTACAAAGTTAGTACATCTGCAGTACTGAGAAAGTAAGAAATTTATTAAGCCGAAGGCTGCTGTAACGTCACCCCAAACGGAAACGGTTGAAACCCTGAGATTTTCGACTTTTCCATTGCAAAAGAAAGCCGAAGGCGCAGGTGTTTGCAGCGCCTGCTCACGTGAAAAGTCAGGATTTTCGTGGGTGTTTATTCTGTGTCAAACCACACAGAGAAAACAAAGCACGGCAATCCTTCATTTTTCGTACAGCAATCTGAATAACACACGAAACATTCTATAGTGCAAAATATGAGCTCAATGTATTTAAAATTGTAGGCGTTGTTCAGCATTTTTTATTGCGATGTCGGGAGGGGGCCTGGTCTGCCTGCAGACAATACTTGTCAACATTTAAAGTTTTGTGCACTAGCTCCTCTAGTCTCTGAGATCTAAGTGTTCATTAGAGCTGACCACCTGAGTATGAAATTTTTAAGGTCATGGCGACTTTTATATGCCGCTGGCACTGTCGCTGGTCGCTGGCGCTCGCAGCTTCTAGCAGCAGCGTGCTATCGATAAAAATGACACGCATGATCGACAGTTGATTGCCTATCGACTGTGAGCGCGCGCCGGGTGTGCGTTTTGAAAGGCGCGCGTGCTTTGAATTTATTAAGCTGATATTAGGTGTATGCTGAAAATTAACGTAGCTAAGGTGGATGGGTGGTTTGACGCTTTCTCCGGGTTTTCTTTTATGATTGACTGTGGGTTTGGTTCCACATTTCTTGGCGTGTAGGGCGAAGCGGTTGGGGTCTGAAGGAAATATCTGGTATTGGGGTGGTTATTGGCGCAGGCTTGGCTTTTGGGGACCCCGTTGGTGCAGCCGGCGATGATGGAACGATGTTCGGGCGTGTCTCTGTGCTAGTTTCTTGATTATGCTATGAGTTTCTTCATAGTGTTCTTGAGGTCGGGTAAATTCTGAAATTTGACGTCTCTGGTTTTCAGATAGTGACTCGACTTTCAAGGATAATGGTTGCTTTGATTAGGGGTTGATATGCAATTTTGTTCATGCCGGGTTGATGTGCCCTCTCGTCAGGGCCTCGGTTGAGGGCTTTGTGATGCCTCGCGTTGAGGAGGGCTTAGTGTTGCCTCGCGTTAAGGAGGGCTTTGTGATGCGTTGTGATGGGTAAGTGTTTGCGTTAGAGATCTTGTAGGAGGGCTATCACAAATGCCACACAAAGACCGTCTCGAGGTTGTGGCTGGTTGTTTGTGGCCTGTCCCGGTTCTTCAGGTAGTGTCTCGGGTTTGAAGGTGACTTCCTTGGCGTATAGTTCCAATTGGGTTTTGTTACCGTTGTATTTTCAACTTCGTTGGAGTTTCCGAGTTCTGCCGTATTTGAGGTAGAGGTAGACGATTTATTGGCACGAGCTCAAGCAAACAACCAAGGTCCTGCTCGGGCGCCACTGTAATGACCTTTTTTAGTAGCACGGGCGAAGCGCTCCGTTTCCAGGGTTGGTCACAGATATTATTTTCTGGGACGCTTGGTTCTTTGTTTTTTTCGCTTTTTCAGAAATCATCGTCGGAGCTGTGAAAAGTAAAAGAATACTTCGGTGCAGCAATATAAATATTCTATATTCAAGGCAACAAAATTTGACTATGCGCTGGGTTAGTGTCCCTAAAGAACTCTTACAGTTCTTCATTCATCCTGCTCCAAAATTCATCGTCAACTCTTGAACTTCCTTCAATCCTTTAACAGGGACTGGTTGTGGTTCAGCGGGTAATGTCTGTGTGTCAGCTGTTGTCTAATAAAATTTGTTCTTTAACCTGTTACACAAGCGGTCACCTTCGCTGGTTATCGTTGATCGGAATTCATAGTTCCTATTATCGAGTTGTTTTTCGATGACTCGAAATTTCAGAATCAAGAGTTTCCATAGCTTCAATACCACAACTACTTACTCTTCTGTCACTCAGTGCCAGCATGAGACTGGACTCTTATCAAAGCCGCTGCAGTACTTGGCTCTCTCAACTCATTCACTGGATGTCGAAGCCAGCCTCGCCTTGATTCAATAAAAATTGGCTTCCTCTTTCCATTGTTAAGCGCTCCACTAATGCGGCACAGTCGGCAAGTGCTTTTGCGAATAAGTGGCAGCAAAAAAAATTGTATACAACTTGCATCGGACTTTGGCCGTAGCCGGTCCTAGTTGGCCAGCTCCTGGCTCCTTGGTATGCGCAATGCAATGACAATGTTCAGCGTTCGGTGTTCAATGCGGTTCCTGCCAACGACACGGGGCCAGGGCCAGGCATTGCTTATTTTTATTTGCCTGGCCAGGACTAATGCCCACCACCGGCAACAACTGCCGGGCCATGCGCTCTAACGCCCTTATCCTTGTAACGACTTTGCTGCGATGCTTTCTGCTGCGCTTTTGCGGTTGACCGCATTTGCTGCGAAAAATCTGTTGCTGCCAAAGTATGGCCACTGCCGGGGCTGCTCTTGACCGAGTGGAGCTATAAATATCTGCGATAGCGAAATGCAATTACGTGGCAACAATGAATACAGCAGCAGCGATTGCTCGCCGGGACCCATTGCTGGACCCAGCCCTCCACATCCGGCAATTGACAATGATGATGTGTACGTAGTTTTTTGTCTTCTCCGCTGGAAGGGGCTCTGGTGGGGGGAAATGGGATGGCCTGGGACGGCAATGGTACAAGTAGATGGCATTCTGCTATAACATTTTGCTGCATTGTTGGGCGGTTTCTCAAGGAACGATACACGCGCTGGTCAGGCTACTCGGGCACATTGGCTACGTTTTGGTGAATTTATGTGCTCTTCATAGAGAGTTCAATGGCTGCTATCATAAAATATTGAAAATGACAAGGAATGCAATGGGAATGGATAAGAGCAGCGTGGATAGATACGGAATAAGTAGTGTCTCACAAAAATATAAAGGACAAAGGGAAGGACTTGATTACGCACTGCCAGGGGAGCAGCACATTACAAAATTAGATTTTTTGTGGTTTTTGGTAATTTTGGAGATGATTAGAAATGGGACTTTGGAAATGCACGGGCAATTTGGTTGAAGCACGCCCTGGGGGTCACTTGACCAGATAAAGTTGACAGAGTATAGATGAGTTACTAGTTTGTTGCACAATATTTTCAAATGTCTATTGAAGTGTATTTACTTTGAGCCATAAATAATGGTAAGGGCACACTATTTGGTCAGCCGAATTTTGTATAAGATACCAAATAAATAGCCTGTAAGACACCGATCTTCCTAAGCTAAGCTGCCATCACAAGAAAAGCAAAAACCCATCACTTATAACTTTAAGCAAGGTCCCAATGATTTCAATCTTAATGAATTCAAACCCAAACCTTTCGCTGTCAGTCAAGCTGACTTAGATGGAGTCCTATTATCTCCATTTCAACCTGAGCCACCAGAGCTTCTGAAGGGGTTTCTTCTTCATTTGATAATACCGATTACAAGATGAGGTAGAAACATTCCCGATTACAGAGACTTCTTGGGAGGAGAGCTGTTTTTTGATTTTTTTGTTTGAAAATTTGTGAGATTGAGGAAGAGGAGGACATTTTAGCCTTGAAGTGGACCAAGGAACGATGGTAAGGCTTGGCCATTCTTCTTGCTGGTCAGTAGATAGACGGAAATTGATCTCTAAAATGACAGACTCACCATTGACCTGGCTGTTAATGCTATTATTGGGATTAACTTTGGTATCTGCAGAAATAGTACCATTAGACTGAAGTTGGGCATTGCATAAAGAAGTGTGAGCGCTTTTGATAGTAGTAGACTCTGCATAATCCGTGTCCATAGGCATAACAGCATCCTTTGACTTACCACTATTAGACAAGAAGGAAGACATATGGTGCCTGAATCATGCAGAGTCCACAAGAATGTTTTTGGGGAGTGCAAGGCTGTAGCATCGTTGCCCACAGCTGCCTCACGTTTCTTTTTTAGTACAAATGGGACAGATGATGTCCTATGATTCAAGTTGGATGCATCGGTCAAACGAGTAGAGCGATTGTTTGGCCGGTTCGGGAAACCAGATGAACTATTTGAAACCGAATATGGGGCTTCTGTTACATCTGACCATTTTGTATAAGTATCAGGCTCCTCCCTTGTAGTGTGGCTCCCTATCTTCGTCTCCCTGTTCATAGCCTTTAACGTATGGGATGTTGATTGGGGAGAACGATCCATGGACGGGGAGATTTTATAGCTGTCTGTCCTGTCGGAGATATAGACACATCCGACTCACATGAATGGCATGCAGCCAGTCTCTATTTGGGACGACATGGTCTGGACGATCTCTCTTGCTCTATCTCTCTTGAGGCTCTTTCTCAACATTACAAGAACAACTTAACGGCGCTTAAAGTAACTTTTACACAAAGAGATCAAAAAAAAATCATCCATATTAAAATATTAGCAGTGTGTGTGTGTTGTGAGAGTGAGCTTGTCGCTCGAAAAAAATCCACCACAAATCTGACACCCAGTCACAGAAATACTAGTAAAAGCAGCGCTCGTAAATAAAAATTGAACATTTTTGCCTTTGCGGTCTGCTCAATAACAAAACCAAAAAAAATCAAAGCACGCTTGCTCTCGCTCTTAGCAGAACACTTCGTTTCTCTTTTTGGTTTTGGTTTTCAGTTGACTGTTCTCAGTTTAGCGTTGCTTGTGCTGCTCTTTCAATAACAATTTATAGACAGCGATCCGACTGAGCGCTCGTGTGGCTTGTGTGAGTCGCAAGGCCAAACAGACACCTCACTCAAGCATACACACAAACGCAAATTACTTTTATATTCTTCGCTCGCGACAATCTGCTCAGTGAACGAGCAAAATGTAAACAAATCCATTGGTTGTTCGTTGAGCACTGAGCGATTCGTTCATGAGCCGATGTGAACGGTTCATCTCTGACTTTTTGCTCAAAGGGTCTGTAAAAAACTGTTATTATTGGACAACGAAAAATGGTCAATTGTTATTTGCCAGCTCTGAGTAAGAGATGAGTAAGTATATGAGCTGAATTGATATTTTTAGCGCTCTTACTTTTGAATCTGTGGAGCTCATGATTCACGAGAGAAAAATCTTTCTAATGAACCTGCTGAGATCTTGATTCAAGTATTTTCCTACTTGATTTGAAAATGTTTCGAACGTGGTTTAACTATTACAACTCTTGGATCAAGAAAAAGAGATCAAAAATTCGTACTTGGATCAAGAATTTCGCTTACGGATCAAGAATTTTCAACTTCTGACATCAAATATTCTTGATCTAAGTATGAAATTCTCTATTTTGTGCGTGGCAAAGCGTGATAAAACACTTCTTTGAAATTCGGCACACCGACTTCTTGTTATCTGGTCATTTATGTGCGACAGACTCTCAAAATTGTCTGGAAATTATAATTCTATTTTATTGAAAAATTCTTAAAATTCTGATTAAAATTGCTTTAGTAAAGCCATGAATTGGCTTAGAGTTCCGGCAGCATATTCTCAATATTTTGAAGCTATAAGAAAGAATATAATGGAATATTTCGACCAACATCAAGAATAAGAATTTTAGATTCACTGGGCTAGTCCACTCCAAAATACCAGAATCACATCTCGCGTTTGCAAACGTACAAATAATGGACCGCAAACTTGCCAACTGACTTGACTGTCTGGCGTTAACAAAAGCGACGCTGGCATTTCTTCGCATTGCTATTAACTCAGCGCATACCACACAAATATTTAGTGGATGCCACATTCCGGGTGGTCGGTCAGGGAGTTGGCCGCAAAACTAGGGCCATAAAAAGGCAATTTTTCTAGTTGTCAGCGCCAAATGCGTGGCTTAAGTTACGAGCCAAGGTCAGCCGATTGGCGGACAGCTAACACCCCCCGGCATTATAATTACATGCCCGCCGCCGCAGCCCGTTCCCAGTCCGTCCCACAATTGTAAGTCATTTGAAAACAATTTTGATTATATTTTTTCCAAACGATTTCACAAATCTGTTTTATGCCAAAGCCCGGAGACCGAGAAAATGTGCGTTTTGCGTATGGGTAGTTAACAACATGCCCCATAATAATAACATACATTGCCCTTCCCCCCAGACGGCCATCACCCCCTCAGACAACCGACGAAATGTTTGCTGTAAACGACCCTAAAAAACGAAAGCCACGACGATGAAGGCGCTGAGGACGATTGGCAAAAACAAACAGAAATGCCTGCACAAGTATAAAATCAAAAGCGAAACGAGAGTTCCTGTTGTAGTTGTTGTTGCTGAGGCAAATTGCGAATAACAAGCAAAAGTTCACACAGGCAGTCAGGATCGAGAGAAAACGAGAAAGAAAGAGAGAGAGAGAAAAAAAAAAACCCTGAAATGTGCGTAGCATTAGCCGTAGTCGACTTGATTTTGATCGCTTCAATGAACAGTAATACACAGAACGAACGAACGAACGAACGGACGATTGGCGATTGGAGTGGGTGAGGCAGGTTGCTTAAGTAGACGCTTGTTTACATGCATATTTGTATTTAACTTGGCAACAACAACTACAACAACAACACCAATTTGGGTAGTTAGTAAGCTTTCTTATATTCAGACCCCCTTGCGAACTGCGGGTACCACAACTACTTGAGACAGTTGGAAAATTTTGTGAAATCAATCAACATGTTGAAAGATATAAACATATCTTATAAGATTTTATGTATTGTTAAGGACTTGGCTTGGGGGATATAGGGGCGAAGCGGTCACCCTATATTTTAGATAAACATTCAAAGATTTTGAAGATATAAGTACATTATTATAAGTATATTTTAGGGCACTTTCCCTTTTGGATGTACCTGAATCGCTGTTTAGTTGTAGATGACTTGTAGATGACACTTCTTCGGAAGTTGCCTTGAATGGGGGCACTAGCAGATTTTCGATTAGCTGGTACTTTTAAGTTCGTTTATGAAAAATCTAATGACTGTCGGCTGTCTATAAAGCAGAGACCTGCTACAAGCCTCTAATGTTCGATCACACTCGTGCGTTTACTTGGCTTGGTTGGGCTCGTCACCTTGGTTCGACAAACTCGAAATGATCGCAAGCATATTGAGTCAGAACGAGTAAGCTGTTTGCTTCGTACGAGTAATAATAACAACAAGCTTTTCATAACACGAGTCAAAATAAGCCTTTTCCACGCTCTACTCTTGTTTACTCGTAAGTACTCTGCTGGCTGACGGCGAGCTTCGACAAGCCTCTTATGCAATTGTTGTTGTCTTTTGAAAACTTCAAACAACAACATGCCACAAGAAGGAAAGAGAAAGCGTATGCCAAATACAAATGCAAAAAATAGGCCATCATGTTATCTCTTTTGCTCTCACAAATTGTTGTTTTTTGTGTGCTTGTGACGATTGTGTACAAGCGTTGATGGTAACAGATCGCTGCAGATCTTCGACTTCGGTGATTCGCGCCCGAAGCTAGAAGTAATCGCGAGTATTTGTACCGAACGAACTTTACTCATGACGGCTCGCATCAGAGCTTCGATTTTGTAACAAGGGGCTTTGCGTCAACTCACGGCCGAAGCGCTGAGTCAACTTGAGTATGGGTAATACACGAGTCAGACAATCCTTGAGCTCTGAGCGATTGTACTCCTGGCGGATCGCTGCAGTTCCCTGCTTCATAAAATTCTTTGAATTGTATATTTTAAGTAAGGTTAGGTAAATGTAAGAAGAAGACTCAGAATGAAGTCCACAACTATTCTCTAAGACTCTCTTCTTGAATGGCAAACTGTATACGAGGTGTGTTCAAAAAGTATCGCGAATTTGGAATTTTCGCGGGTTACGTATATTCGAATTTCGATTTTTTTGTGGCGTTATGTTGGTACTCATGTCTCTCACTTATGCCGACAAGCTCGGCCATTTTGAATATTCACTTAATTGTTGACAGCTGCTTTGCTTGCACGTGTTTTGGATCGTCTTCGATTTTTACCTATTCAAAAAATGGATCAAAGAACCTGTATCAAATTTTGTGTGAAAAACGAAATTAAGTGCGCGGATGCATTCCGAATGTTGACTGTGGCATACGGAGAAGCTACCTTGGACCGAAGCAACGTTTATCGGTGGTACAAAATGTTCTCAGAAAGCCGAGAAGATGTGAACGACGAAGAGCGTGCCGGACGCCCGAGCACTTCAACAACAGACGAAAAAAATTATTGAAGTGGAGAAAATGGTATTGGCCAATCGTCGAATCACCGTCAGAGAAGTTGCTGAGGACCTAAACATATCGATTGACTCGTGCCATTCGATTTTTATCAATGATTTGGGCATGAGACGGGTCGCCGCGCAATTGCGTACAACAAAAATCGCATGAACATTGCTAATGAGATGTTAAACTCTGTCCGCGACGACCCAAATTTGCTCCAGAGGGTCATAACTGGTGACGAATCGTGGGTTTATGGTTATGACGTGGAAACCAAAGCTCAATCATCTCAATGGAAGCTGCCGCACGAACCAAGACCGAAAAAAGCGCGCCAAGTTCGGTCGAATGTGAAAGTTTTGCTGACAGTTTTCTTCGATTGCAGGGGCGTGGTGCATCATGAGTTCTTGCCACAGGGAAGAACGGTCAATAAGGAATATTACCTTTTGCGCAATTTGCGCAAAGCAATCCGCCGGTTTGTGGAAGAACAAAAATTGGCTTTTGCACCACGATAACGCCCCCTGCTCACACATCGTTGCTTGTGCGCGACTTTTTGGCCAAAAAACAACACACTAATGATGCCGCAGCCACCGTATTCCCCAGATCTGGCCCCCTGTGACTTTTTCTTGTTCCCCTAAACTGAAGAGGCCCATGAAAGGACGACGTTACGCTACGCTTGACGAGATAAAGACGGCATCGAAGGAGGAGCTGAACAAGATAAAAAAATGATTTTGAAGTGCTTCGAAAAACCGTTGGCACAAGTGTATAATATCTCATGGGGATTACTTTGAAGGGGACAAAATAGATATTCATGAATAAATAAATAATTTTTGAAAAAACACGAAAATTCGCAATACTTTTTGAACACACTTCGAATGCCCCGATTTCTGTGAAGGGATCTCTCCATGAAGGAAAACGCTAGGGCTAATATCCCTTCTAAGAGTGTGAGTAACGCAGGCACACTTTTCCGGCTTTACAGAGATATTCCATCTGCAGGTCATTTTCTCGAATTTCTTGGGGTAGTCTTGGAATGCGTCTGTTGCCAAATAGACAAACTTGTCCCTTGACATAACCGCAGTGTCGTCTGCAAAGGTGGCGATAAGAAGGTTCTTCAAGTCATCGATAGGTATGTCACGCGCTGTGGGCATGTCTGAAGGGAAAAGGCATATATAGTATAGCTGTCATAGAAAAGTAGAGTCTGACAAGTAGTCTTAGTTAGAAAAACTTTTTTGTTTTCATTGGAAATGTCCTCGAAATTGGCATGTATTTGTTTTATATTGCTCCTTCACAATTCTACAAAGTTTGGTTAAAATCAGATGACTATAGCATATAGCTGCCATAGGAACGATCGGTCGAAAAACTAGTTCTAGTGGGAAAACTTTTTTTGTTTTCAATGGAAACGTCCCTTACGTTGGCATATATTTATTTTATATACTTTTACACAATTCTACAAAGTTTTTATCGGGGGTGTCCTGGAAATCTCTAGAGATTTAGGCTTCGGTTGGTTTGCAAATCGCTAGTGAAATCCGTCGGTGTCCCAGAACTTCGAGAGATTTCGTTCAGTTCGAAAGTCTAGTCCGAAAGTCAAGTTCGAAAGGTGTGTGTATAGGATTATGGTCCTACTACAAAAACAGTGCTGATATATTGCGTGGGTTCGTGAATTCGCTATTGATTGGTTAACGTATTAGCTGGTTTGTGTATAGGTTGGCTTGCCAAAATCTCCCAACAAAATACGAGAGGTTTGAAACCAACCGAAAGAGATTTCTAGGACACCGAGAATTGGTTTTGGGTTGGAATTTGGTTGGAAGAGATTTCTGGGACACCGCCGTATATTCCGATTTCAGGAAATGCCCACCAGACTTGGGTCTGATTGGAAAACAAACCAAATTATAAAAATCGCAAACTAAAATCAAGTATCTTTTTCATTTATTGCAGAGTAATGCCGATTCATAAGGGTCATGAATGGTTTTCTTTACTCAAATTTGGTTTAATTTTATTTCTGTTTCGTTTGCCTGACAAATGAAGCCTACTTAGAGGGGATCTTGATTTGGCAGTGCGTAAACATTGTATGCATGTGTGTTGTGTGTGTGTGTGTGTGTGTGATGGCTGCTGTATGCGGCGCTTATTTCCGGCGTGGCATATCTCGTTTTAGATGCCAACCACGGCAATCTCTTTGTGTTGCGTTTCGCGTTTTCCTGTCATAAATGTTGCTGAACCTTTGTTATGTTTCCGTTTCACTTTTATTTTAATAATTCAGCCAACATTTATGGTATGTACACACATACTTTTATTTACACACAAACACACACACATATTTATAAGTGCCCCATCCATTCACCTGGCCATCCGACTTCCTACCCCCACCCTTCGACTCGCTGCCCTGGCCCTATACGTCATAAATCTCATTTTTTCCGTTTCCGTTCCATGGCCCGTGCCTCGTGTCTCGTGTTGTTTTTGCCCCCAAACTTCTGTAGAGCAAATATGCTTAAAAACAATCTAAATTAAATGTTTGCTAACTACACGAAAATGCTTTGATTTGTCAAACTAAACACAAATGAATTCTATGCATTTCTCCTGACATTTTTAATGGGAGCATTTTTCACACCGGCAACAAGTGAAAATTGCCCAACAACTTTAGCCCCATTTTCAAATTACCGAAACCCAAATTGCCCACAGAAATGTCCTTTGCCTGCGCTCTCTTATACGCCACCCGCATATTTCCATTCAGCACAAATTTCCCCACTCGCAAAAGAGAAAATATCCCTGGCTGGAAGTCATGATTTGCACTCATTGAGTGAATTTCGAAAAACGCGCTCGGCCTTTGGGTATTTTTGCTCTTTGATTTGGGGGCCCTAAATTACAGTCCAGTCGTTGTTGTTTTTGTTGCTGTTTGTTGGAGCAGCAGGCGAAGGCCTGTGGCCACAGGCAACATTTGTTGCCCCACAATTGTGAGAAGATTTTGGCTTCCTGGTGAGAGGGAATTTTAATGGCAGGTGAAACACGGCGTGGATATACTCAAACCGGGGTGGGGGGTGGTTAAAGGAGCAAAACATTTCAGCAACTGGACGAAAATTGCAATTAAAATTATTTACTATCAATTGGTTTGGCGAGATTATTTCTATTTCTTGTTTTCATTTCATTTCTCAATTCTAGTTTTGTTGGCAAATGCAAAATGCTTTACCATAAAAAAAACTTAAACTGAGATAAGCATTTCAACAACAGGCAGATGCGAATAAAGTGAGTAAAATGAAAGATTGAATAAGTCGAAATAAAAAGAAATTTCTGGTATACTTTTGCACGGAAATTTGAGTCGCGTTTAGAATAATAAAGTGTTTTTGAAATAAAATTTTAATATATCATGATTAATTTTAAGTACTGGCCACCCCTTAACGCGATAGCTTGCAGCTTAAGCATGGCAATTGCTACAGGCAAATGTTTTGCACTTGCAAGAAAAGTCTTATCTGAGTACTGAACTACTTATACTTCAACATGGATCAAACACTTCTATGCAGAGGTCTCAACAACCGGTCCTCTCCTAGCAGGAAAGCAACCTTTAACTACGCTCTCTGATATTGTTCGGTTGGGTGAGGAGAGAACACATTTGTTTTGGTTTTTTCGCTCTTGGTCTTTTGCTAACCTATTTGCAGAGACCGTGTATGCTTCTTGGGCTACCGATATCAACTCATGTTTGTTTGTATGTGCTATGTGCACTCTCTCATTCTCTCTAACGCACTGTTACGCTCTGCTCCACTTGACTTTGTTCACAGCAACCTTTTAGAAATAACATGGGCCTGTTATTGCGTTGCTGCCAGATCGATCAGTCTGAGTGTACAACAACAGCCGCTTAACAGCGAGCGCAAAAGCAGCCAAACAATCGTTTGAGGGAAGACCGGCCCCGTTTTTATACCCGTTACTCGTAGAGTATAGAGGGTATACTGAAGTCGTGCAAGTGTATGTAACAGGCAGAAGGTAGCATCTCCGACCCCATAAAGTATATATTTTCTTGATCAGCATCAACAGCCGAGTCGATATAGACATGTCCGTCTGTCTGTATTAACACCCAGATCTCGGAGACTAGAGACACCAAATTTTGTAAGTAGACTCCTTTGTACCTACGCAGATCAAGTTTATTTCAAATTTTGGCCACTCTCCCTAACGCCACCACAATAAAAAATGTTGAAGAACTTCTACAATTTTGAAGATATCAAGCTCATATTTTGAAGTGTAGAGTATGTGTCCAATAACTAAATACATGTATCTGGCCATAAGGCAAAACAGCACAAGTGTGTTTTTCTATTTTTCAGGAGATCAATTCTTAACTTTTAATGAATTTGTGATAAACGTGATTGGTCGTAAAGTGAAAATTTTTTTTCAGATAAGAATCGATAAAGGTAGACAGGTATTTTTGAAAAAATCAAATTTTTTTTTTTTAAGCTTATTTTGTATTTATTGAATCTTCTCTTAATGAGACTAACAATAATTTTTCAGATCTTTATCTAGAAACTATTTTATAAGTCATCCCCTGTTGGAGATAGTTTGTATTCTGCGGCCCTTCAAGTCAGTCGCTGGGTTGGTAGGTCATTTCTCCTGAGACGAGAATGCGTTGCTAGCATGGAAAGAGATTTTGCAAGTTGATTTGGGTGGGTAAGAAGCTTCTCAGAATATTTTTGTTTAAGTTGCTCTATTTCAGTTTCGACCAATGGAATGCTGAGGTCGTTGTGGATACACTCATTGTGAAGGTACCATGGCGCTCCAGTGATGGTTCTGCGAATTCTTGATTGTGATCTTTGGAGGATGTCCACACTGCTCGCACAGGCATTTCCCCATAACTGCGAGCCATACGTCCAGACAGGCTTTATGATGCTTTTGTACAGTAGAACTTTATATTCCAGTTTAAGAGGGGAACGGGAGTTGATTAGCCAGTGAAGGCTGTTGGCCTTAGCTTGATTTGAAGCTTTTTCGACTCTATGTGTTTGCGCCATGTGAGCCTTCTATCGAGGTGCACACCTAGGTATACAACATCGTTTGATTGCGGGATCTGGGTTGCATTTAAGGATAGCTGGGGACAGGTGCTTCTGTTGAGTGTGAACGTCATATGTTTACACTTTTGCTCGTTGATTTTTATGCGCCAGTTGGCCAGCCACTCTTCCACTTTAGCTAGGTGGCTTGCCATCAGACTTGTTGCGTTAATTGGACGTCGTGATCTGCTTAATATTGCCGTATCATCCGCAAAAGTACTTATTGTAAGTCGAGGCTCTGTTAGTATGTCGGCAGTGTACATTACATATAGGAGAGGACCGAGTACGCTACCCTGCGGCACTCCGGCTCTTATAGTGAACTCTTCCGTTGTGTACTCATTTTGACGAACTGTAAATAATCTGTTACTGACGTAACTTTCTAATACTTTGTGAGTATTTGGGGGAAGCATTGTCCTTATCTTGAATATAAGACCATCCAACCAAACGCGGTCAAATGCTTGGGCAACATCTAAGAAACATCTCGAAATGTACATATTTTTTTTCTGAGCGTTTCCATATGATATGTACATTTTCATTTAACTTTTTCAACAAAATAGCTTTTGAAATGCCAAAAGTTTTTTTGAATATAAATGTTTTCAAAGAAAATGTAGAAGTATTGTAGCCTAGTGGGAAGACGTGGTGGCATACTTTTTTTTTTATTTTTATTTTATTTAAAATGCTTTTAGCATTGTCTAAATTTTTAAAATTCTGCGTGAAACAAAAATCCTTTAAGGTACATCGGTTAAATTTACTTAGCCTTTTAATGAACCTATCATAGGGGGAGGCTCAGTCGATTGGACACATATATTAATTATGTACATTTTTTTCCTATGGAAATAAGGTAACATATTTTTTGATATGTGATAAAATGTGACAATATGTACATATTTGCTATAGTGGAAATAGGCTATTACATAACTTACTAAGACTTTGTAACCTTTCTTCCGATTGGCGTGAAAATTTGACACAATATAGAATTGAGCCCGAGGAAGCCATTGTTGTTAATATCTCAATTATAACATAACTCGAGTTATGCTGTTTTTCCTTGTTGCCACATATATATATATGTACACCAGAGTGGAATTCGGTTGAAAATTTATATAAGTTGTTGCATCCAATTTATAAAACATCTGTAAAATTACAAGAACGTTTGTATAGTCTTCAAAAGGAATTAATGAACGAAAGCAGAAATGATTCTTTACCATGTTCAACTTCTGATAAAGATGAAATGGAATGATTTACTAAGGAGTTAGAAAATAATGAGAATGTGACGGAGTTGAGAATGACAAGTCGACGGAATTCGAATATGGCCTTAAAGTTCGAATCTTTTAAAGCTCTGGGAAAACTATCATTGTAAAAGAAGTTTTTTTTATCCAGCCAAGGAGCCAGTATTGTTGAAAAATTACTGGAAGGCATATTAATGAATTACTTAAGCTAAGCTCAAATCTTCTCTTTCTTCTTCTACATAGTTCCGATCCCTCGTGGGACAAAGGGCATCAAAAATTATTTAAAAAACATCATTTACATAAATGATTTCCATATAAAAAAATTGATTACTAGACCCTGGTTTGAACCTGAACCCGGATTCAGCGACCTTCTGAACCCGCTCCGTGAACCCGAACCCCTACTTAATTTAAGGCGGTATTCAGCCCTGGTCAAAAGCGCTGTTCGTTCTAAAAATATTCCTTTTCATTAGACATTTTAAAGTTGCGAAAAATGGCATTAATGCATTGCTGGATGTAAGCCTTTTCATTATAAAATTGTATGTAAAAGCGTGGATTGGCTGCGCTAAGGCAGTGGAGGCAACGAACCATGACATCAAATAGCACTAAGGATCGATTTGCTTGGAGAATGATAAGCAGACATATGCTGCGGAAACGTGCCCATCAATGACGCTTTTGAGAAAGCGGTCTTTTAAGGGTCCAAGCCAATCTCCCGACCAGAATCCCTTCGAAAATATTTGACCTGATGGCATAATTATGTTAAACTGTGCAGAAAAGTTGGTCTTTTCCATTAAACCGAAATAAAATTGGAAAGTCAATCATTGAAAGATTCAACAGGCTCCATAACTTTATAACAGGTTGAAGCTGATCGACTTTACAGCTGTTTGAGAAACCTCCCGGTTCGAGTTATCATCAGTCCTTG